>CM062809.1:14373810-14831063 GCA_031772625.1 Pinus tabuliformis | reverse complement strand
CCTCCAAAAGGGGATCTTTGTGCTTTTCCTTTCTTTTGAAATGTTAGTACCCCCTTGATGGCCACTTTGAATATTACTGGATTGAATGTTGGCCTACAAGTTTGGCTGTGGTCCTCTCTGAATATTCCAAATGTTCTTTAATCTTCTCATATGAATGCTTTATTTCAAGGGCATCAAATGGGTGTTAATTTTTCATCTTCTTCATTAGAGAAATATAGGCTTTCTCTTACTCATCCATATTGTAATAAGAAATCTAAAATAAGGAGAAAGAGGAAGAATAAGATTAGAATAGTTCTCTCCATGAATCATCACCAACCTATGCAAGTCATGTTGGAAATGAGCCTTTAGCCATTGCAAATCACACTAGGGGCATGCATCTAGCCACTACAAGTCATACTAGCAATGGGTCACCTACCTCAGTGAGTCATATTCCTGTTGACTCACCTGCTTCTTTGAGTATAACTGGGGGCACAAATCCTATCTCTCTCGAGAAAGAGTCACTAACCTCTATAAGTCATGTTGGAGATTCTCTACCAACCACTGCTAATCGTGTTGGGGGAATGGATGTTGAAAAGAAACCTTGGGGTAAAAGATTTAAACCTAAGTTCAATTGTAAGATATGTAAGGGAGACCATCTTACTCATTTTTTCCCTGGAATTTTAGTGGTACAAAGGTTATGGTCTGAGTCTGAAGGTTCTTCTACTTCTAAATATGTTCTGGTTTCTCAACAATCTGGTTAGCCATTGGTTGATGAATTCGTTAAGACAATGAAATCTTTGGTTGATTCCACTCCTCTTTTTGGCAGTGAAGTGCCTAACAAAATAGTCTTCTTGATTTCTAGTTTAGATTCTTCTGTTCTAGGGGGCATTCCAGTCTCTTCGTGTGTACCCCCTCAAAGTTCTAGGAGTGTCTCCTTTGATTGAGATAATCTTTTTGAGCCTCATCTTCCTTCTGCTACACCTTTCCAAATAAGGGTTAGGGTTAATTCCACAAATATCTATCGATGTATGGTGGATGAAGGATCCTCTGCAAGTATTATATCCTCTTCGAATTGGAAAGTTTTGGGTTCTCCAAAGTTGTTGGCAACTGATAGTCAGTTTTTAGCCTATGATGGAAGACCTGGTGAATCTATGGGTGTTCTTCCTCAAATGCCTATTACTTTAGGTGGGAAGATTTTCTTAATCAATATGGTGGTAGTTGATTTCCCTTTATACTTTAATATGCTACTTGGGCGTGATTATGTCTATGCTATGAATGTTGTGGTGTTTTCACTCTTTCTAGTGATATATTTTCCTTATAACGAAAGTATTGTCACTATTGATCAGCTTGCGTCTGATAATGACCCCATAATTTGAATTTAGTTCAGAATACCCCTTTGTATGTTCCAAGTGTTCAAGTAGACTCTTCCCCACCATGGGTGAACTATGTGGCATTGTATCCTTAATTCTCAATTGCTTATGAGAAGGATCCTTTGAACTATTATTTTCCTTCTCGGGACTTGGTCCCGATAGTTGATCAAGTGATTTTGCCTATGGGGGTATGGGACCCCTTAATTCCCTCTTTTGATCCTTCTAGTTCTCATGATTCCTTGGAATTTTAGTTGCCTTCGTAGGAGGAATTTTTTGAAGCCATGAGTTTTAGATACCAAAGGAGTCCTTGGCCCGAGTCCCAAAAGAGTCTTGTCTTGAAGAACTATTTTATGTAAGCTGCAAGGCTACATGGTTCCCTTTACCATATTGTATATATAAGAACTTTGAAGACTTCTCCTTTGGGAATTTTTATGGTTGATCTATTTTGAAAGGTATTGGCTCTTGAAACTAGAATATAGGTTATATTTTTCACTTGCATTGTGCATTTATCAGTTTCCTTTTCCATTTTGGCCCTCCGATCGATCCCACCAAGATGTGACATAAAACCTTCTCATTGCTTAGAGGTGTCATAAATTGTGTGGTAGGAGCCTACCTTATCATGGGCACCCTAGATAGTACCTTATTGCCACTTGGAACCCATGCTAAACACTTTTTCTTTGGCTCAGGAGGCCTCTTTAGTCCCACCATGAATTTGCGATGAAGCCTCATTCCTCTTCTTCTTCGCTATTATTCTGGCTTTATCCCCTAGAGGTTCCCATGTGTTAAGTTGTACTACTGCATTGCATATTGACTACTTGTACAATTTTGGCCTTAATTTGTCTTCATTTGGACTCATGTATAAGCCAATTTTTACCATGACCTTTCTGCAAGTTCAAATCATATTCATTAGCCTCTGCGACTTGGCACCTTTTATCCATGGAAAGAACATTCCTTTGAGTGTTGACGACCAATATTCGCTACCTTGCATTGGGAATAGGAATGTTCTAGCCTAAGGAACTAGTGCATCTGCCCTTAACACTCGTTCTCTCCACTGTACTATAGGCATTATTTTATTCCTTTTTAGGCTTTAAAAAAGAAAAAGACAAAAAAACTTATATATTCCAAAAGGATCAAGAATGAGACATTTACTTCCGTATTTGATGGCAACAAGAGTCAATTATGTCGCCCTTGAAAAAAGCACTCAAAAAAGTCTTTCCTCCATTGGGATGGGACTTATACAAAGTTATCTTATGCTGCCATAGAGTCACATTTGAGTCGTGCTTTTATTCAAGGGAAGCCAACCTATGTCGGCCATTCTAAGGTGTCTCTTGACTCATTTTTAGTTGGCCATACCCGGTCTGTCAAGTTATCTTTAGTATCACATCAGTTATTTTGTCCTTTTCTCATGTTGGTTAAGAAGGTCTCCATTGACTTCTTGCTGGAGGGTTGCTCTTATCAACTCTAAAATTTTTCTTTGGGAGTAGGCCTAGAGCTACACCTTGGCACTATTTACATCATTGATAGGTGAACTTGTGCTCAACATTGATCAATATCATGGGTCTTTGATTGAGTGTTTCCTTTGTGTTTGATGTTAGCTTATATTATCACACATTGGGATTTGTGTAGTACCTTGGTTTCCATTTGACCTTATTGGTGGATTCCTCACCTCTGTGTCAACTCTCATTATTGGTTGGTTAAGAGGGTTTCTTCCGTGCACTAAACACATCTTGTGTACACCAGAAACATACTTTGGAATGGTTACTTTATCTCTTTTCATTTGAGTTCTTCCAAATTATTGGCCCATAGGTTACACTTGCTCTGGTTGATGTGGGATTCCTTAATGCCTTCCTTCCAACAGATCTTTTCCCATCGACTCCAGCTCATTGCTCTGGGAACAGGATATAGAGTCCTTTTTTCAGTACCTTAGGATTTGTAGTTAGCAATGGAAAACTCCTTCGCTATCGATAGTGAGAATACATCAATGTCTCCTAATTGATAGATTATCTCAAGTGTTCGACTTCAACACATTTATTCACACTTGTTAGGTTGTACTAGGGTACCTTGAATCTCATCATCATTATCGATGAGTTGTCTCAAGTTTGTTAACGATATAAATCAATGACCAGTAATCAAAATATTTCTCACATGGCCGACTTCAGCTCCTTTATTCCCATAGCATAGAAATATACTATCTGTGGTTGGTGAATACCTCGGGTTGTGTCAACATATTGGTTCACTTGTCAGTTCCTTTAGTTTTTTGTCAGTGTTTCCAGACACCCTTATGTTGCATTTCATCACAACAACATCCTGTATGTTGACACTTGAGTTTATGCAGTTTTGCTATTCCACTTATATGAATTGGTACTATTATGAGGATCAGTTATGCAACATCAGTGATCACACATTATTTGAACATTATTGATAAGATTTTATTCTATATGTGATATTGAGACATAGCTCTGTTGTGTTCCTTTATGGATATGATCAGATGATCCATTATGTATTCTTTAGTATTCTCTCTACACTTATGTATACATGTTGGGTCCACTCTATACTTGATCAACGAACATGCTTTATTATCTCTAAGCATGGGTATGCCCACCTCAGACATGAGTATTCTTTTTGACTCCTTCCACAAGTATTCAGTGAGTTGGAATATGGTGATCTCCTCTCAGGTCCTTAAATGATATTTCTTTGTACTTAATACATTTCGCCCATCATGTACCCATTATGACCTCATATATTAGGGGGCATATTTTATAGCATCATTCAACACTCATGTAGTTCTAATGCTTTGGTATGACCTTGGGAAACCCTTTCTCACATAGACTTGATCATTTATTAAAAAACAATATTTTGAATTCCATATGTGACTCTTCCCTTCAAAAAGTGTGTACACATGCAAGTACCATAATACAAAACCTGTGTATATTATTTAAAATATGAAAAAATAAAATAATATCCTATTTTTTGGGCGGGATTTATGGAATCATTTTTCACATGCTTGAGAGGTGCTATTTGAGGCTTGGGTTGGACAGATACGGAGGAAGGTTTCGATTGTGTCGTGGTTGGATCTAGTTGTATCTCTCCACTACTCTTTGCTCATATCAATAAAGAAGCTTTGTGTAGTTTCTGATATGTTATTTTCTCATGTTTCTATGATTCATGTGTAATATGTCATGATTTATATGTTTATGCTTGATGATCTAACATGTTTTTTATGCACACACTTTGAACTACTTGCTATGTATATGCTTCTCTGAGCCACGTTGTAGGTCTTCTCACTTGGGAGGAACCAGAGGGTTTGGACCCTATGAGATCGACATCGAACATAGGACATACGATTACTCCCCTCAAACCAAAATTTGGTAGTTTGTATAGTTTTCTTGCTTGAGCGTATGCTCCTTGTTGATTGTTTGCCTTCGATCTATTGAGGTTGTCAACCCTTACCTTAGGGAAGTTTTTCCCACCAATAACTGTGTATGAGTTGTTGTATGATGATTACTACAACCATGTACTTGATATTGTTTTATCATTTTATGATGGTTTTGAGTCTAGCTAATAGTATGTTGAGTCATTGTGGTGATAGGATTGTTTTAGAGGAGCCTTACGGAGTCATTTTGCAGCCACATATATGGGCTAATGATGATGTAATAGTCATGATGTATCATGCTTTTGAGTCATTAGTCCATAGGAGATGATTATAGTATAAATGTAATTAATTAAAAATCTATGTAATATGCTCATGGAGCCATTGTACTTGTATTGTACTATATTTTTGTGTTACAGTCATGAGTCATGAAGTCAAGTTATGGTCATATAAGAGCATGTACGAGGTTTTATATCATTGCTACAACCATGTATTTGTTAATTTATATGTCATTTGAGTCACGGTAATGTGGAGTCTTGGTCCATATGGTGCTTCTATTTGTCTAAGGAAGCATTGTTTGCAGCGGAAGCGATCATTTGAGCCCAACAATTGGTATCTCTAAAACTTAGAGATAACATGTGTTCAAGGGGGCAATTTTTTTCTCTTATTACTTCAGCCATACATTATTGGCATTATGATCCGCTTGGATGTGTTCATGCTATGCATCATACTATGCTATGATAGTGGGGTTCTTAGCCTCATGTGATGATATATTTGGTGGTCACTGCTATGGTTGCCTTATGTTGGCATGTTGTTGCTTGCTACTAGAAGTTGTTTGTTGGATATGCTACTCCGAATGTTGTTTGGATATATTTTTTGCTTATATGGAGGCATGTATGATCTTTAATGGATTGAATTTCATCCATGTAGAGATGTATTGCTCTAATATGTACTTGAGTTCTTGCTTACTATTCATATGGAGTTGACCCTTTGCCATTAATGTCAAGGGGGAGATAATTTGGATGGATAGAGATCAACTTTAGAGTTGTAGTTTCAGTGGAGATCAACCTCACAAGTTGTTGGGGTTGACATCAATGCCAAAGGCGGATTTTGTTGGGATTGTAGTATTGGCATTGATTTCAACATGGTCATTGTTCCAACTAGCTAGTTGAGTTGACATTGGCATGATTGTGTTGGTATTGATGTCACTCATGTTGCTTTGTGTTGGCATGTGTTGGCATTGATGTTTGATAAGATGATGGTATTGATGGAGCTTGATGGTACCGTGATGTTATTGGAGGAGTTTCCATGTGCATTGATAGACATGCCATGATGGTTTGTTGATGTGCAAGATAGTTGGATGGTGGTGCTATAGGTAGAGGATGTTGCTACATGTTGAGATGGTGATGTAAATCTGAGAGAGATGGTTCATGGGACACTAGTTGAGTTGAAAACTATGTCTTCATCTAGGTATTCATGTTTATGCTAATGGAGATGAATTTTTGCAGTGTGATGGCCTTCTTAGGATGTTGCTAAGGTGATACAACAAGTTGCAGAGATATTGTAGGTATAACAAAGGTGTTGCAGCTTGTTCAGATGATTATTGGAGAGTGGAGGACTTGCATTAGGGGAATTTTGAGGCCTAAAATGGGCCTCCTAAGAAAAATGTACAACCAGAATAAAATTTATAAGAACCAATAGGATTCAAGATGATGATTTTAACCATGGAGGATGATTCACCATTTTTGGAGTAAAAAAGTAAAAATATTAAAAAATAATAAAATAATAAAACTAATTTTCAACGCATATTTTCAACTTATCTCCCTAAGGGTTTACTAAAATTTTGAGCTGGAGTATTCATTGGATGCAAAATTTAATTCCTCATCCAACTAAGGTATTTCATGAGATTTTCTCTCAATTCTTCACGTTGTTCAGAAGTAAATTAGCAAAAACATTCCTAGAGGCTTCTAGATCAGGTTGAAAAGGTCAGACATGATTTGAAAATGTCATCCCATGATGTGAATGCATTTAGTGCATAAGTTGTGGTTTTAGTGGACTGGTTTGGTCTAATTTTTGCACATTTGATCCTAGCCCCAAGATCAATTTCGCCCTACATGTTTTACATACTTGATCTTGGAGTTGTGTATGAGTTAATGAAGTGAAAAAGAGATTGAGAAGGTTGCATAGTAGTAGTGAATGATTCAGACCTATTAGAGAGTGTATATGCTTCAGTCTATGAGGTTTATGACTAAATAATGTGCAGATCTGAAGCATGCTACAAAATAGATCAGATTTGCTGTTGTTGGAGTAGAGATTGATTTGGAGAGTTTTGTATGCTACTGGGTATTATTTTGTTGGTGACATTCACACTTGTTTTTGTAGGAGCTACTATTACATTTGGTGCTTAAACTTAATGTTGTATGTTTCTAATTGTAGTATGCAATAATTATGTTCTGATGTGAGGGTTTGATACATGTTGGTATTAATTTTATTGTGGCCACAATTTTTTCATTTGGAGATTATTTGTTTTTGTGGAGTTTACTATTATTTTGATGATGAGATCTTGCTACTAAGAGCATGAATGCAGAGTTAGTTTCTTGTTGAGCATAGCGTCCTGGATCAAGTGTTAAAATATATGAAAGGAGGTCCAAATAGTGGTAGAGGAGAATGACTAAATGAGATTGTAGCTGAGATATCGAAATCAAACTTCAGCGGAAGGAATAAGTTTCTCATCTGATGGTATTTGGATAGTCCAATCAGAGTTGGGCGAGGATTAACGATCATGGTAGCCTTAAGTGGATGGTAGTACGTATATCTATGGAGATCAAAGTCTTCCAAGATGATAAGTAGTATTAAGTCTCCTAGCCGATGGGTGTTGGCATGTTGTATATGAGGTCGAGTCTCCATGTTGATGGGAGTAAACAAGCTATGTAAAAGACCAATTGCTTTGCTAATAGAAATTTAGGGTAGAGCAACAACAACGAGAGTGTTTTTTCTTCCGAAAGGGTTTCCACTAGAAATATTGTGTCTCATGTGTGATTGATGTGATGTGCATTTTTATTTTTTTGTAGTTGCTTATGGTTTTCGGTTATTTTTATGTGATGCATATGCTATGATGTTTATTAGCTATTGGTTAATATATGTGTTATTCAGTAACTCAAGAAATAATTGGAAAAAATCATATATAGTTCACATTACTGATTCACATATGCTATGATGTTTATTAGCTGTTGGTTAATATATGTGTTATTCAGTAACTCAAGAAATAATTAGAAAAAATCATATATAGTTCACATTACTGATTCACCCCCCCTCTTAGTAGTGCTCAAAAGTTTCCAGCAATTGGTATCAGAGTGGGGCTCTCGATTGTAGCTTGATCCCTGAAGAGTAGATATGTGGTTTGTTGGTGAAAATTTTGATTTTTTAATTTTTAGAATGGGAAAGAACAAGAGGAAATTTTTTTAGAAAGGGAATGGTCTTCAAAATAAGGAAGCTCAGCCACATGAGTCTCATCTTCCTAGTGCAAGCGGTTCAGAAAATAATGTGCAGAAATCAAAACGTCAAGAACCAAAGGTATTGCAACAAAACAAATCCAAAGGTATAACTATTAATGAATTTATTTTGAGTTAAAATGTTGAGGATTTAAATTTTGATCATGATGAATTGCACAGTGGATATGAGAACATTATTAAGATTCTTAGAGCTAATATTTCTAGACTAATAGTTGCATGCAAGGATCAAGAAAAATCGTTTCAAATATGTGATGATAAGGAGTCCAAGCTCAAGGAAGAGATTGACAACTTAAAGATTAAGTTGGATGAATCAAAAAGGTTGAGGAAGGTATGAGGAAACAATACGAAGAGAAGGAGAAAGAGATTGAAAAATTTGAAGCTGAATTTGTTTTCTTGAGAAAGCAACAAAAGATGGAGAAGAGTACTGTAATCTTGGATTGTTTTCTTGAGATCCAAAGATCACCATTGGATAAATCTGGTCTTCGATTTCAAAAGGGTGATGCTAGTTTGCGTGTAGGTAAAAACACCAAAGAAGAACCTAAGAAACCTATGGCAAACAATATCAGGAACAAAAGTGAGATCCAAGGAAAAAAGAAGTAGACCCCACAACTGAATAGCGAACAAAAGAACTAGCAACAAAAAATAAGTAGAACAAACAGTCAATCAAGTAGCAAAACAAGCAACATAAAAGAAAATATCATCTTTTACATTTAGATGTCCTTTTTCTCCTAGAGATGATAGTGGCAGCTCTATTAGATTTCAAAGGAATCAAACTCCTTTTGTTCCTTTTGTGCATAATGTACAATGTTATAACTATCACAAATATGGGAATATTGCAGCAAATTGCTGGAGTGCAATGTATAGTCCACATGATTAGTGATTCCAACAATATCAGTAGCCAAGGAGAATGGTCAACAAGTATACTTGTGATTTTAATGGTTATTTCTACTCATGTCATTTGTTTGGCCATGAGGAAATGGATTGTAGGTCTAGTAGTTGGAGGAGAGACACATTTCATGCATGTTTTAGATCTGGCAAGAGCAGTAGGAGATTTGATCCTCTTGGCCACGTGGAGTGATTTATATGCCATAGATTTGGCCATATGGCAAGAGATTGTTTGTTTCCTAGTTATTCAAGAAAAAAATGTCAAAAGAAAGAAAAACAAAGAGGATTTGGCACAAAAAAATGAAGCAATTGAAGGAGGATAAGAAGTCGATCAAAGAGGAGAAGAGGCGACCAAATAATGTTTGGATAAAGCAGTAGTAACTCTTCAAATAGTGAAGATCATTCCCTCCTGTAGTCCATGATTATTCATGAATACTTTTAGAGAACTGCAGAATTTATGAGAGGTGCCTAACCTCTAGGGGAGCATATGATGGAGTTTGTAGCAGCACTTAATGATTTCATTTGAGCCTCATGCAAATTCAGGTCCATAGGATCAGTTTGCACATTGGAGGTATATTGAGCTCAAGGGGAGCTATGAATGGTTTTGAGATTCATATTTTATTTTTGTCTATTTCATTCCATTCCACTTATGTGATTGTAGAAGTTTTATATGTCTTTCATGAGTAGAATGATGAGCACATTTTTTAGGCATGTATATGCTTTTGGTTTCCACTAACAACTGGTTAAAAATACATGCAACCATGCATAGATTGTGATCATGACTCCAAGATGTATTGTGATGAATATGTGACATGGACCAACCGTGTATGAGTTGTTCTATGATGATTACTATGTACTTGTTATTGTTTCATCAATTTGTGATGGTTTTGAGTCCATATAATAGTATGTTGAGTCATAATGGGGATATGATTGTTTTGGATGAGTCTTATGGAGTAATTTTGCAGCCACATATATGGGATAATGATGATGTAATAGTCTTGATGTATCACATTTTTTTGTCATTGGTCCATAATAGATGATTATAGCAGCAATGAAATTCATTGAAAATCTATGTAATATGTCCATGGAGCCATGTACTTGTATTGTACTAGCTTTTGGTCTTATAGTCATGAGTCATGAGGTCATGTTATGGTCATATGAGAGCATGTATGAGGCTTTATATCACTTCTAAAACCATTTATTTATTTATGTATATGTCACATGAGTCATGGTCTTGTGGAGTCTTGGTCCATATGGTACTTGTATTTGTCAAAGGAAGCATTGTTTGCAGTGAAAGTGATGATTTCAGCCCAACAATTGGTATCTCTACAACTTGGAGATGGCATGTGATTAGGGGGAGCATTATTTTCCCTTATTACTGCAGCCATACATTGTTGGCATTATGATCTACTTGGAGGTGTTCATGCTATGCCTAATACTATGCTATGATAATGGGGTTCTTGGCCTCGTGTGATGCGATATTTGGTAGTTTCTACTATTTAGTCATGGGGGAGATTGTGTGTGCTTTCCTCATGTGGATATTGTTGCATATTATATAATTTTTCATATGTTGATGCTGGTTGCTTTATGTTGGCATATTGATGCTTTCTACTAGAAGTTGTTTGTCGGATATGTTACTCTAAATTTTTCTTGGATATATTTGTTTCTTATATGGAGGCATGGATGATATTTGATGCATTGAATTTCAAAGATGTAGAGATGTATTTCTATAGTATGTACTTTTTTTCTTGCTTCATATTCATATGGAGTTGAACCTTTGCCATTGATGTCAAGGGGGATAAAATTTGGATGGATAGAGATCAGCCTCACATGTTGTTGAGGTTGACATCAATGCCAATGGGGGATTTTACTGGCATTGTAGTATTGGAATTGATGTCAACATGGTCATGGTTCTAGCTAGATAGTTGAGTTGACATTGGGATAATTGTGTTGGCATTGATGTCAACATTACGATGTCACTCATGTTGGTTTGTGTTAGAATGTGTTGGCATTGATGTTTGCTAGTATAATGCCATTGATGGAGCTTGTGGTAGTATTATGGCCTTGGAGGAGTTGGGATGTGAATAGATAGACATGTCATGATGGTTTGTTAAAATTTCAAAATAGTTGGATGGTTTTGCTACATGTAGAGGATGGTGCTACATGTGATAGAGATGGTTCATGGCACACTAGTTGAGTTGGCAACTAGGTCTTCATGCTTATGCTCCTGTAGATGACCTGTTACAGTGTGATGGCTTTATGAGGGTGTTTTTGAGGTGCTACAATATGTTGTAGATATATTGTAGGTCTAACAAAGGTGTTGCAACTTGTTCAGATGATTATTGGAGAGTGGAGGATTTGTTGACACACTTGCCAACCTTGTTTGTTGGTCTCCTAGGTCAATTTGGAAGTGACACTTGGAAGACACGTTTGATCCACTTGGAGATGTGTTGGAGGCTACGTAAGAGGTTTGAAGGTGTTAGTGTTAGTATTTTCATACTGCCATCAGTGATCAAAATCCTCTTTTCATATCATATTAGGGTCCCATTTTGAAATTTTTGTCATTCCACTAGGTCAACATGCAAAAATTTGGTCACTAAAGGTTGAATTAGGGTTTCCTTTACTCCTTTTAGAAATTTAACTCTTGCTGGCACATTGTCATACCTTGCTAAATATACATCATTCATGAGGTCAAAATCATCATGTCATCATATCAGTCATGCCACCATCAATTCTGGTTAGTCAAGGTTACCATTAGGTCCTACGGTTTTCAAGGTCCAATAAAACACCATTTCCATTGCATAAAGACAGCAAGTGTCAAAATGATCAGTAACCTCTCTTCACCATGTGAAGATGATTTGTAAATAGAAATGATGATTTCATTATGTAATTTTATGTTCACTATATGTAATAAGTACCTTTCCTAAGCTGCCAACTCAATCTCTATATGCCAATTTCATTAAAGCAAAGTCAAATTCAAAGAGTTCTCAAAGACCATCAAAATATCAATTTTTCAAAGGAAATAGTCAAGTGAAAGGGTAATGTTTCAAAAGGTTAAGTGAATACCAAAGGGAGTTGTCTTTTCGCAAGGTTGTCCAAATCATCATTTTCCACAAGCACTAAACCCTAATTTCCTCTCCCACTGAGCTAGGTTTGGCTATGGAATCAGAGACATCTGAGTAGGGGAGGCCTAAAGGAGGTCATTTTAGCAAGTATGATGCCTTTCCAACTCATAAACATCGTGTCTCCATCATTTTTCAAGAAGTCATTCCAAGGGCCAAATCATTTGCCACACATAGGGCTACTTTTTCTTCAAAGTATGTTTCCAACCAAACAGAGATGAATTTTACAAACGTGAGAGAGGTTTTTTTCCATAATAGTCCAAGTAGGACAAACATCCTTCGGTTTTTACACAGGTGTTATGGTTTTGTAGAAATGTCGAAAATATAGTTGCTACAAGAGAGTTGCTGCACTTCTTGAGTGACCTTAGGAAAATTATTTTTTCTCCTAGTTGGAGTCTCAAACTGATTTTCTTGATGCATCAAATGATAACCAGATAGCAAGAGATTTCCAATGAGATATCATGAGCTCAATTTGGAGTTGAGGAAGACGTCTAAAAGTTTCTTGTAAGATCACACTTCATGTTTTCACCCTCATTCTACACTTTTTGACTAGTCTTGGGAGAATTGATTTTTGAGGGGCTATAATTGATCATTTTTAGTGCTTAATAGGTCCATTGTGTATCCAAGAGAGATATATTTACAATGAGATATCATGGGCTCCATTTTGAGTTTGGGAAGGAACTCAAAAGTCTATTTTTATTTGGCACTGCACACTTCCTTCTGGCGCTACGCACTTGCCCAAAAATCCTCTGCATGGTCAAATGCGCAGTGCCCTAGGCTGCACACTTTTTTTGGGGAAATTTGTGAAGAAATGGAGACCATATCTAGATTCGTAATGAAAAATACATCTAAGAAAACCATGTTTCCAAACTTATTTTAAAAAATGGCAGGTGAAAAGGGAAAAAAACTAGCAAAAAATCACATTTCTGCCCTCTTTTTCAGCCAAGCGTTGCCTGTTTGACCAACTCTGGGAGAATGGAATTTTGGAGCGTCAAATAAGTTCCATTTTGGAAATATAAGGTATATTTGGAAACCAGACAAGGCAAGCTTTCCAATGAGCTATCTTGGGCTCAATTTCGACACGGGGAAGGAGTCAAAAGCAACTTGCAAGATGGAGGACACACATGACACTATGAGGGCACACTTGACAGAAAGATGGCGCACTTGACAATTTGCCTGATTTTTCACTGTTCTTCTCTAGATTTGATCTTCACTGATGGAAATCAACGTTTTAATGATGTAATTGATATTGTAAATGTAATTATGGTCTTTTACTATTACCTAGGGGTAAATACATTAGGTAAATAGACTTCATCAAGTCAAATGAAATAGTTTCAATGTAATTAGGGATGAGTCACTTTGACCACCCTACACTCTAGCTATCAGTTCAGATTTTGGTGGAACTACTCCTCCTCTCATGGATTCAACCCCTGAGGTTGGGAAAAGTTTGTTTTGATGTATATATCTTCCCTTCCTTCACTCTTTTCAAAGGTTGGACTCCACTGAATGTTGTACTAGTGTTTCAGACTTTGGCATGGAATATATTGGATGAGTTGTAGCTATTTTGGTGGGATTCCTGTGGCATGGTATTTTGATATTGTTCCTTCTTCAATTACATGTGTGTAAATGTTTTGTATCTTCCATGATCCATTTCACTTCTTAATATGTTTGATTTTCAAGGATGACAAGCAGAATTCATCTTCTATGCTCTGTTTTGGGAAAATCACCATAATTTGTTTCAACTACTTAGTTTGAAAAAAATTCATGATTTTCAAGCTCTTTTTAGCACCTCATCATTCTAAACCATTCCATAAAAATAGTACAAAGTGTTAAAGTACTTGCCTACCTTGCCCCATTAGATGTCTGCAATTCTGATTCTCTTTTCCCCTGACGTAGTTCACTCTCTGACCTAATTCACTCATCTAGTGACTACCCCAATCAAATAAAACCAAAACCCTGAGCTACTATATCTAGCCCAAAACCCTAATACATCTAGCCTTCTTGGTTGTGATCCTTTGGAGAGAGCACTGTTCGGCTTGGCAGGGCTAGCTACCAAGAAAAAATATTGGTTTGTGGTTACCTCAGTTGGACTCTTGTTGACACATTATCATACCTTGCTGAATATACATCAGTCATGAGGTCAAATTCATCATGTCATCATATCAGTCATGACATCATCAATTCTGGTCAATCATGGTTACCATTAGGTCCTAGGGGTTTCAAGGTCCAATAAAACACCATTTCCATTGCATAAAGCCAGCAAGTGTCAAAATGATTAGTAACCTCTCTTCACCATGTGAAGATGATTTGTAAAGAGAAATGCTTATTTCATCATGTAGTTTTATGTTCACTATATGTAATAAGTATTGTTCCTAAGCCACCAACTCAATCTCTATATGCCAACTTCATTAAAGCAAATTCAAATTCAAAGAGTTCTCAAAGGCCATGAAAAGATGAATTTGTTAAAAGAAATAGTCAAGTGAAAGGGTAATGTTTCAAAAAGTTAAGTAAATACCAAAGGGAGTTGTCTTTTCCCAAAGATGTCCAAATCATCATTTTCCACAATCACTAAACCCTAATTTCCTCTCCCACTAAGCTAGGATTGGCTATGGAATCAGAGACATCTGAGTAGAGGAGGCATAAGGTAGGTGATTTCAGAATTTATGATGGCATTTCAACTCATAAACATCATGTCTCCATCAGTTTTCAAGAAGTCATTCCAAGGGACAAATAATCTGCCACACATAGGGCTAGTTGTGCTTAAAAGTATGTTTCCAAACAAACCGAGATGAATTTTACAAAGGTGAGAGGTTTTTGTTCATAATATTCGAAGGACGAAAAAAATTCTTTGGTTTTTACACAGGTGTTATGGCTTTAGAGAAATGTCAAAAATACAGTTGCTACAAGAGAGTTGCTACACTTATTCAATGACCTTGGTAAAATCAAACTTTCTCCTAGTTGGAGTGTCCAAATGACTTTCTTAATGAGTCAAATGATAACTAGACAGAAAGAGATTTCCACTGAAATATCATGAGCTCAATTTGGAGTTGAGGAATACCTCCCAAAGTTTCTTGTAAGATCACACTTGATTATTGCACCCTCATTCTGCATGTTTTGACCAGTTTTGGGAGAATTTATTTTTGAGGGGCTATAATTGATCATTTTCAGTGCTTAATAGGTCCATTGTGTAGCCAAGAGAGATATTTTTCCAATGCGCTATCATGGTATCAATTTGGACTTCAGGAAGGCACTCAGAAGTCTATTTGAATTCAACAATGCACACTTCCTTCTAGTGCGATGCACTTGCCCAGAAATCAACTGCATGGTCAAACAGCGCTGCACATTTTTTTGGGGCACATTTGGGAGAAATGGAGACCACAGCTGGATTCATAATGACAAGTACATATAATAAAACCATGTTTCTAGCCTTAGTTTTCAAAATAGGCAGGTGAAAAGGGCAAAAAACTAGCAAAAAAACACATTTCTGCCCTATTTTTCAGCTAGGCACTGTGTGTTTGACTAGTCTTGGGAGAATGGAATTTTTGAGGGTCAAATCAGTTCCATTTTGGAAACAGAAGGAAGATTTGGAAACTAGACAAGACTAGATTTCAAATGAGCTATCATGGGCTCAATTTGGACACCGGGAAGGAGTCAAAAGAAACTTGCAAGATGGAGGACGCACATGACACTGTGAGGGCGCACTTGACAATTTGCTTGATTTTTCACTGTTCTTCTCCAGATTTGATTTTCACCTATGGAAATCAACTTTTTATTGATGTCATTGATATTGTAAATGTAATTATGGTCTTTTACTATTACCTAAGGGGTAAATACATTAGGTAAATAGACTTCATCAAGTCAAATGAATCAGTTTCAATGTAATTAGGGTTGAGTCACTTTGACCACCCTACACTCTAGCTATCAGTTTAGATTTTGGTGGAACTTCTCCTTCTCTCATGGATTCGACCCCTGAGGTTGGGAGGAGTTTGTTTTGATGTTTATATCTTCCATTTCTTCACTCTTTTCAAAGTTGGACTCCATTGGATGTTGTACTAGTGTTTCAGACTTTGGCATGGAATATATTGAATGAGTTGCAACTATTTTGGTGGGATTCCTGTGGCATGTTATTTTGACATTGTTTCTTCTTCAGTTACATGTGTGTGAATGATTTTCATCTTCCATTATCCATTTCACTTCTTAATATGTTTGCTTTTCAAGGGTGATAATCAGAATTCATCTTCTATGCTCTATTTTGAGAAAATCATCATAATTTGTTTCAATTCTTCAGTTTAAAAATAATTCACGAATTTCATGCTCTTTTTAGCATCTCATCAGTCCAAACCATTCCATAAATATACTACAAAGTGTTAAAGTACTTGTCTACCTTGCCCCATTAGATGTCTGCAATTCTGATTTTCTTTTGCCCTGACCTAGTTCACTCTCTAACCTAATTCACTCATCCAGTGACTCCCCCAATCAAATCAAACCAAAACCTTAAGCTACTATATTAGGCCTAAAACCCTAATCTATCCAGCCTTATTGGCTATGATTCTTTGGAGAGAGCCATCTCTGGCTTGGTAGGGCTAGCTACCAAGTCAAAAGATTAGTTTGTCGTTACATTAGTTGGATTCTTCCTCAGTCTTGGAGATCCAGAGGAGTGCTAACATACTAGTGCTGTTGCCGGGGCACAAAAGCTTTATCTTCCCCGGGAAATAAAGACATTGATTTAGATCTAATTGTTGACAGTGAACAACATTTGGGCACATAGGAAGGCTGCACCATTCACCTAGAGACTCCATTGACTGAAATATACAGAAAATCAACACTTCATGGTGACTCCACTACATTAAGATCAGTAGCTTGAAGATTTTTCAAGATGGAATCTGTTGCAAGAAGGTATGCTCCAATGAAAAGAGACCACATTCCAGGTTTCCCAAATAAAATTCCTAAGGTAAATTGGCAAAGCAATTTGCCTATGTTCAAAGATGTGAAAGGTTATGTTGCTACTCTTCATTTGGTGAGATTTTACATGCATGTGTGTAGATTAAAGATTGATTTTCCTGAAGACTGCTTGATGAAGATATTCATGGCCACTCTGGAAGGTGAAGCCCAATCTTCGTATGAAAGTATGCCGCCTGATTTTATTTATTGTTTAAAGGATTTTCATACCATGTTCTTTGAAAGGGATAAAGAATCTTGTCCATCCTTAATATTAGTTCAAAACTGCTGTAAAAATGTTGATAGTTTTATTGAAAATCTTGAGAATGTTTATGGAGATGATGAATTCATGGACGATGAGACCATGGAAGCCATGTATGAAAATCCATTTCAGCATCACAAAGAAATCTTAGAGGATACTTGTCAAGATGCTCAGGAAAATTCACAGCAGGCTGAAGATCTTTGTATAGTTGAAAATGATGGAAGACAAGGTCTTATTTCAGATCTGCTTGCAACAGAAGATGGTATGAAGGAAAATCAAGTTCCAATTTCAGATTGTGATAAGGTCAAGCTGGAAATTCCAGATCTAGATTCAGATTGTGTTGATGAAGAGTATGTTGGCATTATGGCTAAAGTGTTGTCCTTGATGGCAACCCATTCAGATGGTAGTTCACTATTCTTCAAGTCAGCAGCAGAAGTTGATGATCAGCTCTCATTTTATTGAAAAATTATGAAGGACGCAGGAAGCCAGTTCAGAAGGTGCGTACCCGCAGGTACACCATGCAGAAACTGCGTCCAGGGACACAGGCCAACCGTTCAGGGGGTGCGTCCACCCAGTGCACACATTTCAAGGCAGAGAAAAGCACGTGGGGGTTTCTTGTGTGGTATCTAGCCGACGGTTTTGTGTTTCTATGGTGTCGGCTCGTGGTATTGTTCCTTGATTTGAGGAGGAGATTGCCTATATAAAGCAAAGGAGATCATTTGGTTTGAGTATGTCTTTTGTTGAATATCTTATGAGGTAAGATCTGGTCTAGATCTAATGAAGGCGAATCTATTAATGGACCGAGATCTCTTGGCGCATGTTCAGATCTGTGGATCTGATTGTCTGGGTTACTTCTAAAGTCTTGAAATCATCTATGCCCGGAGGGACGCAGGTGCAGTAAGGGTTCAGGTGCGCCCGGGACGCAGGAGCGAAGAGTTTCAGGTGCGCCGGACGCAGGCGCAGAAGGGTTCAGGTGCGCCGGGACGCAGGCAGTTCAGTAGACTCAGTGCGAGGGACGCAGGCTAGCAGTTTAGCAGGGTGCGTCCAGGGACTCAGGCCAACAGTTGAGCAGGGTGAGTCCGGGACTCAAGCTAGCAGTTGAGCAGGGTGAGTCCGGACTCAGGCTAGCAGTTGAGCAGGGTGCTTCCTTCTCTTAAAATCTTTGTTTATCATTGTTGTATTCTGGGTTTGGTCCTATTATTGTTGATCTGGTTATTTCAGTTGATTGGGTGTTTCAGAAGGTTGTTTGAGCTTCAATGTTGTTGTTGGGTCCAGTATGAAAATTGGATGAAATGTGGCCTTTCAGTTTATGGGTTGTGCTTCAGTGTATCCAGTATGAAAATTGATGAAACGTGGTACTTGAAGGAGAGAAGATTGTAGGCCGGCGCCTACGTACTAGTATCTAAGCTAGTACAAGAGCTAAAGGAAATCTTTGGAGCATTGTAGCAGGTAGTAGCCTACGTACTAGTAAATGGATCGGCTAGTACAAGAGAAAAGGGGGTTGTAGCTCCCGTACTGGTATAAGGCTGCACCAGTACAAATATTGTAAAAGAATTTTTCTTATTAAGAAGAAGATTGAGATGAATTGCAGCAGGTGGTTTTTCTCCCGCATTGGGTTTCCACCTTACATCATTGTGTTCATGTGTGTGCCTTATGTGTGATGATCTACTTTATGTTACTGCATCTGTTAACTGATAATATGGTTGATAATGTTCTAATGCACTCATTGAAGATCGATTAACTTAATCATAAGAAGTTGTGGAAGTAGCATATATGAATCTGATTATGGAAATGAAAAAGTTTTATTAATATGATAATACTGATTCACCCCCCCCTCTCAGTATTATTTCCAACAATTGGTATCAGAGCAGGTCCTTTGATAGAAGCTTGATCGCTTGAAGGAGATCCGTGGAACAATGGGAAAGAAGCTTAAGAAGAAAGCTAATAAGAAAAAGAAGTCATCTCAGAAGAACTATGACAGTGGAAGAATCGATTGGGGATTAGGCATAAGAAGCTCTTCAGATTCAGAATCAGATTCAGAGTCATTATCAGGTATGAATGTGTTATCCTCTGATGTTCCAGCTATATTTCCTTGTGAAAGAGATGAAAGTGATAGCGAAACTACTGAATTTGCTCTTATGGGTGAACAAGAAAGATATCAAATAGAGGCAGAATTTAAAAGGCTGACAGACAAAATTAGAGATCAACAAGATCTATTAAACAAAAAGGAATGTGATTTCAAAGAAGAAGCTACCAAACTAAGGGCACAACTAGAAGAAGGAAACAAGGTAAGAAAGCTACTCAAGGACAAGGAAGACCAATGTCAAAAATTGCAGCATGAAGTGACATCATTAAGAAAAGAAGTCAACGAAAGAAGCACAACCATCAAGAAACTCAAAGATAGATCCAGCGACTATGAAAATCTTGAAGCTACAATCCTCTCACTAAAAGGAGATCTTGAAGAATCAAAGAAGCAGAATACAGATCTACTCCAAGCTATTGCAAAACAAGAAAACGAAGTCACCAGCTTAAAATCTCAACTGGAATGTGCCTTCCGAGTTCGTCAAATGCAGCAGGATCTGTATGAAGAACAAGAAAAAGAAATTCTCAAACTAAGGGAACAAATGGAAGAAGGAAGGAAAGCTGAAGAAGTTTTGAAAAAGAAATCTCTTGAAAAGGAAGAACAGCTTCAGGTTGAGGTAAATATCTTGAAAGGTAAACTAGAAGGAAAGGATAAGCTTTTACGATTTCAAGATAGCTCTAAAGTATTGGATGATATTCTTAGTAGTCAAAGGTCCCCTGCTATAAAGACTGGTCTTGGTTTCCATGAATCTGTTGAAGGTGAATCTAGTTCACAAGGTGAGGCAAGAAACTCTAAAAGGAAATCTAAAGTGATCAACGAAGAAGTGAAAGATCAATCTCATCATCAACCAAGGAAAGAGATTCCTCAAAGAAAATCCTTTACTCCTCCTATGAATAATGTTGAATGTTATGTATGTCATAATCTTGGACATGTTGCAGCTAGATGTAGAAGAAGAAGAGTTCAAGACCATTATGCAGAAAGGTCATCTCAATCAAGGTACTTTTATGGATATTGCTTTGCTTGCAATATGTTTGGTCACAAAGCTACTGATTGTTACAGGAGGAATATGAAACATGTAAGATGTTATGCATGTAACAAGCTTGGACATATAGCCAAGGAATGCAGGAACAAAGTTTGGGCACCATATCAAAAGGAGAAAATGTCATCATCACGCTTGAAGATATGGAGGAAAAAGGAAGTACAGTCAGAAAAGGATGGCACAGTACAATGTACAGACATACCAGAATCAGAGGAAGCTGAAAGTACAGGACGCAGTGCAGTAACAGGAGACCTGCGTGCGGACGCAGGCCAGACCAAGTCCAGGTGCGTCCAAGACGCAGTTCAGTAACTGAAGATCTGCGTGGGGACGCGGAGAGACTGAGGATAAGGTGCGTCCCTGAAGCAAAAGGACACGGCGCGATAGTAATTTTGGGTGCGTCCCTGAGTAAAAGTACGCGGCGCGATAGTGTTTTTGGGTGCGTCCCTGCAGCAATAGGACGCAGCGCAGCAGAAGATGAAGTGCGTACCTGTCTCAAAGCATTTATTGGCTGATTCTTCTTGATATGCATGATCAGATTTAACAGATGGCACTGGTTCAGGGGGAGCATATGTCCTAAATTCATTGTTGGCATTATGGTCCTTGGTGACAATGCTTATGATTCATCTTGCTATTATGAGTTGGTCACATGATCAGATGTATGGTAGATTCTCTAATGATGCTTGCATGAAGTCTTTATTATCCTTGGCACATATATGGATGAGGTTGGCTGATTTCATGGATGATTATTCAAAGTCGCATTGTTGGAGACATGATGATGATGAGTTACTCATATGCATTTCATGATGATGTTGACATGAGCAAGATGCATGATTTCTTTCTTGGCACAAATGGATGAGGATTGTTGGCTGGATACAGGGATGATTATTCATACATATGTTGATTGATGCTGATGCTTTCATTTGATGGCTCTTGATTCATGTAGATCTGGATGGTTATGAGTTGATGTTGACAGATACTATGGAACAGATTATACAGTGCTGTTGTTTGTCATGATCTTTAGATGTTTGGAAGGTCGTAGCAAGACTCATGTTGTAATAGTCTATCTATTATCGTCATCTCTTCAGGTCATGTAACGGCCTATGTCCCCCCACTATGCATAGGATGAAGATGTAATGTATTTGGTTTTCATATTTCTGATGTATTCCCACTTGGTTGGATGGATGATCCTTATTGTGATGGGTGATGGATGTATGTATTTTATAGAGTCATGTTCTTCTTGTGGAACATCTTTTTGCAGACCTTGCTTACAGTCAGGGGGAGCTTGAGCATGAACAACACTATATAGCAGAGCAGACATATCAGCTTGTTCTCAGAAAGACCATTATCAGATTGGAGCACCATGTCATATTCAAAGGGGGAGCTCATTTAGAGACTTCAGCAGATCTGGTTTATAGTCAAGGGAGCATGTTCTTAGGGGGAGCATACCCCTTTGCCCTTGATGTCAAAGGGGGAGAGTGATCTGGTGTTGTTGCCATCAAGTCCAAAGGGGGAGATTGTTGGCATTATGATGCATGTGTTGTACTTGATGGCAACCCCCCTCATAGAAGACCATCTCACTTATATACATTCAGAAGAGATATCAGATGTAACATAATACATAGATGCAGGACAGCTCAAAGGAATCAAATGGCAAGTTCTTAGTAAGCTTTGCCATCAAGTCCAAAGGGGGAGATTGTTGGCATTATGGCTAAAGTGTTGTCCTTGATGGCAACCCATTCAGATGGTAGTTCACTATTCTTCAAGTCAGCAGTAGAAGTTGATGATCAGCTCTCATTTTATTGAAAAATTATGAAGGACGTAGGAAGCCAGTTCAGAAGGTGCGTACCCGCAGGTACACCATGCAGAAACTGCGTCCAGGGACGCAGGCCAGCCGTTCAGGGGGTGCGTCCACCCAGTGCACACATTTCAAGGCAGAGAAAAGCACGTGGGGGTTTCTTGTGTGGTATCTAGCCGACGGTTTTGTGTTTCTATGGTGTCGGCTCGTGGTATTGTTCCTTGATTTGAGGAGGAGATTGCCTATATAAAGCAAAGGAGATCATTTGGTTTGAGTATGTCTTTTGTTGAATATCTTATGAGGTAAGATCTGGTCTAGATCTAATGAAGGCGAATCTATTAATGGACCGAGATCTCTTGGCGCATGTTCAGATCTGTGGATCTGATTGTCTGGGTTACTTCTAAAGTCTTGAAATCATCTATGCCCGGAGGGACACAGGTGCAGTAAGGGTTCAGGTGCGCCCGGGACGCAGGAGCGAAGAGTTTCAGGTGCGCCGGATGCAGGCGCAGAAGGGTTCAGGTGCGCCGGGACGCAGGCAGTTCAGTAGACTCAGTGCGAGGGACGCAGGCTAGCAGTTTAGCAGGGTGCGTCCAGGGACTCAGGCCAGCAGTTGAGCAGGGTGAGTCCGGGACTCAGGCTAGCAGTTGAGCAGGGTGAGTCCGGACTCAGGCTAGCAGTTGAGCAGGGTGCTTCCTTCTCTTAAAATCTTTGTTTATCATTGTTGTATTCTGGGTTTGGTCCTATTATTGTTGATCTGGTTATTTCAGTTGATTGGGTGTTTCAGAAGGTTGTTTGAGCTTCAATGTTGTTGTTGGGTCCAGTATGAAAATTGGATGAAATGTGGCCTTTCAGTTTATGGGTTGTGCTTCAGTGTATCCAGTATGAAAATTGATGAAACGTGGTACTTGAAGGAGAGAAGATTGTAGGCCGGCGCCTATGTACTAGTATCTAAGCTAGTACAAGAGCTAAAGGAAATCTTTGGAGCATTGTAGCAGGTAGTAGCCTGCGTACTAGTAAATGGATCGGCTAGTACAAGAGAAAAGGGGGTTGTAGCTCCCGTACTGGTATAAGGTTGCACCAGTACAAATATTGTAAAAGAATTTTTCTTATTAAGAAGAAGATTGAGATGACTTGCAGCAGGTGGTTTTTCTCCCGCATTGGGTTTCCACCTTACATCATTGTGTTCATGTGTGTGCCTTATGTGTAATGATCTACTTTATGTTACTGCATCTGTTAACTGATAATATGGTTGATAATGTTCTAATGCACTCATTGAAGATCGATTAACTTGATCATAAGAAGTTGTGGAAGTAGCATATATGAATCTGATTATGGAAATGAAAAAGTTTTATTAATATGATAATACTGATTCACCCCCCCCCTCTCAGTATTATTTCCAACAGAGTATGCTGTTCCAGATCCCATGAAGGAGAGATCTATTGTTGAGATGTCCTTGAATGAAGAAAACAGAGTTATTGACCCAAGTGTTCTCATCCCATTAGAACAAAGTCTTCAGAAGAAGGTAATCCAGTCCTTTTATGAAAAACAAGATGAGATATTTTTTCAAGTAAGTGAAGAATCTTCTTTGGATGACTCTGTGTAAATAATAGAAATTTCAGTTTTTAGTTTCAAGGACAATCTGAAGAAGCTAGTCACTTTGATACACAAGACCATATTCAACATCCTTGTGAATCTTTAGGAGGGAAATAAGACAATTACTGTTTTAGCGAAAGAAAACAAAAATTAATTTCTACTCTGTTTGAAAATGAGATAGATCAACTCTTGAAAAGTCATGTTACAACCCAAGCTAATGCAGATGACAGGGCTTTCATCTTTGATTATCTTGAAGAATGTTTTCTATTTAAGAAAGACTTAGACTATGAATTTGAGGAGTATGAGCTTGAGAGAGACAATATGCTATAAATTGAGTCAGAATTTCTCATTCTTGAGGAATTTACAGCCAACACTCAGATAGCAAAAGGTTATACTTCACTATGCCTTCCTATCAATCAACAAAAGACTGTTATTTCAGATCATAATGAATGGAGTACTTTTATTTTTGCTGTTGGATCTCAAGACAAGGTAATGCTTTAGGATTTTCAAGATCCCTTCAGTAGTCTTTTACAAGAAATGGAGAAGATGAATGTTGTCTGGTTTGTTAGCATAAGCCTTGGTTTCAATTGTTATTGTCAGTTGCCTACATGTACACCATTATGCATGCTCGAGGAAAGTGAGGGAATAATTTCAGTAAGTAGCCATCTGCTGGATTGGTTACCTTGGAAGGCTCACTTCACATGATTGTACATATTCCTTCAGTAGGTACGTGGTTGTCATCAGGATTTGAAGCCCTCAAATCTCGATGGTCTGCTACCATTAATAAGCTTTGTAAGTACTTGTTTCAGTTAAGTAAGTCTTGAGTCATTTTTCCATTCAATTTCAAGTCGGCTTCGCGTCAGTTTGTGTCATTTGAGTTGTCAGCGTTTAGTCATGCATTTCAGTTAAGTTTTTGACCGTATTGGCCCACATGGTTAGGTACTTGGTCTACGGCGTTCTTGACACCTCCAAGGAGTTGCCATCCCCAATAAGGCTGATGTTAGTGTCAGTATTTGCATACTTCCATCAATGATCAAAATCCTCTTTTCATATCATATTAGGGTCCCATTATGAAATTTTTGTCATTCCACTAGGTCATCATGCAAAAATTTGGTCATTGAAGGTTGAATTAGGGTTTACTTTACTCCTTTTAGAAATTTACCTCTTGCTGGAATATTGTCATACCTTGTTGAATATACATCAGTCATGAGGTCAAAGTCATCATGTCATCATATCAGTCATGACACCATCAATTCTGGTTAGTCAAGGTTACCATTAGGTCCTAGGGTTTTCAAGGTCCAATAAAACACCATTTCCATTGCATAAAGCCATTAAGTGTCAAAATGATCAGTAACCTCTCTTCACCATGTGAAGATGATTTGTAAAGAGAAATGCTTATTTCATGATGTAATTTTATGTTCGCTATATGTAATAAGTACTATTCCTAAGCTGCCAATTCAATCTCTATATTCCAACTTCATTAAAGCAAAGTCAAATTCAAAGAGTTCTCAAAGGCCATGAAAAGATAAATTTGTCAAAGGAAATAGTCAAGTGAAAGGGTAATGTTTCAAAAAGTTAAGTGAATACCAAAGGGAGCTGTCTTTTCCTAAGGGTGTCCAAATCATCATTTTCCACAAGCACAAAACCCTAATTTCCTCTCCCACTGAGCTAGGGTTGGCTATGGAATCAGAGACATCTGAGTAGAGGAGACCTAAGGGAGGTCATTTCAGAAATTATGATGCCATTCCAACTCATAAACATCATGTATCCATCATTTTTCAAGAAGTCATTCCAAGCAACAAATAATTTGCTACACATAGGGCCAGTTTTGCTTCAAAGTATGTTTCCAACCAAACAGAGATGAATTCTACAAAACGGAGAGAGGGTTTTGCGCATAATAGTCCAAGGATGAAAAAAGTCATTCGGGTTTTACATAGGTGTTATGGTTTTGGAGAAATGTCAAAAATACAATTTCTATAAGAGAGTTGCTGCACTTCTTGAGTGACCTTGACAAAATCAATTTTGCTCTTAGTTGGAGTGTCAAAATGACTTACTTGATGAGTAAAATGATAACTAGACAGAAATATATTTCCATTGAGCTATAATGAGCTCAATTTGGAGTTGAGGAATACCTCCCAAAGTTTCCTGTAAGATCACACTTGATTTTTGCACCCTCATTCTGCACGTTTTGACCAGTTTTGGGAGAATTGTTTTTTGAGGGGATATAATTGATCATTTTCAATGCTTAATAGGTCCATTGTGTAGCCAAGAGAGATATATTTCCAACGTACTATCATGGGAGCAATTTGAACTTCGGGAAGGCACTCAAAAGTCTATTTGAATTCGGCACTGCGCACTTCCTTCTGTCGCTATGCACTTGCCCATAAATCAATTGCATGGTCAAACGCGCAGCGCCGTAGGTGCTATGCACTTTTTTGGGGCACTTTTTGGAGAAATGGAGACCACAACGGGATTCACAATGACAAATGCATTTAAGAAAACCATGTTTTTAGCCTTATTTTGCAAAACTGGCAGGTGAAAAGGGCAAAAAACTTGCAAAAAATCACATTTATGCCCTCTTGTTCAGCCAGGTGCTACGCGTTTCAATAGTCTTGAGATAATGAAGCTTTGGAGGGTCAAATTAGTTCCATTTTGGAAACTAAATGCATATTTGGAAACTAGACAAGACAAGCTTTCCAATGAGCTATTCTGGGCTCAATTTGGACATGAAGAAGGAGTCAAAAGCAGCTTGCAAGATGGAGGGCGCACATGACAATGAGAGGGCGCACTTCACAGAAAAGTGATGCACTTGACAATTTGCTTGATTTTTCACTGTTCATCTCTATATTTGGTTTTCACCTATGGAAATCTACATTTTGCTGATGTCATTGATCTTGTAAATGTAATTATGGTCTTTTACTATTACCTAGGGGTAAATACATTAGGTAAATAGACTTCATCAAGTCAAATGAATCAATTTCAATGTATTTAGGGATGAGTCACTTTGACCACCCTACACTCTAGCTATCAGTTCAGATTTTGGTGGAACTACTACTCCTCTCATGGATTCGACCCCTAAGGTTGGGAGGAGTTTGTTTTGATGTCTATATCTTCCCTTTCTTCACTCTTTTTAAAGGTTGGACCCATTGGATGTTGTACTAGTGTTTCAGACTTTTGCATGGAATATATTGGATGAATTGCAGCTATTTTGGTGGGATTCATGTGGTAAGGTATTTTATATTGTTTCTTCTTCAGTTACATGTGCATGAATGTTTTGTATCTTCCATGATCCATTTCACTTCTTAATATGTTTGATTTTCTAGGGTGATAAGCATAATTCATCTTCTATGCTCTGTTTTGGGAAAATCATCATAATTTGTTTCAATTCCTCAGTTTAAAAAGAATTCATGATTTTCATGTTATTTTTAGCATCTCGTCAGTCTAAACCATTCCATCAATATACTACAAAGTGTTATAGTAATTGCCTACCTTGCCCCATAAGATGTCTGCAATTCTGATTTTCTTTTGCATTGACATAATTCACTCTCTAACCTAATTCACTCATCTAGTGACTACCCATATCAAATCAAACCAAAACCTTGAGCTACTATATCTAGCCTAAAACCCTAATCCATTTGGCCTTCTTGGTTGTGATCCTTTGGACAGAGCCCTCTTCAGATTGGCAGGGCTAGATACCAAGTCAAAAGATTGGTCTGTGGTTACCTCAGGTGGACTCTTCCTCAACCTTGGAGATCTGGAGGAGTGCTAACATACTGGTGCTATTTTCGGGGAGTGAAAGCTCTATCTTCCTCGGGAAATAACGACAATGATTTAGATCTAATTGTTGATGGTGAACAACATTTGGACACATAGGTAGGCTGCACCATTCACATGGCGACTCCATTGACTGAAATATCTAGAAAATCAACACTTCATGGCGATTGCACTACATTAAGATCAATAGCTTGAAGAATTTTGAAGATGGAATCTGTTGCAAGAAGGTATGATCCAATGAAAAGAGATCACATTCCAGGTTTCCCAAATAAAATTCCTAAGGTAAATTGGCAAATAAATTTTCCTATGTTCAAAGATGTGAAAGGTTATGATGCTGCTCTTCATCTAGTGAGATTTCACATGCATGTGCGTAGATTAAAGATTGATTTTCTTGAAGACTGCTTGATGAGTATATTCATGGCCACTCTGGAAGGTGAAGCCCAATCTTAGTATGAAAGTATGCCCCATGCTTATATTTATTGTTTAAAGGAATTTCATACCATGTTCTTTGAAAGGTATAAATAATCTTGTCCATCCTTAATATCAGTTCAAAACCGCTGTAAACATGTTGATAGTTTTATTGAAAATCTTGAGAATGTTTATGGAGATGATGAATTTATGGACGATGAGACCATGGAAGCCCTGTATGAAAATCCATTTCAACAACACAAATAAATCTTAGAGGATACTTGTCAAGATGCTCAGGAAAATTCGCAGAAGGCTGAAGATCTTTGTATAGTTGAAAATGATGGAAGACAAGGTCTTCTTTCAGAACTACCTACAACAGAAGATGGTATGAAGGAAAATCAAGTTCCAATTTCAGATTGTGATAAGGTCAAGCTGGCAATTCTAGATCTAGATTCAGATTGTGTTGATGAAGAGTATGTTGTTTCGGATCCCATGAAGGAGAGCTCTATTGTTGAGATGACCTTGAATGAAGAAAAATAAGTTATCGACCCAAGTGTTCTCATCCCATCAGAACAAAGTCTTCAAAAGTAGGTAATCTAGTCCTTTTATGAAAAACTAGACGAGATCTTTTTTCAAGTAAGTGAAAAATATTCTTTGGATAACTATGTGGTAAATAATAGAAATTTTAGTTTTGAGTTTCAAGGACAATCTGAAGAAGATAGTCACTTTGATACACAAGACCATATTTAGCATCCTTGTGAATATTTAGGAGGAAAAGAAGACAATTACTATTTGAGCGAAAGAAAACAAAAAGTACTTTCTACTCTATCTGAAGATGAGATATATCAACTCCTGAAAAGTCATGTTACAGCCCAAGCTAATGCAGATGATAGGGCTTTCATCTTTGATAATCTTGAAGAATGTTTTTTGTTTAAGAATGAATTAGAGTATGAATATGAGGAGTATGAGCCTGAAAGAGACAGTATGCTAGAAATCGAGTCAGAATTTCTCATGCTCAAGGAATTTACAACCAACACTTAGATAGCAGAAGGTTATACTTCACTATGCTTTCCTATCAATTAACAACCAACTATTCTTTTAGATCAGAATGAAGGGAGTACTTCTATTTTTGTTGCTGGATCTCAAGACAAGGTAATCCTTAAGGATTTTCAAGATCCCTTCGTAGTATTTGACAAGCAATGGAGAAGATGAATTTTGTCTGGTTTGTTAGCATTAGCCTTGGTTCCAGTTGTTATTGTGAGTTGCCTACATGTACACCATTCTGCCTGCTCAGGGAAAGTGAGAGCAGAATTTCAATAAGTAGCCATCTGCTGGATTGGTTACATTCGAAGGTTGACTTCACATGATTGTAAATATTTCTTCAGTAGGGAGGTGGTTGTCATCAGGATTTGAAGCCCTCAAATATCGATGGTCTGCTGCCATTAGTAAGCTTTGTAAGTACTTGTTTCAGTTAAGTAAGTCTTGAGTCATTTTTCCAGTCAATTTTAAGTCAGTTTCGAGTCAGTTTGTGTCATTTGAGTTGTCAGCATTTAGTCATGCATTTCAGTTAAGTTTTTGACCGTTTTGGCCAACATGGTTAGGCATTTGGTCTACAGTGTTCTTGACAGCTCCAAGGAGTTGCCATCCCCAATAAGGCCGATGTTAATGTCAGTATTTGCATACTACCATGAGTGATCAAAATCCTCTTTTCATATCATATTAAGGTCCCATTCTGAAATTTTTGTCATTCCACTAGGTCATCATGCAAAAATTTGGTAACTAAAGTTTGAATTAGGGTTTCCTTTACTCCTTTTATAAATTTACCTCTTGCTGGAAAATTGTCATACCTTGTTGAATATACATAAATCATGAGGTCAAATTCATCATGTCACCATATCAGTCACGACACCATCAATACTGGTCAGTCAAGGTTACCATTAGGTGCTAGGGTTTTCAAGGTCCAATAAAAAACCATTTCCATTGCATAAAGCCAACAAGTCTCAAAATGATCAATAACCTCTCTTCACCATGTGAAGATGATTTTTAAAGAGAAATTCTTATTTCATCATGTAAGTTTATGTTCACTATATGTAATATGTATTGTTCCTAAGCTGCCAACTCAATCTCTATATGCAAACTTCATTAAAGCAAAGTCAAATTCAAAGAGTTCTCAAAGGCCATGAAAAGATCAATTTGTCAAAGGAAATAGTCAAGTGAAAGGGTAATGTTTCAAAAAGTTAAGTGAATACCAAAGGGAGTTGTCTTTTCCCAAGGGTGTCCAAATCATCATTTTCCACAAGCACTAAACCTTAATTTCCTCTCCCACTAAGCTAGGGTTGGCTATGGAATCAAAGAAATCTAAGTAGAGGAGGCCTAAGGGAGGTCATTTCAGAAATTATGATGCCATTCCAACTCATAAACATCATGTCTCCATAATTTTTCAAGAAGTCATTCCAAGGGACAAATAATTTGCCACACATAGGGCCAGTTTTGCTTCAAAGTATGTTTCCAACAAAACAGAGATGAATTCTATAAAAGTGAGAGATTTTTTTGTCCATAATAGTCCAAGGATGAAAAACCTCATTGGGTTTTTACACAGGTGTTATGGTTTTGGAGAAATGTCAAGAATACTGTTGCTACAAGAGAGTTGCTACACTTCTTGAGTGACCTTGAGAAAACCAATTTTTCTCCTTGTTGGAGTGTCCAAATGACTTTCTTGATGAGTCAAATGATAACTAGACAGAAAGATATTTCCACTGAGTTATCATGAGCTCAATTTGGAGTTGAGGAAGACCTCCCAAAGTTTCCTGTAAGATCACACTTCATTTTTGCACCCTCATTCTACACTTTTTGACCAGTGTTGGGAGAATTGATTTTTGAGGGGCTATAATTGATCATTTTCAGTGCTTAATAGGTCCATTGTGTATCCAAGAGAGATATATTTCCAACGAGCTATCATGGGAGAAATTTGGACTTAGGAAAGGCACTCAAAATTCTATTTGAATTCGGCGCCACACACTTCCTTCTGGTGCTACGCTCTTGCCTAGAAATGAGCTACATGGTCAAATGCACAACGCCCTTAGTGCTGTGCACTTTTTTGGGGCACTTTTTAGAGAAATGGAGACCACAATGGGATTCATAATGACAAAATACATATAATAAAAACACGTTTCCAGCCTTATTTTGGAAAACTGGCATGTGAAAAGGGCAAAAAACAAGCAAAAATCACATTTCTGCCCTCTTATTCAACCAGGACAGAATGAAGTTTTGGAGTGTCAAATCAGTTCCATTTTTGAAATTGAAGGCATATTTGGAAACTAGAAAAGACAAGCTTTCCAATGAGCTATCCTAGGCTCAATTTGGACACCAGGAAGGAGCCAAAATTAGCCTACAAGATGCAGGGCGCACATGACAATGTGAGTGCGCACTTCACAGAAAGATGGCACACTTGACAATTTGCCTGATTTTTCACTGTTCTTCTCCAGATTTGATTTTCACCTATGGAAATAAAATTTTTACTGATGCCATTGATATTGTAAATTTAATTATGGTCTCTTACTATTACCTAGGGGTAAATACATTAGATAAATAGACTTCATCAAGTCAAATGAATTAATTTCAATGTAATTAGGGATGAGTCAATTTGACCACCCTACACTCTAGCTATCAGTTTAGATTTTGGTGGAACTGCTCCTCCTCTCATGGATTCGACCCTTGAGGTTGGGAGGAGTTGGTTTTGATGTCTATATCTTTCCTTTCTTCATTCTTTTCAAAGGTTGGACTCCATTGGATGTTGTACTAGTGTTTCAGACTTTGGCATGGAATATATTGGATGAGTTGCAGCTATTTTGGTGGGATTCACGTGGCATGGTATTTTGATATTGTTTCTTCTTCAGTTACATGTGTGTGAATGTTTTATATCTTCCATGATCTATTTCACTTCTTAATATGTTTGATTTTCAAGGGTGATAAGCATAGTTCATCTTCTATGCTATGTTTTTGGAAAATCATCATAATTTGTTTCAATTCCTCAGTTTAAAAAGAATTCATGATTTTCATGCTCTTTTTAACATCTCATTAGTATAAACTATTCCATGAATATACTACAAAGTGTTAAAGTACTTGCCTACCTTGCTCCATAAGATGTCTGCAATTCTGATTTTCTTTTGCCCTAACGTAGTTCACTCTCTGACCTAATTCACTCATCTAATGACTACCCCAATAAAATCAAACCAAAACCTTGAGCTACTATATCAAGCCTAAAACCCTAACCCATCCAGCCTCATTGGCTGTGATCCTTTGGAGAGCGCCCTCTCCGGCTTGGTAGGGCTAGCTACCAAGTCAAAAAATTGGTGTGTGGTTACCTCAGGTGGACTCTTCCTCAGCCTTGGAGATCTGGAGGAGTGCTAACAAACTGGCGCCGTTGTTGGAGAGCGAAAGCTCTATCTTCCATGGGAAAGAATGACAATGATTTAGATCTAATTGTTGATGGTGAACAACATTTGGACACATAGGAAGGCTGCACCATTCACCTGGCGACTCCATTGACTGAAATATCTAGAAAATCAACACTTCATGGCGACTCCACTGCATTAAGATCAGTAGCTTGAAGAATTTTGAAGATGTAATCTATTGAAAGAAGGTATGCTCCAATGAAAAGAGATCACATTTGAGGTTTCCCAAATAAAATGCCTAAGGTAAACTGGCAAAGTAATTTGCCAATGTTCAAAGATTTGAAAGGTTATGATACTGCTCTTCATTTGGTGAGATTTCACATGAATGTGCATAGATTAAAGATTGATTTTCCTGAAGACTGCTTGATGAAGATATTCATGGCCACTCTGGAAGGTGAAGCCAAATCTTGGTATGAAAGTATGCCGCCAGCTTGTATTTTTTGTTTAAAGGATTTTCATACCATGTTCTTTGAAAGGTATAAAGAATCTTGTCCATCCTTAATATTAGTTCAGAACTGTTGTAAACATGTTGATAGTTTTATTGAAAATCTTGAGAATGTTTATGGAGATGATGAATTCATGGATGATGAGATCATGGAAGCCCTGTATGAAAATCCATTTTAGCAGCACAAAGAAATCGTAGGGGATACTTATCAAGATGCTTAGGAAAGTTCGTAGCAGGCTGAAGATATTTGTAGAGTTGAAAATGATGGAAGACAAGGTCTTATTTCAGGTCCATTTTGGAAACTGAATGCAGATTTGGAAACTAGACAGGACAAGCTTTCCAATGAGCTATCCTAGTCTCAATTTGTACACTAGGAAGGAGTCAAACACAACCTGCAAGATGGAGGATTCACATGACACTGTGAGGGCGCACTTGACAATTTGCTTGATTTTTCACTGTTCTTCTCCAGATTTGATTTTCACCTATGGAAATCAACTTTTTACTGTTGTAATTGATATTTTAAATGTAATTACGGTATTTTACTATTACCTAGGGGTAAATACATTAGGTAAATAGACTTCATCAAGTCAAATGAATCAGTTTCAATGTAATTAGGGATGAGTCACTTTGACCACCCTCAACTCTAGTTATCAATTCAGATTTTGGTGGAACTCCTTCTCCTCTCATGGATTCGACCCCTGAGGTTGGGAGGAGTTTGTTTTTATGTCTATATCTTCCCTTTCTTCACTCTTTTCAAAGGCTGGACTCCATTGGATGTTGTACTAGTGTTTCATACTTTGGCATGGAATATATTGGATGAGTTGCAACTAATTTGGTGGGATTCCTGTGGCATGGTATTTTGATCTTGTTTCTTCTTCAGTTTCATGTGTGTGAATGTTTTGTATCTTCCATGACCCATTTCACTTCTTAATATGTTTGATTTTTAAGGGTGATAAGAATAATTCATCTTCTATGCTCTGTTTTGGGAAAATCATCATAATTTGTTTCAATTCCCCAGTTTAAAAAGAATTCATGATTTTCATGCTCTTTTCAGCATCTCATTATTCTAAACCATTCTATCAATATATTACAAAGTGTTAAAGTACTTGCCTACCTTGCCCCATCAGATGTCTACAATTTTGATTTTCTTTTTCCCTAACCTAGTTCACTCCCTGACCTAAGTCACTCATCTAGTGATTACCCCAATCAAATCAAACCAAAACCCCGAGCTACTATATCTGGCCTAAAACCCTAATCCATCTAGCCTTCTTGGCTGTGAACCTTTGGAGAGTGCTCTCTCCGGCTTGGTAGGGCTAGCTACCAAGTCAAAATATTGGCTTGTGGTTACCTTAGTTGGACTCTTCCTCAGCCTTGGAGATCCAGAGGAGTGCTAACAGAAGGCATGTATAGATGCTAGAGAAGGTGATCCAATAGGTGGTAAAGGTTATGAGATGAAGGAATGATGATTTTCCTCATTCTTAGCCATAGTCTCATGGAGGAAAGCCTATGGGAGTGTTTGAAGGGATCCATTCACTGTAGAATATGCCCATGGGAGTGACTGGAGTTTCAGTCAAGATGAGCCAGTGTTATGGGTGCAACTGAGGGATTTCAAGATATTTTCTCCACATTCTTCATGCTGTTCAGAAGTAAATTAGAAAGGAAATTCCTAGAGGCTTCCAGAACAAGTTTAAAAGGTCGGAAATGGTTTGAAAAGGTCCTCCCATGATGTGAATGCATTTAGTGAACACGTTTTGGCGTTAGTGGATTGATTTGGTCTACTTTCTACACCTTTGATCCTAGCCCTAAGCTCAATCTCGCCCTAAATGTTTTATATACTTGATCTTAGAGTTGTGAATGGGCTGATGAAGTGAGAAAGAGAGTGAGAAGGTTGCATAGTAGTAGTGTATGCTTCATACCTATTAGAGAGTGTATATATTTCAGTATATGTGAGTGTTTACGACTGAATAATGTGTAGATTTGAAGCATGCTACAAAATAGATCAGACTTGATGCTACTGGAGTAGAAATTGATTTAGAGAGTTTTGTACGCTGCTAGATATTATTTTGTGTCTGACCTTCACACTTATTTTTGCAGGAGTTTCTATTACATTTGGTGCATAGTATTAGTGTTGTATGTTTCTAATTGTAGTATGCAACAATTATGTTATGATGTGAGGGTTTGATACATGTTGGTATCAATTGTATTATGGCCATAATTTTTGCTATTTGGAAAGCATTTGTTTTTGTGGAGTTTATTATTATTTTGATGATGAGATCTTGTTGTTGAAAGCATATATGAAAAGCTGATTTCTTGTTGAGAATAATATCTCAGATTTAGTGTGAAAATATATGAAAAGAGGTCCACATAGTGGTAGAGGACGACTGAGTTCATGAAAGTGGAGCAATGATATTGAAGCTTTAACGAAAGGAACAAGTTTCTCATCCAACGGTAATTGGGTAGTCCAATCATATTTGGGCAAGGATTGTTGATCGTGGTGGATTTCAGTGAATGGTAGACGATATATCCATAGAGAACAAAGTCTTCTGAGCTGATAAGTAGTATCGAGTTGCCTAGCCGATGGGTGTTGGGATTTTGTATATGAGCTCGAGTCTCAATGCTGATGGGAGTCAACAAGCTATGTAGAAGACCAATTGCATGACTAATAGAAATTCAGAGTAGAGTAGCAACAATAAGGGTGGTTTTTCTCCTGGAAGGGCTTCCACTAGAAATCTTGTGTCTCATGTGTGATTGATGTGATGTGCATGTTTATTGTTTTGTAGCTACTTATGGTTTTCAATTATGTTTATGTGATGCACATGCTATGATGCTTATTAGCTACTGATAATATATGTGTGATTTAGTAATTGAAGTAATACTTGGAAAAAATAATATATAGATCACACTACTGATTTAACCACCCCTCTTAGTAGTGCTCAAAGGTTTCCAAAAATTGGTATCAGAGTGGGGCTCTTGGTTGTGGCTTGATCATTGGAGAGTAGATCTAGGATTTGCTGGTGAAAGTTTGAATTTATTTTTTCAGAATGGGCAAGAACAAGAGGAAACAATTTCAGAAAGGGAATGGCCTTGAAATAAGGAAGCTCAACCACAAGAGTATCATCTTCCTAGTGAAATTGGTTCGAATAATAATGTGTAAAAATCAAAAGTTCAAGAACCAAAGGTATTGCAACAAAATGAATCCAAAGTTATAATGTTAATGATTTTATTTTGAGTTACAATTTTGAGGATTCATATTTTGATCATGTTGAATTTCATAGTGGAGATGAGAAAGTTATTAAGAGTCTTAGAGCTGAGATTTCTAGACTAACAACTGCATGCAAGGATCAAGAAAAAATGTTGTAGATATGTGATGATAAGGAGGCCAAGCTCAAGGAAGAGATAAAGTTGGCTGAATTAGAAAAATTTGAGGAAGGTATGATGAAACAATACTAAGAGAAGGAGAAAGAGAATGAAAAATTAGAAGCTAAAGTTGTTTCCTTGAGAAAAAAGAAAAAAATGGAGAAGAGTACCATAGCCTTGGATAATTTGCTTGAGATCCAAAGATCACCATTGGATAAATTTGGTCTTGGATTTCGAAAGGGGGAGTATAGTTTGCATGCATGTAAAAACACTAAAGAAGAACCCTAGAAACCTATATAAAACAACATCAACAACAAAAGTGAGATCCAAGGAAAAAAGAAGAAGATCCAACAGTCGAATAGAAAATAAAAGAACCAACATCAGAAAAACAAGCAGAACCAACAACCTTTCAAGCAGCAAAATTAGAAGCAGAAAAGAAAATCTCAAGGAACTTCTACATTCAGAAGACCTTTTGCTCCTAGAGATGATCGTGGCAGCTCCATTAGATTTCAAAGGAATCAAATTCCTTTTTCTCCTTTTGTGCATAATGTATAATGCCATAATTGTCACAAGTATGTGCATATTGCAACAAATTGCTGGAGTAGAATGTATAGTTCACATCAACATAGATTCCGGTAATATCAATAGACAAGTAGAATGGTCAATAGGTATACTTGTGATTTTTATGGTTATTTCTACTCATGTCACTTGTTTGGCCATAAGGAAATGGATTGTAGGTCTAAACTTTGGAGGAGGGACATTTCATGCATGGTTTATATCTAGCATGAGCAATAGGAGATTTGATCCTCTTGGCCACGTGGAGTTATTTTTATACCATATATTTGGCTATACGACAAGAGATTCTTTGGTTCCCCATTACTCAAGAAAAAACTATCAAAAGAAACAAAAATAAAGAGGATCTAGCACAAAACTAGTGAAGCAAGTGAAAGGAGGATAAGAATCATATCAAACAGGAGAAGAAGAAACCAAAGACCATGTGGAGAAAGAAGGAGCAACAACTCTTCAAGTAATGAAGAGCATTCCCTACTGTAGTCCATTATTATTCATGCATACTTTTAGAGGACTACAAAATTTATGAGAGGTGCATAACCTCGGGGATGTAGGTTTTAACCCTATACATAAACAACTTGCATACAAATTCTAAAAACAGAAAATAAATAATGACGAGAGCATAAAACATAAAACAAATATACACAGATATTTTCCCCTGGATCCTAAAATCGGGACTACCAGATTGATTTTTTCATTATATTCCTTTCAATGTTACAATACATATATATACATGCCAAATAATCCATAAGCCCCAATCCATTAAACCTCGATTAGAATATAACCATAGTTCCCTTGACTGGGTCTACAAAATACCATGGAAAGAAAACCATCATGCCCAAAACCATGTGCAAAATCCATGGACAAAACCATAAGTAGGTCGACACACCTAATATAGGGTCCAATTTTTTTTCTTGGGGTGCTGCACCAAACCTCGTTCAGGATGGCTACCACTCCCTACATACCCCTCAATAAGGGTGGCAACCTCCCCCTTTGTGAACCACCAAAAACGTACAGGGGGTGCTACTGCCCACCTCGTGAACCCCCCCCCCATGTGTGGGGTAGTCGTGGAAAGAATATGACACAACCCAAAATTATACCACTCATTGTTGTGTTTCCACAAGAGGCCATAGGAGAGCTTAGTAATTGATCCAACCCTACAACGCCCCATTATTTCTCTACACCAAGAGATTTTCTCAATGCTCACAAACTTTGTCAATGCATCTGCACTATTCTTCAAAGTGTCCACCTTTACCAATAAAACCTTTTTGTCCTCAACCATATCCCTCAAAAAGTGATACTGAACATCAATGTGCTTTGTATTTGAATGATAAGTAGGGTTATTTACCAAGAAAATTTCACTTTGGATATCACAGTCTATCCTTATAGCTTGCTGTACTAACCCCATACTAGAACAAAATCTTTGCAACCAAACTTCTTCCTTGCTTGCATGAGTGGCTGCCATGTATTCTGCCTCTGTAGTTGAGAGTGCCACTACTAACTGTCTCTTACTCATCCAACTAACTGCACCTCCAAATAGGTTAAATACATACCCACTTGTAGATCTTCTCTGATCTAGATCCCTAGCCCAGTTTGCATCAACAAAGCCATGGATGTCCAAAACTATGTCCAATCCTGGTCTTCCTTGGTAGCATAAACCATAATCACTAGTTCCACGCAAATGTCTGAAAACCCGCTTCACTGCTATCCAATGCCCTGCCATGGTTTTGACATAAACCTACTCAATAATCCCACTGCATGCAGAATTTCTGGTCTAGTATAGACCACTGCATAGATCAAACTATCGACTGCACTTGCATATGGAACATGAGGCATGTCCTCTTCCTCTTGTTGTGTCTTAGGACATTGTTCAACAGATAACTTTACACCTACAGTTATAGGAACCTTCACCGGTTTACTATCCTGCATATTAAATATATGTAGTATTGTCTTAACATACTTCCTTTGGTTTAACTAGATCTTCCTCTTTTCCTGATCTCGTTTAATTTCCAGTCCCAAAATATAGTTTGCAGCACCAAGATCTTTCATGTCGAATTTGGAGGACAATTGGGTCTTCAAATCCTGGATAATTTCTTTGTCATTTCCAGCCAGCAACATATCATCCACATACAAGACCAGATAAATAACACGGTCACCAATTAATTCAAAATACACACATTCATCTACTTTACTTCTGGTGAAGTCAAGTCCCTGTATAAATGTATCAAATTTCTGATACCACATACTTGGTGATTGTTTTAACCCATACAAAGAATTTTTTAACTTGCATACCAATTCTTTCTTACCCTTCACCACAAAGCCTTTAGGTTGCTTCATGTAGATCTCTTCTTCTAGATCCCCATGAAGAAATGTTGTCTTCACATCCATATGTTCCACCTCAAAATCAAAAGTAGCAACAACAGACAAAAGTAATCTAATAGAAGATACCTTGGCAACAGGAGAAAAAAATATCACCAAAATCAATTCTCGGTACCTGGGAATAACCTTTTGCTACCAATCGAGCTTTGTATTTCTCCACCTTTTGTTATGCACTCATCTTCTTCTTAAACACCCATTTGTTGCCAATTAGTTTCCTTCCAGCTAACAACTCCACCAGATCCCAAGCGTCATTTTTGTGTAAAGATGCCATTTCATCAACCATGGCCTCTTTCCAGAGTTTTCCATCCTCTGAATCTACTGCTTTTGTCATAGTTCTGGGATCAATATCAGTAATGGATAAAGAAAAATTTGAACATAAAGCATATGGACTATACCTTTCTGGATGCATTGTTTCTTGAACTGATCTTCTCATAGTTGGAGTTTGTGGCTCTTCATCTTCTAATTCCTCTTCTGCTGTAGAGTCTGATTCTTCCTCCTTTAGCTCAAACTCTATCTTCTTAGGCTCATTTGGTAGGAATTCATGTTTAATAACATCTTTCACTTCTCTAAACACCACATCTCGACTGTACACAACCTTCCTTGTTTCTGGGTTCCAAATATTATAACCTTTTAAACCAAACTTATACCCAATAAAGATGCACTTTTCAGATTTACTATCCAACTTTGTTCTTTTCTCCTTTGGAACATGTACATATGCATCACATCCAAATCCCCTCAGATGTGAAAGAGAAGGTTTATTACTAGTCCATACCTCTTATGGAGTCTTATTTTCCAATGCTTATGAAGGTGATCTGTTGACTAGGTAACATGCAGTCTCCACTACCTCTGCCCAGAATTCCTATCCTAACCCTACACCACTAAGCATGCTTCTTGCCTTCTCCATTAATGTCTTGTTCATTCTTTTTGTAACTCCATTTTTCTGACGTGTGTATGGAGTAGTCTTCTGTTGTTCTATACCACACTTCTTACAGAACTCTTCAAATTCCTTGTTGCAAAACTCTCCACCGTTATGTGTTCTCAACACTTTAATCTTCTTCTCTGTCTGGTTTTCCACCAGTTTCTTAAATTATTTGAACCTGCCAAAGAATTTATATTTCTTCTTGAGGAAATATATCCATGTATTCCTTGATTAGTCATCTATAAATGATACATAGTAAATAAACGTACCCAGTGATGGAACTGACACAGGTCCAAACACATCAATATGGACAAGTCCTAATATCTATTTCACCCTCTTAGCACTAGAGGGCAAACTCACCCGATTTTGCTTCCCATATACACAATTTTCATAGAAATCAAAATCTAGAGAGCAATTAGACATACCTTCTATCTTACCATTACCATGAAGTATTCAAAGGCCCTTCTCTCCAATATGTCCAAGCCTTTGATGCCATAACATGGTCTTTTCTCCAGAGACCACTAGATTTTCTGCTCCACTTTTAGGAACCACATAATTTTTGCACCCATCAATAACAGTGATACCTTGACGCTTGTACAAAGTTCCAATCCGAACTCCCCGCATCAATACCAGTGCTCCCTGAACCATCTTTCGAGTATCTTTCTAGAACGCTATTTTTACATCTGCATCATCCAACTTGCCTACAGAAATCAGATTTCTGGCCAATGCAAGAATATGCAGAACACCCGAAAGTGTTATAATCCTTCCACCTTACAACTTCAACTTGAATTTTCTACGACCAATGATTCTAGCCTTCCCTTCATCCCCTAAGAATACATCACCACCATCATATTTATCATACTCGCAGAACCACTGTCTATGGGGAGTGAAATGAAACGATGAACCTGAGTCAATCAACCATGCCTCATGATCTACATGTGTACTTGAAGAAGAAGCAAAGTACACATCCCCACCTTCATTTGATGTGGTTTTCACCTCTACAGAAGGAGCATCATCAAATCCCTTTCCTTTCTTAGGAACTTTATATTTACAGTCCCTTTTGAAGTGCCCTTCCTTTCCACATTTCTAGCACACCTTTACAGGTTTTCCTAGAGATTTAAATCTCCCTCTAGATTTAGATCTCCCACTCGAGGACTTATTTTTGTTTCTGTTCTAGGACCATCTTCGTACAGATAAGTCATCATGATTATGGCCCTCCAAAATTTTCCGTCTCATCTCCTCTGACAACAAGGATGAGACTATTTCATCAAATTGCAAGGCAGTTGCATTTCTACCTATTGCAACAACTAGACTATCCCACGAATCTGGTAGAGAACACAACAAACTGATGCACTTATCTTCATCTGAAATTTTAATATCAACAAATAATAACTGACTTACCACAGTATTAAATGCGTTGAGATGCTTTGTCACCGAGTCACCATCTTTCATCCTTAGGTTATACAGTTTTTTTCTATAGGAACAATTTATTCACCAAAGAATTAGATTGGTATAAAGTCCCTAACTTATCTGACAAAGCCTTCGCCGAAGCTTCCCCCGATACATTTAGCAATAATGAACCTGAGACACAATCGTATTGTGCTCTTTGGTTTCCAATTCGACTTCAACCATTCTTCAGCTGACATTGCTGTTGGTTTAGTACCCGGATCTACCACGATCCAATGATCTTTACCCACCAGCAGATCCTCCATCTTGAGTTTCCACAACTCAAAACTTTGACAATTAAATTTCTCAATCTCTATCTTTCCATTGCTCGCCATATTATTTCACCATAAGAATCGATCCAGCAGATCTCCCATTGAATAGGGTCTACCACAAGCCTGAGCAAAAATCCCTCAGTAGCAAAGATGTGCAACCGTGCATAGATGTGCAACCATGCATAGATTGTGATTATGACTCCAGGATGTATTGTGATGACATGTAACATGGACCATCCATGTATGAGTTGTTGTATGATTATTACTACAATCATGTACTTTCTATTGTTTCATCGTTTTATGATGATTTTGAGTCCAATCAATAGTATGTTGAGTCATCATGGTGACAAGATTATAATGGAGGATTCTCATGGAGTCAATTTTGTAGCCACATGTATGGGCTAATGATGATGTAATAGTCATGATGTATCATGTTTTTGAGTCATTGGTCCATAGGAGATTACTATAGCAACAATGTAATTCATTGAAAATCTATGTAATATGATCATGAAGCCATATAATTGTATTGTACTATCTTTTGGTCTTATAGTCGTGAGTCATGAGGTCATGTTATGGTCATATGAGAACATGATTGATGTTTTATATCACTACTACAACCATGTATTTATTAATGTATATGTCACCTAAGTCATGGTCATGTGGAGTCTTGGTCCATATGGTCTTCTATTTGTCAAAGGAAGCATTGTTTTCAACATAAGTGTTCATTTATGCCCAACAAATGGTATCTTTACAACGTGGAGATGTCATGTGTTTAAGGGGAGCATTATTTTTTGTTATTCCTTCATCCATACATTCTTAACATTATGATCTGCTTGGAGGTGTTCATGCTATGCCTCATATTATGCTATGACACTGGGGTTCTTGGCCTCATGTGATGAGATATTTTGTGGCTGTTGTTATGTGGTCATGGGGGAGATTGTGTGTGGTTGCCTCATGGGGATACTGTTGCATATTATATGATGTTGCATATGTTGATGATGTTGCCTTATGTTGGCATCTTGTTTCTTGCTGCTAGAAGTTGTTTGTTGGATATGCAGCTCTGAATTTTTCTTGGATATATTTGCTACTTGTATGGAGGCATGGATGATATTTGATGAATTTAATTTCAGCCATGTAGATATGTATTTCTCTAGTATGTACTTTAGTTCTTGCTTCCTATTCATATGTAGTTGATCCTTTGCCATTGATGTCAAAGGGGGAGAGAATTTGGATGGATAGAGATCATTTTTAGAGTTGCAGTTTTAGTGGAGATCAACCTCACATGTTGTTGAGGTTGACATCAATGCCAAAATGGGAGTTTGTTGGAATTATAGTATTGGCATTGATGTCAACATGTTCATGGTTCCATATAGTCAGTTGAGTTGACACTGGGATGATTGTGTTGGCATTTATGTCAACAATATGATGTTGCTCATGTTGGATTGTGTTAGCATGTGTTGGCATTGATGTTTGTTGAGATGATGGCATTGATGGATCTTGATGGTAGCATGATGTTCTTGGATCCAGGATGAGTTGGCATGTGCATTGATAGACATATCATGATGGTTTTTTGATGTTGCAAGATAGTTAGATGGTGCTTCTACAAGTAGAGGATGTTGCTAAATGATGTAGGAGCATCTGGACTTAGCCAGCAATGTGAAGGTTTGTTCACATGTTGTGGCTAAAAGAGTGAATTTCACTGACCTGAGTGGTCAAAAGTCAGTTTTAACCGAGAGGGTTGGATCTCTCGAAAATGATTTGTAATACATTATTGTAATAGTTAGGAAATTGTCTTATTTTAGATTGAAGGATAAGTTGTTAGCGTAGGTGTGTAGTGGAGCTTGAAAATAGAGATTTGATTGTTAGATTATTTAAAATATAGATTGAGTTTTTCATACAATTAGAGTAGGATTCAACTCATAAAAAGAAGAAAATGTAATGTAGAAGGATTAGCTGAGATGATTGAGGATTGAGCGAGAAGCGAGAGTTGTGTGATAGAGAGGGTTTTGAGATTGAAACAGAGGTCTGTTAATTTGTTGTAATCGAGCCAAGGGGCCGAGACTCTGTAACTATTATTATTTTGAATGAATTTGTTTTAGTGTGCATCTGTGTGTGATCCTGGTGGGAACTCTCGTTTATTTTGTGTATCTGCGTTTTGAAGCGCATCCGGGTAATTCCTCTATTTTTCGTATTTTGCTTATAATCTCAGTGTTTATGGTTAATCGCAGTCATTAATATTAATAGTGGGGGTAGAATATCATAGAAGGGTTCGATCGGGTTGAAGTCTCGTATGCAATCGTATCCGTTGATCAAAAAGTCAACATCTGATGTCACCATCACTACAACAAAACCGCGATTTGCGCCAGATTTAGCGCCAGATTTTAGTGCATCTTTTTTGTAATTGTGATGAGCAACCTGGCGCTAAATCTGGCTCTATTGTACAATTTTTAAAGCGTCCTTTTTTGCATCTGATTTTGCATCCTTTTTCACGCTAGATTTTGCATCATTTTTTACACCAAACTATGCATCATTTTTTGCGTCAAATTTTGAACCAAGATTTGCATCTTATTTTATGACAGGTTTTGCTTCTAGTTTTGTGTCATTTTTTGCATCTATTTTTCATTCTCTTTTGCTTCCTATTTTGTGTCATTCTTTGCTTCCATTTTTGCACCATCATTTGCATCAAGTTTACACTGTATTTTGAATCCAATTTAACGTCTTTTTATGCATCCATTTTGTGTCAGTTTTTGCATCTAGTCTTACGCCAGGTTTTGTATCTAGTCTTACACTAGTTTTTGCTTCTATTTTTGCACCAGCTTTGGTGCCTATCTTTGCACCATGTGTTGAATTTAATTTAGCACCAAATTTTTCATCCATTTTTGTGCCCATTTTTGCATCTTTTTTTGGACCATTTTTTACATCCACATTTATGTTTGATTTGTCTCCATTTTTCCCATCTCATTTTGCACCATATTTTGCGTCATTTGTTTCATCCAATTTTGCATCATTTTTAACACCATCTCTTGCATCTAATGTTACATCATTTTGAGCATCCAAATTTGCATTTATATTTGCATCTTATGTTGAGTCATGTGTTGTGTCCACCTTTGCATCTTATTTTGTGTCTAATGGTACATTCAATTTAGAGCCATTTTTTACGTCTACTTTTGTATTTGTTTTTGCACCAAGTTTTGCATCCAATTTTAAGCTATTTTATGCCCCTTTTTGCACCATTTTTTTGTGTCTACTTGTGTCCAATGTTGCACCATTATTTACACCGACTTTTTCATCCAATTTTGCATTTTTTTGGTGTCTAGTTTTACATCGTTTTCACCATCCAAATTTGCATCTTTTTTTGCCTCATTTTGTGTCCACATTTGCATATAATTTTGTGTCTGAGTTCGAGCCTAAATTTGCATGTGATTAGGAATCATTTTTTACATCCAATATGGCATCCTTGGTTTCACCTTTTTTCAGCCCCATTTTGCATCTTGTTTTATGTCTTTTCTTACATCTTTTTTTTTTCCTTTTTTGCACCCAAGTTTGCATCCCAAATTTACACCATTATTTGCATCATCATTTGGCATATTTTGCAACATTTTTTGCTTCTTTTTAACGCTCAACTTTGCATCTTATTTTACATCTAGTTGTCTTTTTTTGCATCTAATTTGGTGCCCATTTATGTGTCCTTGTTTTTGCCCAATTTGATATCCTTTTGTATGCCATGTTTTGTTCCCTTCTTTGTGTCAACTATTGCACAATTTTTCACTTCTAATTTAAAACACTTTGTATGTCAATTGTTTGCATTTTGTATTAATTCCTAGTTTAACATCCAATTTTACTTTCAATTTTGCATCCATGGTTACATCCGCATTTGACTTCTTATATAGAGTATATTTTTCTTTACATATATGACCTCATTTATAGATTCATAGTGAAATATATGATAGTTTCTAAATATCATTAAAGCAGATATCACAATTCAAAATCATTTGTAAAGAAATTTAAGAGAAATTGACAACATCCATCCAAAAAAATAACAATGTGTCATTAACAATTTTCAAAACATGTATAAAATAGCAACATAATACTAATAAAATCAGTATTATTTTTAATCAAAACAAGTAAAATTCAAATATGATTAACAAATCAAAATATTTCATGAATATCGTTATTCTACGATAAATTAACAACATACATAAATCAAACTCATCGTATGATTACAAAATCAAAATGTCTCATTGATATAGGGTAAATTCACAACACCCATCTAAACATAACAATGTCATTCTACACAATAATTTCTTCATAAAAAACAATGCATGTGCATGCCTAGCTACCACCACCAAGATCATCCTCATGATCATCTTGACCATCCTCATTACTCTGATCCACATCATCACCAACACCGCAACTATCATCATCATCTCCTCCTTCACCACCATCATCCTCATCCTCATCCTCATCATCTCCTGATATATGTTGAACATAATTTGGATCATCGTCTTGGCAATCATTACCTATAGCATTCTGACAAAAAAAAATCAATATTACATGTTAGTATTAATTACATAACACAACGCATGTTTTTGTTATACAATGTTAACCATAAAATGAGGTAAGATATACTAGCATTTGCACCAGATGTTGCAAAGGAAACGCCGTAAGGCATAAATTGAAAAATACAAATACAACAAAAGAATACTTTGATAAAGAATAAAAATATATTGAATGCTCAAATCAATGCCCCATTAACTGGAAGCATTTAGTAGACATATCTATCAACATTAGGATTATACACAATGATCAAGAAATTTTCCATATACAAACAACAACTTCCACAACAACCTTTTGTCACATCCACATTTTAAGAAATGCCTTGGAACGTGATCAGAATCTTCCATATTGCCTTTTTCATTATGCAGATAAATCTTCCATATTGCTATTTTCATCATGAATGTTGTTAGTTCATTGTTGTAAAGTGTTAGTGTGTTAAATTCAATACTATAAGTTCGACAAGTGAAAAACATTCCTCAATTAGCATAATATACATTTTTCTCTCACCGTGTATTTTTCAGTCAAAGAGCACAAGTAACATATTAACATGTATTTTCCCTTCATTATTTTCATCATAGAGCCAAGAAATCTACGCCTTATCTATAAACTAACAAAAACATTTTGAAATAAGTTTAATATTTCAAGCCAGTGTCTAACCTATAAAGTAACAAAAACTTTTTGAAATAAATTTAATATTTTAAGCAATTGACTAACCTACTTTAATAATTGAAAAATTCTCAAAGATGAATTATACTCCATAATAAGAGAGCCAACATTGGAGCCCATACTTTCACTAAAACCAAAAGAAACACAACCACTTGTTAAGAAGAAATTCAAGTAATAATAATAAAACAAAAATAATAAACATTAAAGTATAAAATGGTATTTCCAACACACAAGTATAAATATACACGCTCTATGTCCATTGTTAGATTAAATGGGTGTGGAGAAAATTAGTAGAGAACCCAAAATTGTATTTCTAATTAGGATGGGTGGAGAAATGCTTTAAATGCGGGTTGTTGTCATTCTAATGAAACCCTTTGCAAAGGGGATGTTAAGATTCTGAGAGAAAAGCTAGGCTTGGTAGAGAACACCTTCCTTGTTAAACATTCCCCTACTGTAACCAAAAGGAAAGGGCAAGAGAAACAATAATTAGGTTTTTGTTCACAAGTTCTACAAAATATATAGGTGCTATTGATGTTTGAGTGAATAATGGGAGAGACTATTTATGAAATTGTGATAAGGCGCACCTAGTTTTGTCAGAAAGAGGCATATTAATGACAAGTACATCACATTTAGGTAGCATTTCGTCAAGATTTGTCTCCAATGTTGCTCCAGTTTCCTTTTCCAATTCGGGTCCAATAGAAAGACGGTCGTGGTAAAGAAGCTTACAATTGAAGGGCTGTACAAAGGAACGCAATTCAATTCAACATCATGTAATGTTTATTATTATTAGATTGAAATTTTGAAACAAACAGCATGCATGCGTAAGAATTATGGAGCACTGATTTTTGAAAAGAAGTTTGCAACATCATGAAGTAGTACTAGATCCTAAGAATGAATACCTTCAAACGCTTAAGTAGTTCTTTGCCAATACGCCCTGCACCAATAGAACCAATAGTTTTCCCTTCTAGATCATATGACCTGTAAGAAATTGCTGCCACTTTCCAATCACCCTCAACAATTTGCTTATATCCAGGCACAAAGTTTCGCATCAATATGAGAATGCGCATTAGCTCATCTTCTGCCACGGACACCACATTACTTTCACTGATCTTCAACCAATGATGATACAAACAAATCAATGGAATTAAAAAATATATCCAATATAAATAAAATGCGTTTTTTTAAAAGTAACTCCTAAAGTGAGAAAAATAAAGTTAAAAAATATAACAATGACAATTGTGTAGTTAAAGTGTAACCAAAACAAAAATATATATACAACAATAGAATAAATAAAATGCGTTGTTTTAAAAGTAACTCCTAAAGTGAGAAAAAATAAAGTTAAAAAAAATATAACAATGACAATTGTGTAGTTTAAGTGTAACCAAAAAAAAAAAAAATATATATATATATATATATATATATATATATATATATATATAGAATAAACCTATCAAGTGTGGATCAAGCAGTTTGTGTCGGATTTAGCCCATAAAATGTCATTTTCAAATTTAACAATAGAATAAACCTATCTAGTGTGGATCAAGTAGTTTGTGTTGGATTTAACTCATTAAATGTCATGTTCAAATTTAATGGAGAGGGGTCGATTTAATGGAGAGGGGTTGAGAGTGGGAGCCACTTGTGAAGGGTAAAAATTATTCCGTAAGGCACTTAGTGAGACAGAGCCTTGCACAAACCTATTGACAACATCCTACAATTAGACAAATCATTCTTCCATCAACCATTGGAGTTGATCTCAACCTAAACGTAGGTCACCACGGTTAAAGAGAGGACATCATAACGAAACAACGAATTAAACATGGAACCGTCATTTCTAAAGGAAACAATGGTACCTAAAGCTATTCGAAACGTTCGAAGGAAGGAGCAAAATGTCATTTATAATAAAATAGTAAACTTCGTCCACAACAACGCTACTTAGGGTGGAAATTGTTGGGAAAACCACCACAAGAAAGGAACAAAAAATGGGAAGGCTAGAAATGCAATTATCTTTGCCCTTGAAATGTCTACTAAAAGGAGAGGAGAGTTCGAAGGAAATTAAGGAACTCAAAAGGCAGTCCTTGGAGTCATCATTGCCCGATTTGAGAGAGCTTCCATTTTTTGAAAGAGTTGTTTTACTTGCACCTCCCCTCTCCATTTTGTTAAAGAGTTGTTTCACTTGTTATGATATATATGAATGTTACAGTGTGCAGGAGTATGATTCAATTCCATACGAAAATACAAAACATCTGATAGGATTTCCTTATACCTCATAGGCAAACAACCATTGTCCCTTCTATAGATGAGCAGAATAAGTGCTTGGTTCTCTACACTAAATAAAGACAAAGTATAGTACTTATTGCTGACAAAATAGGATTTAAATCGCGGTTCAATTGCTTGACATTCAGCTGGTCACAGAATTGTAGAGTGCATAATCATAAGTGATGTTGCGAGCCTCATTGCTCAAAGTCTAAGGGTCTTGCGAGCCATAATCACAGCCATGTATGGCATATCTTGTGATTATTGCATTTTATGAGGTCAATTCTTGTGAAGACATTTCAGTTTATAATAAATTTTGAACCTCAACAGAGTTTTGGCAAGACCTGGCTGAGCTAGGACATCAACAACACAGCTGATATGAATGACATAATCTAGCCTCAAGAGGGAGCCTCTTTTGTTTCATCACTCTAACAATCTATGAAGTGGTGGAAAGCATAACAACTTCCCCTTGAATATGACACCTAAACTGAGTACAAATCCTAAATGATGCAGCCCTTGGTGCATGTCTCTCAAAGTATCGATATTTCAAATGTTGAAAGCTCTTGTGCCCATTTGATATGCATTCGATTGCAATTCCCCTGAAGAAAGAATCTTATAAAGGTGAGGCCATGGCCAATATGTTAGCCATATCCATTAGAGTTGCCATTGCTTGACAAATTTAGTGTGATCAGTCCCACCATGATTCACATGGGCTTCTACTCAACACTGGCTGTTGCTATTGTAAGAGTCTTCAAGCTCGTTGAACCCATAGTATTGATAAGTGTATTCTTTGGGTCTCTGGTTTTCAAATTCTGCCTATGTTTTCCTCTCAGTATCATTATTTCAAATGTTGAAAGCTCTAATTCCCATTGTTGTGTATTTGATTGTGGTTTCCCTGAAGAAAGAAGCTTATAAAGGTGAGCCCAAGGCCAATATGTTGGCCATATCCATTGCAGTTACTATTTCAGCTTATGGGGAGGCCAAGATGAATGCATGGGAGGTGATTCTCCAGTTAAGTGCAGTTGCATGTGAGACTACCCAATTGGTTCTCATACAAATTCCACGAACATCAAAAGGGATTAAGTTGAATCCCATCACATCTTTGTTGCTCCTTGTTGCCTTGTTTTTCTCAGCACCCCCTGGGCCTTAGTAGAATACCCATTTCTGATAATCAGGGTCTCTTCCTTTGATTTGGATTACATGACATTTCTGCTTGTGCCTTGGCTCTTAATCTTGCAGTGTTTCTTCTGATAGGAAAGACTTCAGCCTTGACTATGAATGTTGCTGGTCTTGTCAAGGACTGGCTGCTCATAACATAATCTTTGTCTGTAATAAATGAAAAGGTTACAGTCATAAACTTGAGTGGGTGTGGACTGGCTTTTCTGGCTGTCTGTTACTATAATCATTTGAAACTTCAAGCTCTCAAGTCCAATGACAACCAACCAAAGTACCTCAGCAGTGCAGCTGATGCCAATGATGAAGGAGAAGGTTTGATAATGACGAGTGGGAGATCCTCAATCAGAGATTCAGAACCAGTAGAGAAAAATCAAACTCAAGCTTCATGATTAGGTATTTAGATCATTAATATTGTCTTGTGCTAGAGATTACTGTTCTTGGATTGGCTCCTCTATGCCCAGATCTATTTGCAGGGAACAGGCCAGTCATTCACAGTGAAGAAGATAATGACAAGATTAGTGTATAATGATGGACAGGATGGTGCCATGGTGCCAACCTAAATTTCAAGTAAGGAGACATCTGTTCATCAATTTGTCAAGAAGCATGGCCTACAATTCAATTGCTCTAAGCCTATCACTTCTTCCACCTGTCAAATAAATTGTTTCCTGTTTGTTTAGTTGACTATGGTTCTAATAAATATACTATTGTTTGATGTAAAAAGACAAAACAAAACAAAAAATATGGAAAGTTGTGACCCCATTTTCTAACTACAAATTGAAATCGGATTACCATAGTGACCACCTCTGCTTATTGGAATCAAAAAGGGGGTGGGTTATGCACAATCCTCCGTATCATTTGCTATTACCAGAGATAATTAAAGCCACCCTAAACTCAAGTCTTAACTATGCTGATAAGTGAATAAGTGCTTGGTTCTCTACACTAAATAAAGACAAAGTATAGTACTTATTGCTGACAAAATAGGATTTAAATCGCGGTTCAATTGCTTGACATTCAGCTGGTCACAGAATTGTAGAGTGCATAAAGTTATAATTCCAACAGATACCTACCAAATTTTAGGCAAAATTAACTGGAAAATATACCCAAAAAAAAACTAAAATGTAAAACAATTAAACTATGCTTATGTTTGGACATGAAGCTATATAACAGCTACATGTACCCTAGTGGATATATACATGATTTGGACTTTTATTGTTTGGTCAGCAAAAAGAATTTCTTCAGGGGACGTCTTCCTGACTCTGCCATTTTGTCATATCTTCTTTTAATAATAATATTTCAACAGTTTTCTATAATAATCTTATTATCTTATTTATATTTCTACAATGTGTTTTTTTGTTATTCTTTCTTTATTTTGGAAGTTTCTCAGCACAGTCATTACTCCCATGACGCAGTAGAACACATAATTACTATCACTCAAGCAGATGAACCATCAAGCTTTCAACAATGACTGTGCAAATACCAAGAACATTTGACAGTATTCCATTCCATACATTAATTGGATAACTTGTACATGACAAGAAAACCCATGTACATACTACAAATTAATGTATAACTTGTACATTACAAGAAAACCCATGTAGATGACTTGTCAAGCCAAAAAAGCAGCTAGGTTTAAAGCCAATAGGTTCACTAAAATGAAAATTTCCAAACTCATGGACTTTGCAGAGGTATCTTCGAGAAACATAAACACAATACCCTTCTCTGTAGCTACTACGCCAACAAGAGAAAGTTGAAACGTTTCCCAAAGGTCACAAGCAGTTATGTCAGATAAGAATAGAAAACTCACAGGTAAAGAAGAGTTTAAAGGCTATAAAAAGATGGAGACAACTCCGTACGTTATATGTCCATCGTAATGCTCTTTCAAGCTAGAATAGGCTCCAGGTCTGTTAGTAAAAGGCAAGAGACCAGCTAAAGGCAACAGGGGCTGATGGAAGCTTTCATTGGTTCTCTAGGCAAATCCATCAATGATATAAGTGTGAGGCATAGGAACCAGTAGACAATTGTAAAAATAAAAATCACAATCATAGCACTGTACCTAAGTCAAAGGTATAGTTGTAAGTTACTGTACACTGTTTTCCAAAAATAAACTAAAAATTTCAAGAAACTATTCATATCCTGATTAAAGGAAATGGCAAGCTACAATTTCTCATTTAGAAAAACATTCCAAAAATGTATCAATTAATGACTAAGGATACAAAAAAAATGTTCCAAAAGTTGTTAGGAAAGCTTTCTTGGGATTTGGCTTGTCTGGAGCAGGAAACATGGGCTGCATATATCTTTTTTTGTAACTGCCTAATGTAAGACATTTTGAAAGGGAGATTCAAGATGCTTCATCAAGGGGCTTGAAATTTTTCATGTATGGCCATTTTGAAAGGGAGATTCAAGCTCGAGGGGCTTCTAAACATCATGGTGGGCCTCTTCATATTTGCAGTCAATCTCCATTGTTCATTTCATGAAGCTTCAAGTGCCTAGAAATTCAAACCTATGTTATCACTGTAATTGGTTCTTACTGTTTTCGGATCAAAGGCACGAGTCTCTTTGTTTGTGGAATTTGATACATCTTCGGATCTTCCTCTAAATCAACGGCCTCATATAAAATATCTGGGCTTCCAATAGATTCTGATATCGGGTAGTGATCGTTAAAACTGTGGGCTGGGATTTCTCCATTAAAACACATTGAAGATGCATCAGAAATTCCAACCCGAGGTGAAGGTCTAATAGAAGACCTAGGAACTGTGGAAGAAGCCAAAAAAGAAACACGGCAACTAAATTGCTATGTTACAGATTACCTCAATATAAATGAGGATCTTCTAACACTTGCCCAGCGGAAAGAGGAGGAGGTAATTTTGAAGCTTAAGAGTTTTATTTTGAAGGATTATTTTTATTAGCATCAATGGTAGAATACATCATGTATTAAGCCCTTTTATACACGTTGCAGATGAGCTCTTTAGCTGAAAGAGTGGAAGGCTTGCAGATGGTACTTTCCAAGAATACAGAGGATAATATCATTATGGGTGGAACATTGAGAGCTCTTAGAGTCGAAATGGCTGATCTCAGACAGCAACATCTGATACTTAGGCAGCATTATGATGTTACTCAAATGAAGCTTAGGAATAGTGAATAGTAAACCATGGGCTTGCTTCAAGGCAATATGAAAGTACTGGTAGGGTGAAATAGGATGAAGCTCTAGAAGCCTGGAATCTAATTCAACAAACACAGAATCTCGCAGGGCATTATTTGTTCTTGATGCACTATTTGCTAGAGAACATTTGGTGCACATGATCCACAAAATCCCACAACCCTGATGCAGAAACTCTGCAGGGATGCAGGATTGACAACCTTAATGATAATCTGTTAAACTAGAATAAAAGAAAATTTTATAAGCACAAGGCACTTGTATCGTTCTCTTGCTTAAGAGAGAATCTGGTTCAAGATCATTTTCCTCCTTTTAACAAGTGCTCAATAGATTTCCTAGAATCAGAGGTCTGAAAAGAAAAAAACCAAGAGAAGAAATAGACGAGGCCCCAAAGCTAGTAATACCACTGGGATTCTGTAGAAGTTCAAAATGCAAACATGCAAATTAAATATAGGGTCTGTCAATGGTGTGAAAAAAAAACCAAAAAGAAAAACCATCTCCACGAGGTCTTAGATTATATGAAAGTCATCAAGATATAGAACTCATTCTCAAAGCAGAATGTGATTATGAAATTCATCTCTTTTCTTCCCCTTGAGCTTGTAACCAGTCGGCACTGTCCTGGTAGTGGTTCCCCTGAAATGAACACAAGGTGGATAAAACACTGGTCTAAGAAAACATGGATATTATACTAGGAAGTAAAGAAGATGGTATAGTAGCAGTTCTTTGTCAATGGAATGTACAGTTTAGCAACAGGTTATTTGGTACATAAAAGGCCTCTGTGTACCATTATCTCCTGCAGTCTTTTTTTCCCAATTGTATCCAACTTCGGGTCATCATGGTTTACGAACAAATTATAGATAAAGGAAAAGAAAGAAGAGAATATCTAAGAACAAAGAACATGGGAATGCATGCTACAAAACACTATTTTCATGAATTATGTAATTTCCCAAAAATGCCACGAAAGATAGGCAGCTCGTTCCATCACAGAATGTCAAGTTAGATTTATTTAAACCATAATAATGTAAAGATTTGAGCGTTTAGAACTTTTAGTCAATATGATGCATCATTTACTACAATCTTCCATCGTACTGAATACTGAGATGGAGATTGCAAAACGTGAAGAGTCAATGGGAAAGTTAACCCGAAAGTTAACAGCCATTGTTGCAAACCAAGATTTGCTTTTTGCAGAAACTGAACACCTGCAAGTGCATAGACAATTGCAAAATGCCAACTACAAAAAGGTTGAAACTGAGGCTGAATTGATACATTCCAAAAATCTGATGAATGATTTGAAAGGGAAAATATGTCATATGCATGATGAAATGTGCAGACTAAGGGCCGAAAAGAGTGATATGATCAAGCAGAATATATTGCTTAAGCAAGCAGCAGAAGCTAAAGACCAGGTTATTCTAAACATCCGGAATGAGGCAACTGACTTGTGGCACAGAGTACAGGTTTTAGAAGATGAAGTCATGGAGAAAGAAGGTCAAATTTCTATATTAAAGGGATCATTCTCTGAAGAGTATTGGTATTAACAAAGCATAAGAGCATGGATTCACCATCAGATTGGCCTTTTCTGTCAGGATGTTAGTAGGAAGAGAAGGAGATACTTGTTTTTGACCGCTTGGCAATGCAAGTTTCAGGTTCAAGCACCCCTCTTGATCCATATGGAACTGAACAGAGAACTGCTCATCCTCTGCAGATTGATTTATAGTCATAGTACAGTGCTTGAGGACATTACATTACAACATCTCTACCACACTGAGCTTGCAAAAACAGTCTAACGATTACAGAGCCCTACAAGATATCCACTCGTGTCAAAAAGGATTTAAGCTTGTTTGCAGATATTTTTGAGCTTTCAACTGTTTAAGTTTTGGTGGCAATGAACTCGTTGAATTGAACTGAACCTTTCAGACTGCCCAAAAAGAAGTCACGTGAACATCAAAATTCTCAGTTAAACTGCCCTAAAAAACAACAAAAATGTCACATGGACATCAATAACATTCTCAGCGGAACAATTGTGTAGAGATCTATCTCGTATTATGATGCTGATCTGGGGAAACTCAGGTGTCAAAGGAAAGCGCTTGTAAGGGAGAAAAGAGATACCAGTCATTCAGGGAATTGACAGCATCGGAGAATATAACTCAATGCTTACAGAAAACCCATTCTCACTATGCCTTGAAAGGTTTGCAATGGCCTCTAATGCATAGTCACTGCTATAAGTTTGGCTGCCAGCACATGATGATACTCTCCTAAGTGTAACTGCTACTATTTCCCAACAAGTGTCTAAGTGCACTCTCCTAATCACTCCCTAGAATGATTGTTAGAATGATTGATTAGCAGTTTAGTGAACAGGAAAAGGCCATTAGGGAAACTGGTGGATTGAATTTTCATTAAAGCCATCGAACAACTAAGTTACTAACAACTGGATCAATTGAGTGTAAAATATGGTTTCGTCTTAACCTCTGATATCAAAAACTTTGAGGTCTGGTCAATAAATTTGTGATTAATGTGGATATATGCAACACTAAAACGATATTCCCTCCACTCAAATACGAAACCAAGGGGAAGCGCGAAGAAACAGACCAATAATCAAAGAAGAATGCAATACCCCAATTATCGCAAAAACATTTGACTGTCACATCAATTATAGAACGCTAACAAACTTATGCAAACGAGGGAACTGGTTGCCACTAAATTATATTTGAGCTGAGGTATATATACATCAAGTACACACCAAATTGCCTTATCGGCCTCGGACAAAATAAAAGGGCAGGTTGCACACGGCTATTAGTAGCAGCAACTAAGGCTGGTTTAGTTTTCGGCTCTCAAAGAGCCCAATACTCAAGGTAATGACCTAAGTGGGCGTTGAATATTTCAATCCATCTTTTCTACTGCTTCCCCACCACCGTTCCTGACAACAGTTGCCGCGATGTTTCATAATTACTTAGTACTCAAAAGAAATATGAAAGTTTACAGGAGAGGCATATCACAGTATAAATGAAACAGTCTAGGTCGGTGGCAGTCGGAGTTGGCTTGTGAGAGTTTTGGGTAATTTTGAAAGCATAGATGCTCCTCTAATTGCTCAACTCTGCTTCTATATTAGTACAGATCCCGGATAACAGACCTTTTGCAGAGCTCGTTCAAGGAAGACCTTTAAAAACCAGCAAGTTCAAGTAAGAAATCCAAAAATTCAGTGCAGCTCATGAGGCATACGTCAATTGAGTTATCTCGGGCAGTAGAGTGGAATGGCATTTGTCAATTGAGTTATCTCGGGTAGTACTGCTTACAACAGGAGAATGACAAGACCGTATAGCAGAGAGTTCAAAATCCGCATACATGATACAAACAAGGATTAGAAGAGTCTAAGAACAGTGCTCACTGTCTACAGAGCCAAGACGAATGCAGAAGAGTTCTTCCTTCAGTTCCCCATCTGAGAAATCAGTTGCATGCCAGACCCAAGTTTTATCACTACCTGCGTGCTCCTGAAGTGACATTGGGGAATGAACTGCAAGGCAAAAAGTTGAAATATTTCCAGAAAGTTGAAATATGGCAAATTTTTCCAATCAAGAACTCTAAATAATTTCATTAGGACAAGGCGTAGAGGATTCATGACGGCGACAAGAAAATAATGGCGCTTTGCAATTTTAGCACTCTCTTGCAGAAAAATACCTTTTCTGAAATCGTTTTGACCACGAAGAAACGCAGATGAACTGTTGGAAGTCGTGCAAAGAGAGATCTGGTGGCTCGTGGATCGATTCTGGGGCAATGTTTATGCGATTGCAAACCATGATTGTTCATATGCGAGCTACTGAGCTCGTTGAGAGGGATACGCGCAATGGCGCCAAACTACCAAGAGGATTTGAATTTAAAGGCGGGATAGAATATCTACCGTCCGATCATGTCATCGACGGCCATATATTTGTGTTTCAGTAAAACGGATTTTCAAAGAATTTGAAATATTATACATTTTATAGAATGTGAAATATTATACATTCTATTATTTAAGCTGAATAATAGTTTTACTTTGGAAAATTAATTGGGCACATCAAATAAAATATTGATGTGACGGACATAGAACTCCGAAACAATAATGCACCTTTCTCTTACTCCAAAACAATAATGCACCCTTCTCTAGCTGATGTGTCAATGTTTTCTTTGAAGTGGAACTTAAAGAATTAAGTAATTATTCATGATTAAATTGGGATTTTATATAAATTAATTGATTATTTATTAATGTTAATTTCATTTTATAATTTTATAGTAATTTTTAATAGATTTTTGTTAAAGATAATTATTTGAGCTATTATTGTATCAAGATTTTTGTTGTGTCTTTTATTATTATATTTTAATCCACTTTAAACATGCTCAAAATATGTTTTCATCTTCATTTGTGGAGATTATCTACTTGCATATTCAAAAAGTTTTGATGTAGTTTTTGCCTTGAAAAATGATTATTGTGATTGTAATGGTGAGAAATTATTCTATTAAGAGTGTTAAGTGTTATTTAGAATAAATGAGAAATTCTTTTTGAATATATAAGACTAATCTTTGAGACAATAGATATATATTCCCTAATTATCACATAAACAAGGGGTTAATCTTGCATTTAGTGCTTTATCTCTGTAGAGTTTCGCTAAACAAAGGGAATACCTCCTCCTGCATGACTTCGATTGTCCCTCCCTCTTACAGGATTGCAAAGCATTAAGAATTGAATCTTCTTTATTTTAAAGATGTAGTCTTGTCGAATATACCAAAAACATAGTAGGATTCTTTCATTATTGACAAAATCAAGCACATGTGCAAGGGAAGTATTCATCTATGGATGGTTAACAAGTTCATTAATAACTACAAGCAAACGCTTCAAACTATGTATTTAATGATCTCTAGTCATCATCTAAAGAGTTCAAGAATCAAATCAATTCCAACCTAAGTTCTAAGTATATGGTAAACCTCTACTCTAGAGGTTCTATTATTGTAAAATTTCACAACTATGGAAGTTGTGGCAAGGTCTCAAAGGAGGGACTTTCTTTTTGGGGCAAAACTAACCTTTTTTCAAAAGATAGTTTCTATAATTGAATCCATCTTCAATATCCATTTCTTCAACCCCACTCTGCCGGATTTGAATATTGAATCCCCCCTACTTATTTTGTGGATGAGATGATCTTTCAAAAGCCAACATAAATATATTGGGGACTTACAACAATATACAAACTAAGCAAGGAAGGGTATACACACATGTGTTAGAATTTGAATTGAAGTTGACTTGAGCAAAGGTATAACAATGCATATTTAATTAAATATTGGTGATTTTAACAACCACGTCCATTAGATTAAAATAATGATACTTTATGTGTATCTATATGCAAAGACAAAATACTTGAAAGGCACCTTCCCAACAACAAAGGTCATTATAAGAAAAATGGAAAAATAACAAGTTGATGGGTGGTATGATTGAATGAAGAATCAAAGGGCAAGAAAGAAGAGACATCCAAGTTTAGTCCTAATAAAAGATTTTATGGCCCCTTCCAAGGAGTGTGTTATTAAGAGGGACACAAACATGATCATGGAGTCTGTGCTAAAGTCTTATGGGAGAAATAGGAAGCATGTGAATGAGATATTATGGATTTCAAAAGAGAAATCATGTTATTCAATCCAATAGAAGCAAGGGGATTGGTGCTACTTGAGACTCCATAAGCTCTAAATCAATTGGTGAAAGCAAGAAGTCTAAAAGATAAATGCAAAGAAAGGAATATCCATCTATGTACAAATCTACAATAAATAAATTCAAAATTATACAATGTTTCCATATAGACAATGTTAGGTCCCTATAACACTAGTGATTCCCCCATTACTAGTGTCATTGTGGCCCTTACTGTTATTGTTGTGCCCTTATTGTCCCCATATTGTTATTATTGTGCCCCATAGAAGCCCACTATTGTTATTTTTGTGCCCTTATATTATTATTGTTATGTTGACTTTGATTATATTGTGACCCCTTAGACTCCTATATATAGAAATGAGGCTTTGTCATTTGTATCATCCAATAATTGTTCTTTTGTGTAATGTAAAGGAGGTTGCCCCCTCGAAGAGGCTGATTTCTAAGTTGTTGATCTATCTTTTCTATCTTTTTGTGAGTTGGTTTCATAACAGACAACCTAGGTTCGAACCCTAAAAAGTGTAGGGTCTTTGTGAGTGTTTGTGAGGGAATGTGTTTGACATCACATAATTGGATTCCCTTCATCATCAAAGAGACATGTGTCCCAAAATTCAATTTGGTTTAAGTGGATGTTAATATGATACATTGTATATTTTCTGAGGGTAGTAGCACAATTGGAAAAAAGCATGTTGGCAAGCCCTTGTGTATCCAAGTGATCGAAAGTTCAATCCCCCAGACATATCTCACCAATTGAACTTAAAAAAAATATGATACATTGTATATTACAAAGCCATTAAGTTAAGTAATGACCTTGGCTAACCCAAATACTTAATTAGAATTTAAGCTCAAACACAACATTAGAAATGAAACCTTCACTCTAGATCTAAGGATATAGGGGTCAACATTGGATATTGGATACAAGACAAGGTGATCAAATGTATCTCTTGGACTAGCATTATTTACAAAGGAATACAAATTTTAATGCTTATATTAACATGTATGTATAATATAATAATGAAATAGTCACTCTTTAGTTCATGGATAAAAGTGTTGGTGTGGAAGGAAATCTCGAGGGATGTGTCACTATAGTCATAAAAATTGCATTTATTGTGGCATATGGAGAACTTATTAATTGGGTGTAGCTTTAAAAATGGATAGGAGTGTTATCCTCCCCACCTAACTGCAATTCCTACAAATGACATATTTAGTGATTAATGAGTATATTGTTGTAATAATTTTGAACCCTGTGTTAAGAAATCCCTATGCAATCCAATTTAACTTAGGTACCATCCTCAAAATGAGGAGAAGTCATTTGTGGGTTTCCTTAGAATGTGTATTTCAAGGAAGAATGTGTACTTTGTCGATATGTTGAAAGGTTTTACGGTCTTTGTGTTTTAGTGTACCATGTCATGTTTGGCATTGAGCGTTGGGTGTGTTGGAAGCCAACTCTTGGTAAACTCAAATACACTTGTCCTAAGGAGGGAGTTGGGGTTTTAAGGTTCTCTTGTTGTAAAAGCTTTCAAAGTCAATGTTTTTCATCCTCTTCTTGCATATTGCAGCCTCAAGGCCATTCGATGAGTTGGTGGTCATGCTTAAGGTTTTCATCCTATTCTTGCATTGTGCTTAAGGTTGATTGGTACCTTGTTCCATGAATTATGATCAACTTTGGGTCCTCTTTCAGTAGACACCTCCTAGCCACAGTATTAAAGGCAACATATTGGTTTCCTTTACTAATTTTAGCTTGTAATAAATTTATATGTAATGGTTGTCACACGCGTTCATATACAACTACCTCATAACAAAGCTAACACAAGCACTTCTACCCATGCCTACATCACATCATAGAGGAGGAATCAATCAATATTATTCAATATCCCGCATTCGAGTATCCCTCCTTTGAGGATTCAATCCAACATTTATGGAGATCAGGTCATCCATTTACAATAACTAGCTTTGCCATATAGCATGTTCATATTCCTATTGTCATGGCCGAAAGTACCACCGACATATATCTTATGCAATACGAATAAATAATTAGAACGCCTCAATGGATGCAATTCATCCTATAATGCATAATGCATATATTAGATAACCCGAACCATAGGCTCTACCGTTTCAAAACAAAATCATTTATCATACATAATCAATAATCCGTCTGCCATAGTTGCATGACACGTTAACATGTGTATCTTAGGGATTATGCACAATTAATCAGAAGCGCAGCATTGGATGCATAGCACAAATAACTTGTACCATAGTTTATACAGTCGAGCCTTAACCATAGTTAACAAATTTGCATAGCGGCTCAAGCACGACTATTCACTATCTTAACAAAAGACAGGTTAACACCAATTCTACATAAGATCCACATACTGTGACTGTAATTAGAATTTCATTTATGTGCATCCATAAAATCATCTCATTAACGCCACATGCAGTGCATTTAAAACTCAAGCAAATTCTCTCATATGCTAAGGAATTTATAACATAGAGGGTAAGAAACCAACATACAGAACAATCCACGCAAGTGAGTCAAACTAGATCAAAAGAGAGAACGACACTTGGAAAACAGAGCACCGCTACCCAACCTAGAAATGACTCTTCAGTTCACCACCGAGTCGAGGTTCTTGCCATGGATCAACCGCCTCCAATTGATCTATGCAATGGGTATTTAATACCTTCTTTCATGATATGGTTTCCATTAGCGGTGTCTCGCTTTTATGGATCTTTTTATCCATTTGCGTAGGCTTATCTCATAAAAGCTCACCTTTCTCTCCCATGAGGATTTTCCTCATAGAAGATTGCCTTTCTCTCCCGCACAACTTTTATGTTTTTCTCAATGGATATTTATCTCCAATCCATCCAACTTATCTAGAATTAAATCGAGAAGCTTTACCATGAAAGAATTATCCTTTCCCATTCACCAATGTGATTTGGCAAGAATCTCATCTCTTGGTGTCTTGCTTTTCCAAGTGATTAATTTATTAATAATGTATTTACTTTTTATATTACACATCATACCTAGCTTTTCTCAGCTTAGGTTTGCAAAGTTTGACACACAAGGGAGGGGTGTTACATTTTGGATCCCTCTCTTTCCTTAAGATCCCTCCAACTGCAGCTAGAGTTCTTAGATGACTGTAAGGAGGAAGCCCCTATTGGAAAGGGACAGACAGTTTGAAGGTGTCTATCTTGTTGGTAATTCCTATATCGAAAAGTTGTATTTTCATAGTCCAGGGGTTGGGAATACACAATTCCCATCCACTTGAGCTCAATTTTATCTCGCAAAACTTCATTGGGATCTACCTAAACACATATGCAAACATAGGTGAAAATGCCTTTCAAAAGTCTTTCCCTGTCTACTTTGACGAATCTTCCAATAAAATTGCCCACTTTTTCTAAGAGATCTAGATGGGTAAAGTGAATGGGAAAACTGGGAATCTTACCCATACTAGAGTAGTCATCGGCAACATAGTGAGAGGATTGAAGTTGGGAAACCATGGCTTCACTAGAAGACCAACTCATCCCCAAAACCATGGACCTTGGTCAAGGATTTTTTTCTTATCCTCAAGACATTTGAAGATCACCACAAAAAAACATGGGTCTACATCCACCCAAACCGGCATTCATCCAATCCTATCATAATCGAACAGAAAAACGCTACTTTTTCAATAGAAAATGGGGAATAAAAGTATCACCCAAGGATAATGACCATCGCATCAAGCGCTCAATCATAAGGGAGGAGCAATAATTTGACAATCACACGTCCTTGATTTCTGTTGATTTAACTCTGAACACTCACGTAATATTCTCTTGCTTGGCGAATTAAACACCACTGCATGGAATGGACGAGGATTGAGCCGAACCCTGGATGAAGCCCACTTCATTCTCATCTAAACACAAAACTATATATACGTCAAAGCTATTACAATAGATTCTGACTGTCAACACCTCGAGGTTCTGTTTATATGTGGCTACCTTTTATGGTTACTATTGAATGTGTGATTGGCAATAGTAATGGCAACTTAGGGCTGCCAAATTTCCTTCGATTCCCTCACTACATCCTAACGCAAATAGTTGTTCAATGCCTTGGTTGTCTTTCAAAACTGGTAGGCAGCGTCTTCTTTGATATTTCTCGATGGTTTTAATTCCACTACAATCACAACTTTCATTTACATAAACTTCGTGTTTTCGCACGAGCGACGATTGTTCCAAGGTGAAATGTCACTTGGATGGTTTCAATGTTGTTGACCCATCATAACTAACTAACGGATATGCCCATTACAATTTTATACCACCCCATTATCAATATCAATTATGCATGGGAACCAATTGAAGCAACTTTTCACATTAATTTTATATGAGCATGAGAACATGTGTTAACAAGCAGCCCATAAAGCCTCATTTTGAATGCCATAGTCACTTAGAAGGAATTCCTCTTGTAGTAGCATCCTCCCTACTAAACTTTGCTAGTGCTAACATTAGAACCACCATTACAACAAGATATCTTTCTAGTGTTGATAACACCATTATAGTAAGATACCTCAAGAGAGACAGAAAATTTAAAAAGTATGATAGTAATACGTATCCAGAAGATGGTATTGAAACTAGTAATTGTTCACGAATCCATAAGATTGTAAGGTCATTCTCATTATCATAATCATTGTCATCATCATCACCATCATCCTTGTCATTGTTATTGCCATCATTACATTATCATCATAATCACCATTCATGCCATCATCATCATCATTATGGACGTTGTTTGCAATTGTTCATAATTGTAGATGTTGTAAGAAATATCATCAACCCAAAAAATGTGATCAGTGCTAGAAAAGGGTTGTTTAGGACACATTGATATACGTAAGAGAAATAACAACTCTATTTTTGACAAATGATCGATGATGATCATCATCACCACCATTATCATCATCATTGTCATTTTTATCATCCCCATCATCATCATTAATGTAATTTCTATCGACATTGTTGTAATCATGCATCATCATCATTCATGCCATTATTGTTTTTGATGATGACCTAGATGAAAATGATGATCATGACACCAAAGATAATGCTTATGATTATGACAATGACAACATCTAAAATTGGGAAGATTCGCCAACGTCATTAGCATCATCATCATCATAATCATTGCCATCATCATCATTGTCATTGTAACCACTATCGTCTTTATCATCATAATCACAATTCATGTCATCGCCATCATCTTCATTTTCATCATTGTCAATATTATTGACATTGTCATCAATTGTTCATAATTGTCAATGCCATAAGGAATATCATCAATTCAGAAAATATGATGAGTGTTGGAAAATGGATGCAAAAGCGAACATAGAAATGGGGGCAACAATAGAAGTAAAATTGGATGAAAAGTGGATACAACATAAGTAGATGCACAACAACATGAAAAACCTGACACAAAAGTGGATGCAAAAGTAGATGCAGTTGTCAATGCAAACTTGGATGCAAACATGAAGGCAAAAGTGGAAGCAAACATGGGTCCAATGGTAGGTGTAAAACTTGGCACAAATTGTGGTGAAACAAATGTGGATGCAACAACGGAAACAAAAGTATATGAAAAAATGGATGAAACAAAAGTGGATGCAATAGGGGATGCAAACGTGGAAGCAAATGTGGTTGCAATGGTAGGCGCGAGATATGGTGCAACAAAAGTGGATGTAACAATAGACAAAAAATATGCAAAATAAGATGCAAAAATGGATGTAAAAGTGGAAGCAAACATTGATGCAACAGGCAAAACAAAATTGGATGCAAAAAATGGATATAATGTAAGTAGATGCAAAAGTAGATACAAAACGAGATGCAAAACCCAATGCATAAACCTGACATAAAAGTGGATGCAAAAATAGATGCAATATTTGATGCAAAAGAGGATGTGAACATGGATGCAAAATTGGAAGCAAACATGGATACAACAGTGAGTGCAAAACATGGTGCAAATTGTGGCATAACAAAAGTGGATGTAATGATAGATGCAAAAAAAGAATCAAAGTATGATGCAAATGAAGATGTAAAAAGGGATGCAAAAAGTGAAATTTAAAATGGGTGCAACAGTGGATGCAAAATTGTGTGCAAAAGTGGATGCAATAGAAGTCGATGCAAAAGTAGATGCAAAACGAGACACAAAACCCGATGCAAATCCCGGTCCAAAATTGGATACAAAAAGGGATGCAAAAATAGATGTAGTAGTTGATGAAAACCTAGACGCAAATGAGGATGCAAACGTGGATGCAAAATTATAATCAAAAGTGGGTGCAAAAAGAGGTGCCAAACTAGGCGCTAATTGTGGCACAAAAATATTAGATGCAATAGTGGGTACAATAATAGATGCAAAAGAGGATGTAAATATGGATGCCAAACAAGAGGGCAAAGTGGATGCAACAAAAGTAGATGCAAAATTTTATGCAAAACTAGACACAAAACACGATGTAAAACTTGGCGCAAAAGGGATGCACAAATGGATGAAAAAATGGATGCAAAAAATGATTTAAAAAAGGATGCGAAAGTCGATGCAAAAGTTGATGCAAGTGTAGGTGCAAAAAGTGGATGCAAATGAGGATGCAAAAGTATGTCAAACAAAATTAGGTGCCAAACTTGATGCAAAACCTGGAACAAAACCTGGTGTAAAGGATGACACAAAACTTGGCATAAAATTTGGTGCAAAACGTGGTGCAAAACCTATTGCAATACCTGGTGCTAAACTTGGTGTAAGATTTGGTGCAAAACTTGATGCAAATTTTGTGTCAAGTTTTGGACCATATTTGATAAATGGATGCAAATAGCACCAAAAATGGGTTCTAGATGCAAAAAAAGAAGTACAAAGGGACGCTAATCGTTGGTTTTGTTGTAGTGCATCAACAACAAGATTAAGCTTGCGTTTAAACAGTGTGTTAGACGAAGAGCCGGTAACCGTAGGATCTGATTGATTCTGTTATCCAAGGGATATCAGGGTTTAAATTAATCGAGATTTAAGTCTAAAACTCGAACCCAAACTTTTATCGACCAAGGCTTACAAACCATATCGGTTCCATGAGGCGGGTAAACGTCGTGCAAGTTCCTCGATGCAATATCACTTGCGATTGTTAAATTTGGAGAGGAAATCAAAGGCATGGAGGGAAGTGCTATTCAATCACACTTGCTATTCAATTCTTGAAGTGTTGTTTAATCGCTAGATTGTTTTTCAGTCCAGCTGCTATTCAATTACGGAGTGTTGTTCAATCGCAGATTATTGTTCAATTGAGACGTTGTTCAATTGTCGACAGCTGTTCAGTTACTATTCAATTGGAGATCTTCATCATTTTTGGTATCAGAGCTCATAGATTGAGTTTGACTATAGTAAACATGCCACCAAGGAGAGGAGCTGGCATAGGTCAAGGAAGACTTGAAGCAAATGCAGTCTTGCTGGAGGAGATCTGGAGTCTATGTAGGATGGACACAATAGAGACTGCATAGAGGAGAGCAGTTGATGAAGGGGTTGAAAGCACTGTAGAAGCATCTTTTAAGGAAGAAGAAGATGAGGAAAATGTAACTACCAAAGTTATCAAGATGTTGGTTAAAGTAGGTGGAAAACCAAAGGTGGAAATTCTTGTGTATGAAGGGAGTCTCAATGCCGAAGAGTTAATGGATTGGATCAGTTCACTGGACAAATATTTTGACTATGAAGAGGTTGATGACAGAAAGAAGGTGAAGTTTGCAGTTACCAGATTGAAGGGTCATGCAGCTATTTGGTGGGATGAGAAACAAACATCCAGAATGAGAAAAAGAAAGTCCAAGATCAAGCAATGGGATAAAATGGTGAGTAAAATGAAAGCTAAATTTATGCCAAAAGATTATCAGTTGAATCTTTTCAAATAGTTACAGAATTTAAGGCAAAAAGGAATGTCTATTAAAGAATACACAGAAGAGTTTTATAGATTGAGTATTAGAGTAGGACATGTAAAGGATGATATGGAGAAGGTAGCTAGATATATCAATGGCTTAAGATACGACATATAGGACGAGATCAACTTGTTGAGTCTGAAGACTATTGAAGATGCCTATCAAGCAGGTTTGAAGGCAGAAGAGAAGATGTTGAGAAAACAAAGTCAGAGGAATAGAGGGAGAAGTTCAGTAAGAGGTAGAGGAACTACCAAACCAAGGTTTCAGCAACATCAGCAAGAAGTAGGAAGTTCAAGTAGCAGACCACCACAGAGAGGAGATTTTAATAGAGGAAGATTTGTGCCCAGAGGAAGAGGCCGAGGAAGAGATATTTGGTGTTACACGTGTGGAGAATGGGGACATGTGTTGTGGGACTGTCCTCATAATAAACTAGCAAGTCAGAGGAATGAAAATGTGGCTGAGGCAAAGCCAGAAACACCTCAACTTATGGAAAAGGAAGAATCCCTTGAAGTTGGAGAATCCCTGTTGTTGAAGAGAGCATTGCTTAAGGTAGAGAAAGAGACTGAAGAACCAGCACAGAGGAAGAGTATATTCAGAACTACGTGCAAATCCAAAGGTAAATGTTGTAAAGTGATAATTGACAGTGGGAGTATTGATAACCTTGTTTCTATGGAGATGGTGGACAAGCTAGGATTAGTGAAGACAATACACCATACTCCTTACAAAGTGTTGTGGTTGCAGAAAGGACATCAGATTATTGTGACAAAACAATGCAAGGTCGAGATATAGATTGATACATATAAGGATGTGATATTATGTGATGTAATGCCAATGGATGTTTGCCATGTATTTTTGGGAAGACCATGGTAGTTTGATCGGAAAGCTATTCATGATGGGAGGAAAAATTCTTATACTCTGGAGAAGAATGGAAATAAACATACACTGCTACCATTGAAGGATGATGCTGACAAAGGAGCACCTGGAAACAATGTTATGCTGATGAGTGGAAAGGAGCTGTTGCAAGAGGTAGGAAAAGGTGAAGAAATCCATTTTGCTATCGTAGGGAGACCTAAAGTAATTTAAACCTCCACAAACTTAGATGATTTGCCTGAAGAAATCAAAACTCTGTTAAATGATTTCACTGATATTATTGTGGATGAGTTGCCAAATGCATTTCCACCAATTAGGAGTATTAGTCATTATATTAATCTAATACAAGGAGCAAGTTTACCAAACAAAGCAGCGTACAAATTAACTCCTCAAGAGAATGCAGAAGTTGGAAGACAAGTGCAAGAATTGATGGATAAGGGACTAATCAGAGAGAGTCTTAGTCCATGTGTTGTACCAACAGTACTTAGTCCAAAGAAAGGAGGTGAATGGCATATGTGCATAGATTCCAGGTCCATAAACAAGATCACTATCAGGTATAGATTTCCTTTGCCACACATGGATGATTTGATGGATTGTTTGAGTGGGTCAAATTATTTTACTAAAATAGATCTGAAGAGTGGATATAATCAAATAAGAATTAGAGAAGGAGATGAATGGAAGACTACATTTAAAATAAACAGTGGGTTGTATGAGTGGTTAGTGATGCCTTTTGGACTCACTAATGCACCTAGCACGTTCATGAGATTTATGAACGAAGTCTTGAAGGAATATGCAGGCAAGTTTGTTATTGTTTATCTTGATGATATTCTGGTTTTAAGTAGAAGTAAAGAAGAACATCTGGAGCAGCTTAAATTGGTTTTAAGAACTCTGCAGGAAGAGAAACTATTGATAAATCTAAAGAAATGTAGTTTCATGAAAGAAGAATTAATTTCCTTGGGACTTTTAGTTTCTAAAGAAGGGTTCAAAATGGATCCAGAGAAAGTACAAGCAATTTGGAACTGGCCTATTCCAAGGAAAATATTTGAGGTAAGAAGTTTTCATGTTCTTGTAAGTTTTTATAGAAAATTTATCAAAGGTTTTAGTCAGATTTGTGCTCTTGAAATAATCAAGGAGACTAATCATCCATTCAAGTGGACAAAAGCAACAAACAAGAATTTCAAGTTGTTGAAGAGGAGAACCATAGAGAAACTAGTTTTAGCTTTACCTAATTTTTGTAAAATATTTCAAGTAGAAACTGATGCTAGTAGAGTTGCGATTAGAGCTGTTTTGAGTCAGGAACAGAGACCAATAGCGTACTTCAGTGAGAAATTAAATGAAGTGAAGAAGAAGTATTCTTCTTATGATAAAGAATTTTATGCTATTATACAAGCCTTAAAAAAATGGAGACATTTTTTGCTGCCAAAGGAGTTTATATTGTATTATGATAATCATGCATTGCAGTTCATAAACACCCAGCCGAAATTGAACCAGAGACACGCCAAGTGGGTAGAGTTTTTGAAGAGCTTTACTTTTGTGATAAAGCACACAAGTGGTAAGTTGAACAAAGTCGTTGATGCTTTAAGCAGGGTAAATTTCATTGTGCAAGAATTAAAAGTTGGTGTTGTAGGATTTAAAGAAATGGTTGAAATGTATAGAGATGATGCAGATTTCAAGGATATTTACATAGCATTTCAAAATCCAATAGCTCATAACCAAAGTCAGTGGTTTGATTATCTTATCCAAGGAGGTTTATTGTTTAAGGGTAACAAGTTGTGCATTCCCAAATGTTCTATGAGGGAAAACATAATAAACGAGAAACACAGTGGAGGATTATTTGGTCACTTTGGATAAGGCAAAGCCTTTTCTCAGGTAAATGATTTTTATTATTGGCCAAAGATGCAGACTGATGTTAAGATATTTGTTGAGAAGTGCAGGATATGTCAACACACTAAAGGGAGAAGCCAGAATACAAGATTGTACCAGCCATTGCCAATACCAGACTGACCATGGGATGCAGTTAGCATGGATTTTGTTTTGGGGTTACCTAAAACGAAAAGGGGGAATGATTCTGTTTATGTTGTGGTAGATAGATTTTCCAAAATGGCACATTTCATTGCATGTAAAAAGACCAGTGATGCAACACATATTGCTAATCTATTTTTTTTCAGAAATTGTAAGATTACGTGGATTGCATGTAAGTATTGTGTCTGATAGAGATACAAAGTTTGTAGGACATTTATGAAGGACTCTTTTGAAGAAACTAGGAGCTAACCTCAGTTTCAATTCATCATACCATCCTCAAATAGATGGAGATACCGAAGTAGTAAACCGAAGATTGGGAAACATATTGAGAAGTTTAGTGTATCAAAATCCTAAGCAGTGGAATTTAGCACTAGCTCAGGCTGAGTTTGCTTATAATTCCACTCCAAACTGAAGTACTGTAATGAGTCCATTTTATATTGTTTTTGGGATGAATCCAAGAGGTGTGTATGAGCTCAGAAATTTGGGTAAACAGGAGAGAAGAAGTGCAAAATTTGAAGAGTTTGCAGACCAGATGCATAGACTACAAGAAGATGTCAAAGGCAAATTGCAGGAAAGCAGTAGAAAATAAAAATAGAGAACATATATGAAGCGAAGAGAGAAAGAGTTCCAAGTGGGAGATTTAGTGATGGTGTATTTGAGAAAATAAATATTTCCAGCTAAGACTTACAATAAACTGAAAATGAAAAAGATAGGACCATGTAGAATTGTAAGAAAGTTTTCAACTAATGCTTATGAAATTGAATTGCTAGAAGGGATTGGAATATCACATAGATTTAATGTTGCACATTTGTATCCATACAATGGGAAAAAGATAGAGCTACATGAGGAAACGACTGAAGATGAAGTTCAAACTTTGAATTGGGAAGAACAAATGCCAAAGACATTTAAGAGAGAGGTGGAAGCTATTTTGGATAAAAGGGTATCTAAAAGAACTAGAGGACATATTTATTACAATATCTAGTCAAATTGAAAGGACAACCAGTGGAGGGTGCTAGTTGGTTGACAACAACATAGTTGTAGAAGTATGGAGTAAACCGTGAAAGTATGAGGGATGATTCTTTTCTTCCCTGGGAGTTTGATGCAGGAGCATCTAGACTTAGCCATCAATGTGAAGGTTGTTCACACGTTGTGGCTAAAAGAGTGAATTTCACTGACCTGAGTGGTCAAAAGTCAGTTTTAACTGAGAGGGTTGGATCTCTCGAAAATGATTTGTAATACATTGTTGTAATAGTTAGGAAATTGTCTTATTTTAGATTGAAGGATAAGTTGTTAGCATAGGTGTGTAGTGGAGCTTGAAAATAGAGATTTGATTGTTAGATTGTTTAAAATAGAGATTGAGTTGTTCGTACAGTTAGAGTAGGATTCAACTCATAAAAAAAAGAAAAATGTAATGTAGAAGGATTAGCTAAGATGATTGACGATTGAGCGAGAAGTATAAGTTGTGTGATAGAGAGGGTTTTGAGATTGAAGTAAAGGTATGTTAATTTGTTTTAATCAAGCCAAGGGGCCGAGAATCTATAACTATTATTATTTTGAATGAATTTGTTTTAGTGTGCATCTGTGTGTGATCCTGGTGGGAACTCTCATTTATTCTGTGTATTTGCGTTTTGAAGTGCATCCGGGTAATTCCTCTATTTTTCATATTTTTCTTATAATCTTAGTGTTTATGGTTAATCGCAGTCATTAATATTAATAGCGGGGGTAGAAGATCATAGAAGGGTTCGATTGGGTTGATGTCCTGTATGCAATCGTATTCATCGATTGAAAAGTCAACAACTGACGTCACCATCAACAACTAGATTAAGCCTGCGTTTAAATCGTGTGTTAGATGAAGAGCCACTAACTATAGGATCTGATTGATTATGTTATCCAAGGGATATCGGGGTTTAAAGTAATCGAGATTTAAGTCTAAAACCCAGACCCGAACTTTTATAGACCAAGGCTTATAAACCATATCGGCTCCATGAGGCAGGTAAACGTCGCGCAAGTTCCCCAATGCAATATCACTAGCGACTGTTAGATCTGGAGAGGAGATCAATGACATGGAGGGAATTTTTGTTCAATCACACTTGTTGTTCAATTCCAGAAGTGATGTTCAATTGCCAGATTGATGTTCAATCCGACTGCTTTTCAATTACAGATTGCTTTTCAATCCGACTGCTGTTCAATCACGGATTGTTGTTTAATTGAGACACTGTTCAATTGAACTGCTGTTCAGTTGCTGTTCAATTGGAGATATGTGTCACTACATGTTGATATGGTCATCTACATGTGATAGATATGGTTCATGGCTCATTAATTGAGTTGGGAACTGGGTCTTCATCTAGGTCTTCATGCTTATGCTCATGAAGATGAATTATTGTAGTTTGATGGCCTTATGAGGATGTTGCTGAGGTGCTACAATATTTTGCAAAGATATTTCAGGTTTAACAGAGGTACTATAGCTTGTTTAGATGATTGTTGGAGAGTGGAGGACTTGTTCACACTCTTGCCAACCTTGTTTGTTGGCCTCTTAGGTCAATTTGGAAGTGACGCCTGGAAGACATGTTTGATCCACTTGCAGATGTATTAGTGGCTATGTCAGAGCTTTTGAGACATGCACAAATCCTGGAGAAGGTGATCCAATAGGTGGCAGAGGTTCTGACCTAAAGGCATGATGATTTTCCTCATTCTTAGCCATAGTTGCATGGAGCCAAGCCTATGGGAGCAACAGAAAGGCTATGATCACTAGAAGGCAAGCCTATGGGAGTGACTGAAGGTTTCAGTCATGATCAAGTAGTGTTATGGGTGTGACTGAGGGATTTCATGAGATTTTCTTTGCATTCTTCGCATTGTCCGGAAGTAAAGTAGCAAAGAAATTTCTAGAGGCTTCTAGAATAAGTTGAAAATGTTGGAAATGGTTTCAAAAGGTCCTTCCATTATGTGAATGCATTTAGTGCACAATTTGTGGTGTTAGCGGATTGATTTGGTCCAATTTGTGCACATTTAATCCTAGCCCCAAGCTTAATCTCTCCCTACATGTTTTATATACTTGATCTTTGAGCTCTGAATGGGTTGATGAAGTGTGAAAGAGAGTGAGAAGGTTGTAGAGTAGGAGTGTATTCTTCAAACCTATTGGAGAGTGTATATGCTTCAGTCTATGAGTGTTTATGACTGAATAATGTGAAGACCTAAAGCATGCTTCCTAATAGATTAGATTTGATGCTGCAGGAGTAGAGATTGATTTGGAGAGTTTTGTATGTTTTTGGGTATTGTTTTGTTGGTGACCTTCACACTTGTTTTTGTAGGAGATTCTATTACATGTGATGCATAGCCTTAGTGCTGTATGTTGCTAATTGTAGTATGAAACAACTATGTTATGATGTGAGGGCTTGATACATGTTGATATCAGTTTTATTGTGGCCACAATTTTTGCTATTTGGAGAGCATTTGTTTTTGTGGAGTTTATTATTATTTTGATGGTGAGATCTTGCTACTAAGAGCATGTATCCATAATTGATTTCTTCTTGAGCATAGTGTCCTGGTTCCAGTGTGAAAATATATGAAAGGAGGTTTGCATAGTGATAGAGGAGGAGTGACTTCATGAGAGTGGAGCAGTGATATCGAAGCTTCAATGAAATGAACAATTTTCTCATCCAATGGTATTTGGATAATCCAATCAGAGTTGCGCGAGGATTTTTGATTATGGTGTCTTTTAGCGGGTGGTAGTCCATATATCCATAGAAAACAAAGTCTTCTGAGCTGACTAGTATCGAGTCTCCTAGACAATGGGTGTTTGAATTTTGTATATGAGGTCAAGTCTTGACGTTGATTGGATTCAACAAGCTATGTAAAAGACCAATTGATTGAAAAATATAAATTTAGAGTAGAGAAACTACAATAAGGGTGGTTTTTCTCCCAGAAGGGTTTCCACTAGAAATCTTGTGTCTCATGTGTGATTGATGTGATGTGCATGTTTATTGTTTTGTAGTTTCTTATGGTTTTCAATTATGTTTATGTGATGCATATGTTATGATTTTTATTAACTGCTGGTTAATATATGTGTGATTCAGTAATTGAAGTAATAATTGGAAAAAATCATATATATCACACCACTGATTCACCCCCTCCATTCTCACTAGTGCTCAAAGGTTTCCAACAACAAGTTAACTTTCTACCTTTGACCTGTAAGATTCTATGGACAATACTTTTATCCCAATATGAGAGTAAATATTTGTATTATTATACCTTTCACATGGTAATCATACATGTTATCTTCATCTCTTCCCCCATTTTTTTATATGTAAGTTTCAAGGAATATTTCCTTACTTGGTCCCCATGATGGCTCACCATGAGTAGTCTACCCTTTAGGCACCATCATAATTCCAGGATCAGATATGCCACTACTAAAAATTATTGAAGTTCTAGAGAAATTGCTTCAACTTACCACTTTCATGGTAGATATTATGTTTTTCCTTTGTTCAAGTGGGTCTGGTCCTATCCACATTACTTATCCACAAGTATTTTCATGTACAAGTATTAATTAGGATTTTATATTTCAATTGGTTTCTCCCTATTTAATTCCTTCCCCTTTTTTTATTCAATAGACCATTGATGCTCAAAAGCACAAGGTAATACCAAGGCAAAAATGCTATAGAAATTCAAGGGAACAACCTACAATAATACAAACATGCTAACAATAAAAAACAAATGAAAAATTACATCATCAATCTTACCATTGTACGACTCATATTCTATTTACCTGCGACGTTCCATAATTTCCTTCCTAGGTTTACCCCCCTTTCTGTACTACAATTCATTGATTAAAGTGTCTGGGGTCACATGTGCCCAAGCCATGGGATCCTTCACTTTGCATCATCCATGTTTGTCAGTTATCTGGGAAAAATTGATGGGTGGTATGTGGAACATTCCATGCACACACATTCCTGACAATAGGCATAGGTTCACTTGTGCTAATATTCTACCAACATTTTCTTTATCATAGCTTTAACTTTTGTATAACTATTTGCCACATTTTCTTTTGTTACCTTACTTGTTGGTTTTTGACCATATTATACATGTACCGACCATCCATTCCTCAAGCCATGTTAAGACAACATACAATTAGAAATATTCAATATATGCATTCATTGTTGAGTGTACCTAACATATATACTTGTACATTTTTTTCTTATGTTGTCCTTTTCACCTTATGATATTGGCCAACATTTTTAAAGAAAAATGATCAGACCAACGAGGATCCAGTTATGAGTTTCCCATTATAATTTACAATTTTTCTATAGCTATAGTAAATTTCTCATGAAATTTAGCATACAATTATTCTTTTTCATCCTATTTTATCAACTTATCTCAAATATTTAGATATCAGAACTCCAATTAACAAATTTTCAATCAGCAACAATTCTCATGTCATCTTGTTTTCAATCATACTTAACCTTCCCAATTATGAGGTTCTTATAAAAAAAATCATTTAGTGAATCATTTTATGATTCACTATTGCGATTATCTAACTCATAAAATTGTTGAGCCCTTTGTCTTCACAAGGTATAGGTATTTCAAAAACCATTTGGGTTCCCTTCCATATTTCAGGGGCCATTGCACCTCTTCTCTAGTAAATTTTCACATTCTTGAAATTGACTTTGATCTTATAACTCACTTTATACTTTCTAAATTTGATGTAACGTAGATATATTTATGGATAACAATAACACCATTTTGGTGTGATTCCTTATCTACTTGGTGTCGGGGAATAACCCAGATACTATTACCATGCTGCTTCCAACCAAAAAGTCTCAATTATGTTTCTTACTTTATTATTTTTGAGACTAATATTCTTCTACCATTTTATCACAACTTTTCACCATTTTTCTCTTTCTTGATCATATATTTTATCGAGCAATTATACCACAATTCTCAATCACTTGAATGTTACAATCTTCCATGTTGTTGGGTTGTGCTGATTGTTGTACTATTGTAACCATTCTTCTTGTGGTTCTCCTTATTACAAGACCTTTCAATGCAAAAGTTCATTTATTCCCTTATAAGTATAGGCTCATTTTCATCAATCATGAATATGTACCCACTTGTATGGTTGCATTGGACTTATTGATACCTAAGATATGACATGCGGATTTATATTTATATTTGTTTATTATTATTTTTACCATTGTCAACATTTGTTATTTAAATTGTGTTTGCCATAATTGGTTTATTTACAAATTTGTATTAGTCATGGAATGATTATCATTTAGCTCTTAATGTGAATCTTTTACTAGTATGGAGTTTATTGTCAGCGTTAACATGAGGCATGTGTTAGTGTAATTTTTTTTTGGTGACATTTACCTGTGTTGAGACTTGGTAAATAGTTTATACATGATCTAATTATTTTCCTTAGAGACCAAGCCGCGTATATAACTATTCCACAGTCGATGGCTCAATCTGGATCAACAAGGGTGCTAATCTGATCCTGCAACTAGTTATCTATTCCTTCCTATTAACAAGGGTTTTGGGTACACGTTGTTCACCCTATCAACATAATACATGTTTCATTTCTATTCCAGAACCCACACCCTATTTTTAATAATTTGCACACATGGGATGTGAGAAACTAAGGATTCTGGTATAGACTACTACTACTAGTATCGATTATGATATTTAATATCATATTTTTATAACATGGAAACAAAAGAGTCTTCTTTTCATTTTATATCAACCTCTGCATGCTGATTCAAAGAACTTGTAAATGATCTCAAGCATTGTTCCCTTCCTAGAGGATGTATTATTTCTAATATACCATTCAAGTATTATCACTAATAATATTTTTACCCCTTTTTGTACCTGTCTTTTCTTCAACAATCCATACTAGATACTTAATTTTAAAACACTTTATAATTTTTAATTTTATAATTTATGTGTCAAATCATTTTTTTGTTGCAAATTAATGAAAAGGTTTTGCAACTAAAACATGTAATTATTATACAAATAACCCTAAACCTTTCAATGTGAAACAACCCGCCTACACAGTTAACATATCCATTTGATAGTTTGTTATTATGTATCAATATAAGACTTGATAGCTTGCCTATTTTATCCATATACTTCTATTTTGTTACAGGACATAAGTTCCTTCTCTATTCAACAATCATGGGATACGATTTTCTAATTAACATGTATTAATACTTAGGTCCTCACACAATTTTTTTCTCTCCAGGGCACTCAACATATCAATTCTTATAATTAAGGGTAGCCTCAATAATAAATCGATTAATATTTTGATAGCTTAACTCATGTAGTGGAATTACTTTCCATGTACTCCTAGGAGATTTATTTATTATTTTTTCCTTAATAGGCCATAGTGATGAACCTTTCAGCTATGATACCACATGCAACATCTCCCTAACATCAATTTACTAATTTTATTTTATGTTTACTCTTATAATGTAACTACTTAGAGCTAGCACCACCAGTAATTTGTTTCAATACAATTTCTAATTGAACATATGATGAAACTTGATGTTAGATCCAGTTAAAATGTTTTATATAATTTTCCTGTTTATCAAGTTATCTGAATGCTTGATACTATAAATTTATTATATTGTGGGAAAATAATATAATAATCTCAATTTACTTTGATTCATTCCTCTACATGATTATCTTGATAAAACATTAGGTTTTAGGATCTCTCAGTGATGAGGGATAAATTTGGGATAATACACTTATCATGCTAACACGTTGACGATTCATATTTCATTACTTGATATCAGATTTAGTTCTTTTACTATGGATCCTTTGAACTCTCTCGAAGTCAAGTTGTTGTTTGAATTCCGGTTGTAAATTATGATACAAGAGTTCATGTTGGTGTTGTCCTCGATCCACACTTTTGTGAATCCAACGACTAGAATCCTGGGGTTGGAATCAAAGGGCTCTAATGGGAGGAGAAGTTACAATGGTAACTACCTTGCTCCCCTTCAACGCTACCTCAAGCCATTTGCAAGTTGCATTCAGAGGAAAATAGACTCTGCAAACAACTTCTCATTTATGGGGGTTTTGGTACCTATGAACTGTTCAAGTAAAATTTATATATGGACATTATTACAGACGTTTACATTGACCCTTTTTGCTCATCGATGCTAGTCAGTTTCCTTTTCTTTGCTTAAAATCTAAACCCTTTCTCAAATATTTCCTTAAGAAAGAGTTTTTGAATTTCTCTTGAGTACTAGACTTTATGGTTAACCCGCTTTTGAAACCATACTAAGTTTCATTTTGTGAATTTGGATTACTTCAAGCTTTATTTTTCTTTGAGGTACATAGAAATATATAGAGAAGTCATATAATTTTTTTTAGGTTTAACCAACGAGTTCTTTGGGAGACATTGTAGGTTTTTTATGAAGTTCCAAGGTAAAACAAATAATGTCCAGGTTCCCCACTTCATTTTCTTTTAGATATACTATTTTTCGGAAACTTTAATAATTTTTCTAACCCTCAATTGAATTTCTATTAGAGGTTTTCCCCTTTTCCATTTAAATATGGCGTGTGACTTGGTTCCTTCTTGAGACAGTCCAATCCTCAAAAATCCACTTTTGGTTGTGGAGTTTACTGGTTGATATCCTAATGACCCGAGCCTTCCCATGTTCTTGGCACTTTCCATTCTATTTTAGTGCTTGTTACTGATCTTACAAAATAGTCTTTTAAGTTTCATGGCCTATGGCCTTACAATTTTGTAGACAATTTTTTATTTTTCCCTAAGTAATCGAGTGAATATTACGAAAAACCTCAGTGTTCCATCGAGAACAAATAAATTTTATAGTTTTTAATAGCTACGACTTGTGGCATACATTCCATGAATGTGAGACTCTATTTGTTTTTTGGTTTCTTGTTTTTTTGTTTTTGTTTTTTTTTTTGTGTAGTTCATGAACACCCTTGGTCACTAGGTGGCCGCTACATCCACGATTCATTAGACTAGGCTGATCGGCAGGGATCTAACCTTTCGGCCATCACAGACCTGACCAGAAGAGCTTTCTGGAATTGACCTTGTGACCTCCCATCTCGCGAGGCCCCAACTTGACCAATTGAGCTAACTCTTGGGGCTATAGACTCTATTTGTTTTATTCTGCATAGATATATATATATATATATATATATATATATATATGCTTGTTTCCATGTATATCTATATTATTTTTTAAAAGTTATTGGCATATAATGAAAGGTTGCTTGGTTTAATGATCCGTTGTTAAACTTCCTCTTCTTGTTGAATGTCATCGTGAGCACAAGCTTCTATTGAATGTATTTAGACTATTATAAATTATTTATGTAATAAATCTTTTCTTGGTATATTTAAATGGCTCGAATATCTTGGAACAACTATCTCCCTGATATTTTAATTAAATTTGTGTATAATAAATATTTCAATTCTTTAGTTTCAAGAAGATAACGGATTTCTTGATTTATTTATGTATTAGTTCATTCCTTTACCTTATTGCCATTAACCAAAGAAACATTTCTTATAACCTCTCTTTTTACATGTAATTTTCTTTTCTGTAAGAATAAGGTTTTTCGGGGACTTCTTCTAGGCTATCTATCCCAACCATCTTCAACTGGAAACTTCCCTCTTCATATATCGATATCTATATCCACTAATATAGACGATTCCAGGCTAGCTGGCCTCAATCACCTCTAGCCTAGAACTAACCCTGACGCACACATTTATTCTCTTTTTATTGAAAGAATATGCCACTGAGCCCGTTGATTATTCACCATTTTTTTTTTTTTTTTTCGCTTCAAGTTAATTTGACACAAATTTACTATGGTATATTATATCTATGTGAAAACTACTTGCATTCAGAATTTTGTTACATGGTTTTGATTATACTTCCAATACAAAGCACACCAACATTTACTTTTCATGCTATCAAAATTCATATCCTTTACAATCTCATCATGCCATATCATTTAGACAAATTTTCTATAACTCATATGCAAAGATTTTATAGAAATATAGACCTCTGTAATTAAATATGGAATTTCATGTTCTGATAGCAACAAGTTACTAGTTCTAGATTAGTACAAAATCTATATAAAGATTTTATACACTACTTTCATGCACAATAAAATTTTCTATTTTGAAGAAAAAATTAGAAACATTAAATACTTATTTGTTTTGGTCTAGGCTGGCCAGGGAAATTTACAAAGGAGAAGACCACTCCTCCCAACCAATGAGAATGACAACCATCAATTCTCTGCCCGAGCTAGATTTCCACTTTCAGAACAATTCCTTGATAATGACCTAGCAAGATTGGTCCAAAGGCATCAATACTATATCAGTTTAGCATAGGAACTCACAGACTCAACAAGCCTCACTTAAGAATTCCACTCACTCCAACCATGTCAATAATACCTTAACTCACAACATCCTTCCTTCCCTTAACAACATCTTGTTCAAGGGATTAATATTTTTTGTCTCCCTTCTTATTCTCTTCAGGTCCTCTCCTACCCTCCTCAGCTTCTTTTCCCACCTGAGATGATTTATCTCTAGGGAAAGGGAGTATTTGTCTATAATTGTCTCGTAAGTGAAACATTTGCACTCAGCTTCTTTCCCCATAAATTACATGAATTGTCATAACCAAATCTTAACTAAAATTAAAATAATTTTAAACATTTAAATTTATAACAAGGCCTTCTAATCAACACATAGTCTGCCAAGTTATTACAGTAAAAGTAAATTAAACATTTACTTTTCATTTAGGGGTATTACATCCTTCCCCCCTCGAGAAGAAAACAATCCTCGGTGTTTTCCTGGCCTTCAAACCCGATTGAAATATGGCTCAGGCATAAAATCTTTATCATGCCAGGTAACCTCTCCTGGCTGAAGTGCCTTCATTGCACTTAACATGGGTAGTAAATTAATTTTGTAACATAATTTCTCTTTGAATTATAATGTGCAGAGGTTTGACCAAGATTACTCCGTTTAGTTTGACCTACATCCACTATCATTACGGATTTCATTAGTTTCCATCAATCATTATTTAAGAAACATGTATAGATATAATCATTTAAAATTCTATTATAGGAACCAACAATTATTTATACATCCATCAAGGGTCATCAACATGCTTCAAATCCCCACAAGGGTTGACAACTTACCCTCCATTAGAGTTACCGACATCATTATAAGTATAAAAAATAGAAACATATCCTTTTTAATTACTTAATGATGATGTCATTTGAGAAGAATTCCACCATTCCTATTATAAATTCTAGACCACAGAAGTACCAATTCCATTGACACTATTCACATAATGGTAATAATATTTCAAATTCCATTTTCTATTCTTGTTTCTTCTAATAAATTGCAATGAGTGTATTGTCATGTTTGGCGACATTATTAGGTTTCCATTTTGTCTTTAAACATAACATATGCATTGGTCAATGCCTGAAAACAAGAATAGGTACACTTGTGCTAATATGCTACCAACATGCTCTTTATCATAACTTTGACTTTTGTATGACTATTTGCCACATTTTATTTTTTTACCTTACATGTCAGTTTCTGACCATATTATACCTTTATTGACCATCCATTACTCAAGACATGTTAAGACAACAAACACTTATAAATATTCAATATACATTTTCTTTTTTGTGTGTACCTAACATATATACTTATACATATTTTCTTATGTTGTCCTTTACGACTCATTATATTGTCTAAATTTTTTAAAGAAAAAACATTAGACCAGCGAGGATCTGGTTATGATTTTCCCATTGTAATTTACAAATTTTCTGAAGTTATACTAAATTAACCATGAAATTTAGCGTAAAATTATTCTTGTTCATCCTATTGTATCAAATTATCTCAAATATTTAGATATTAGAACTCTAATTAACAAATTTTCAATCAACAATAATTCTCCTGTCATCTCGTTTTCAATCATACTCAACCTTCCCAATTTTGAGGTGGTTATGAAATAAATCATTTAGTGAATCATTCTATGATTCAATATTGTGATTATGTAACTCATCAAATTGTTGAGCCATATGTGTTCATAGGGTACAAGAATTTCAAAAACCATCTAGTTTCCCTTCCATATTTCAAGGGCCATTACACCTCTTCTCTATTAAATTTTCATATTCTTGAAATTTACTCTGATCTTATAACTCACTTTATACTTGCTAAATTTCATGTAAGGCATGTATCTTTCTGGATATCAAAAACACTATTTTGGTGTGCTTCCCTCTCTATTTGGTGTTGAGGAATAAACCAAATACAATTACCATTTTTCTTCCAACCAAAACGTCCCAATTATATTGCTTGCTTTATTATTTCCAGGACTAATCTTCTTCTACCATTTTATCACAACTTATCTCCATTTCACTGGTTCTTGATCATATATTTTATTGAGCAATTCTACCACAATTCTCAATCACTTGACTATTACATAATTCCATACTATTGGGTTACACCATTTGTTCTACTATTGTAATCTTTCCTCCTGTGGGTCTCTTTATTACAAGACCTTTCAGTGCAAAATTTCATTTATTCCCTTACCAATGTAGGCTCATTTTCATCAATCATGAATTTGTACCCGTTGGTATGGTTGCAATGGACTTATTTATACCTAAGGTATGGCATGCATATTTATATTTATATTTATTCATTTATTGTTCTTACCACTATCAATATCTACTATATCAATTGGGTTTTCCTTAATTGGTTTATTTACAATTTTTTATTATTCATGGCGAAATTAGAATTTAGTTTCTCTTAATGTGAATCTTTTACTAGTATGGAGTTTATCATTAGGGTTAACTTGAGCCATGTATCAGTGTAATTCATTTTGTTTTTTGGTGAAAGTGACCTGTGTTGAGACTTGGTAAATAGTTTATACAAAATCTAATTCTTCTCCTGAGCGACCACATCGAGTCCAGAACTACGCCCCAATCACTGGTTCAATATGGCTTGACAGGGGTGCTAATCCGATCCTGCAACTAGTTCTCTATTCCTTCTTATCAGAAGGGGTTTTGGATACACTTATTATGTCACATCAACATAATACATGTTTCACTTCTATTCCAGAACTCACAACCTCTATTTAATAATTTACACACATAGGATGTGAGAAACTAAGGCTTTCAGGTATAGACTACTACTACCAATATATATTATGATGTTTAATATCATATTTTTATAACATGCAAACAAAACAATCTTGTTTTCATTTTATATCCAGCCTATGCATGTTGATTCAATGAACTCGTAAATGATCACAAGTAGTGTTCCCTTCCTAGAGGATGTATTATTTCTAATATAACGTTTAAGTCTTATAACTAATAGGATTTTTACCCCTTTCTACATGTCTTTTCTTCAACAATCCATACTAGGTACTTAATTTTAAAACATCTTTATAATTTTTCATCATATAATCTATGTGTCAAAACATAATTTTTTTCAAATTAATGAAAGGGTGTTGCAGCTAAAATAATTAATCATTATATAGATAACCTTAAACCTTTTAGGGTGAAACAACCCACCTTCACTGTTAACATATCCATTTGATAGTTTGTTATTATTTATCAATATAAGACTTGATAGCTTGCATGTTTTATCCATATACTTCTCTTTTGTTACAAACCATAAATTCCTTCTCTATTCAATAATCATGGGATATGATTTTCTATTTAACATGTATTAATACTTAGTTCCTCACACAATTATTTTTCTCTCCAAGGCACTCAACATATCAATTCTTATAATTAAGAGTAGCCTCAATAATAAATCGATTAAAACTTTGTCAGCTTCTCATTTATGGGGGTATTGGCAACTATGCATCATTCAAGTAAAATTTCTACATGGACATCATTGTAGACGTTTACATTGACCCTTTTTTTCATTGCCGCTGGTCAGTTCCCTTTTCTTTGTTTAAAAGCTAAACCCTTTCTCAAATCCTTCCTTCACAAGGAGTTTTCCTCTTTCTTGTGAGTGCTAGACCTAGTGGTGAACCCACTTTTGAAACCATGGTGATTTTAATTATGTGAAATTCATGTCACTTCAGGGTTTACTTTTCTTCTTGGCACATAGAGACATATAGACAAGAAATATAAAGTTTTTTTGGTTTAACCAATGAGTTCTTTGTGAGATCTTATAGCTTTATGATGTTCCAAGGTATAACCGATAATGTTCAAGTGCCCACCTTGTTTTCTTTTAGATATACTATTTTTTGAATACAACAACAATTTTTCTAACCCTAAATCAACTTTATGTTACAAGTTTTTCCCTTTTCCATTTAAATATGGTGTGCGACTTGGTTCCCTCTTAAGACTGGCCAATCCTCACTAATCCACTTTCGGTTGGGGAGTTTACAGGTTGACATCCTAACAGTCCAAGCCTTCCAAAGTTATTGGCACTTGCTATTCTATTTTAGTGCTTGTTGTTGAACTTAGAAAATAGTCTTTTAGGTTTCATGAACTATGACCTTGCAATTCTGTAGATAATTTTTTTTTTTTTTTTTTTAAAGTTGGCCCAAGTAATCGAGAGAATATTATGAAAACCCTTGGCGTTCCGTCAAGAACAAATCAATTTTATAGTTTTTAATAGCTACGACATGTGGCATACATGTCGTGAATGTGGGAATCCATTTGAAAATTGAGATGAAACCCCTGAGTTGTTGTTCTTTAGGAACTCTGGGGTCCTTGGGTTTGGGAACTTAATTTTTATTATTGTTATCTCACTTATTTTATATATATATATATATATATATATATATATATCTATATCTCTCTCTATATATACATATAGAGAGAGAGAGATATAGATATATCTATATATATATATCTATATCTATATCTCTCTCTATATATACATATAGAGAGAGAGAGATATAGATATATATATATATATATATATATATATATATATATATATATGCTAGTTTCCATGTATATCTTTATAGCTTTTTAAAAGTTACCAGCACATAATGAAAGGTTGTTTAGTTTAATGACCTATTGTTAAATTTCCTCTTCTTGTCGAATGTCATCACGAGCACAAGCTTCTATTGAATTTATTTAGACTATTATAAATTATCTATGTAATAAAACTTTTCCAGGTATATTTAAATTTCTTGAATATCGTGGAGCAACTATCTCCCTGTTACTTCAATTAAATCTGCATACAATAAATATTTCAATTATTTAGTGGCAAGAGGATAATGAGTTTCTGGATTATTTATATATTAGTTACATTCCTTTACCTTTTTTTCCATTAACCAAAGAACTTTTTCATGTAACTTATCTTTTTGCATGTAATTATATTTTCTGTAAGAATAAGGTTTTCAAGGACTTTTATTAGGCTAGCTAGCCCAACCATGTTCAGCATGGAACTACCCTATTTATAGATTGATATCTATATCCACTAATAGGAGCTATTACAAGCTAACTAGCCTTAGTCGACTTCGGCTTGGAACTAACCATGATGCAGATATTTCTTCTCTTTTCATTAAATGAATATGCCACTGAGCGCATATGCCACAGAGCCATTTGATTATTCTTCAAGGTTTAGTTGTTGTTGTTGTTGTTGCTGCTGTTTTTGTTTTTTTGTTTTTTAATTTTTTTAATTTTAACCTTTTATTTTTTATTCCACTTAAAATTAATTGAACACAAATTTACTACAATATATTACTTCTATGTGAACGTTGCTTTCATTCAAAATTTTGTTACAAGGTTTTAACTATACTTCCAGTCCATAACACACCAACGTTTGGATTTCATTCTATCAAAATTCATATCCCTTATAGTCTTATTATGTCATATCATTTAGCTAGTCGTTCTGTAACTCATATGAAAATATTTTATAGACAGATAGACCTTTGTAATTAGATATGGCATTCCATGTTCTCATAGAAACAAGTTACTACTTCTATATTAGCCCAAAATCTATATAAATATTTTTTACACTACAGTCATGCACAACAACATTTGCTGTTCTGAAAGAAAAACTAGCAACACAAAATACTTATCTATTTGAGTCTAGGCTTGTAAAGGAAATTTACAGAGGATAATACTTTTCCTCTCGGCCAATGAGAATGGCAACCACCGATTCTCCCCCCGAGCCAATTTTCCACTTCCAAAATAGTTGTTTGACAATGACGTAGTAAGGCCGACCCAAAGGCATCGAGACTGTATCAATCCAGCCCAGGAAATCAAAAACTCAACAAGCATAACTTAGGAATTCTTTTGGCTCCAACCAGCTTAATAATTCCTTAACTGAAAACGTCTTTCCTTCCCTCAACAACATCTTGTTCAGGGGATTAATCTTTTTTCTCTCCCTTCTTAGTTCCCTCGGGTTCCTCTCCTACCTTCCTTCACTTCTTTTCCCAATTGAGATGATTTATCTCTAGGGAAAGGGAGTAAACGTATATAACTGTCTTGTAAGTGAAAAAAATTCACTTAGTGTCTTTCCCCATAAATTCCATGGCTTGACATAACCGAATCTTAATTAAAACTAAAATAATTTTAAAAATTTAAATTTATAACAAGGCCTTCCACTCATCTCGTAGTCTGCCAAGTTACTACAGTAAAAGTATATTAAACATTTACTTTTCACTAAGGGTCATTACATATTCTGTCCCTCCAGTGAAACATCATCCTTAGTGTTTTATTGGCCTTCAAAACTAGTTGAAATATGCCTCACTCATAAAATATTTATTGTCCCAGATTACCTCTCTTGGCTAAAGTGCCTTCCCTGCACCTAACCTGGGTAACCACTTGCTTTTGTAACATAATTTCTTTCTGAACGAGAATGCGGAAAGGTTCAACCATGAATACTATGTCTGGTTTGACCTACATCCACAATCATTAAGGATTTCATTAGTTTCCATTAATCATTATTTTAGAAACATGTATATATATAATCATTTAAAATTGTATTACAGGAACCATCAATTATCTATATATCCAAGAAGGGTCATCAACATGCTTCACATCCCCACAATGGTTGACAACCTGCACTCCATGAGATTTAGTAGCATCATTGTTAGCTTGTCAACAATAGAAACAAATCCTTTGTACTTACTTATTGATCATTTCAATCAACAAGAATTCCACCATGTGGTCCTATTGTAAATTACAAGCCATGGAAGTACCAATTCCATTGGCACTATTCACACAATGGTAATAATATTTGAAAAACCATTTTCTATTCTTGTTTCTTCTAATAAATTGAAACGAGTGTATTGTCATATTTGGTGACATTATTAGGTTTCCATTTTGATTTTAAATGTTACATATGCATTGGTCATGCATGAGTAAAGTTTAGGTAACTTCCTTTTCCTACCTTGCTCAAGGCAACCATATTGATATTTATATGTCCAAGTAATTTAGTTATGCTCATCTTGGGCATATTGTTATTTTCTTTTAGCACAACACTAGGAGTCTGATTTGCAACATTAATCCAATTTTGGCCCTAGTCATCCTACATTACAGGTTGTTAATGAAGGTCATGCGTGATTTTATTTCCGTGTATGATTATCAAAATTTATTCTTTCCATGCTTGTAAGTGTATTGACTATCTCACACTCATTGTGTTACTCTAGTATAATTATTTTCATATATATTTGTTCACAACATGTTACTCACTTTATTCAACTATCTAACTACCTTTGACTTGTAATATTACATGGATAACAATTTTATCCCAATGTGAGAGTAACTAATTATCTTATTATACCATTCACATAGTAATCATACTTGTTATCCTCATATCTTCCCCCATTTTTATATATAAGTTTCAAGGAATATTTCCTTGGTCCCCATGATGGCTCACTACCAGTAGTCTGCCCTTTACGCACCATCATAGTTTGAGGATTAGATATGCCACTAATAAACATTACCAAAGTTTTAGGGCAATTAATTCAACTTACAATTTTCATGGCAGGTAGTATATTTGTATTTTGTTCAAGTGGGCCTTGTCTTGTCCACATTACTTATCTGCAAGTCTTTTCATGTAGAAGTCTTAGTAAATATTTTATATTTCAATTGGTTTCTCCCTATTTAATTCCTTCCCCTTTTTTTATTCAATAGACCGTCGATGCTCAAAAGCGCAAGGTAATACCAAGGAGAAATTTCTATAAAAATTCAATGGCACAACCTAGAGTAATACAAACATGCTTATAATAAAAAATTATATGAAAAATTACATCATTAATCTTACCATTGTACGATTTTGACTCACTTTAACCATGAGGTTCCACAATTTACTTCCTGGGTTTACATCCCTTTCGGTACTACAATTTACTAATTAAAGTGTCTGGGGTCACATGTGCCCTAACCATGGGGTCCTCTCCTTGGCATTAGCCATGCCTATCAGTTATCTAGGATAAAATTGACGGGTGGTATGTTGCACCTTCCATGTCCACACATTCCTGACAACAAGCATAGGTACACTTGTTGTAATATGTTACCAAAATTCTCTTTATCATAGCTTTGAATTTTGTATGACTATTTGCCACATTTACTTTTATCAGCTTACATGTCAGTTTCTGACCATATTCTACCTTACCCACCATCCATTCCTCAAACCATGTTAAGACAATGAAATCTTAGAAATATTCAATATACAAATTCGTTGTTGTGTGTACATAACATATATACTTATACATATTTTCTTATGTTTTCCTTTTCGACTTATGATATTGGCCAAAATATCTGACCAATGAGGATCTGGTTACAAGTTTCCCATCGTAATTTACATTTTTTCAGCAATTCTACTAAATTTCCCATGAAATTTAGCATACAATTATTCCTGTTCATCCTATTGTATCAACAGATATCAAATATTTTGATATCAGAACTCCAATTGACAGACTTTCAATCAACCACAATTATCATGTCATTTTGTTTTCAATCATACCTAACCTTCCCAACTACAAGGTGGTTATAAAATAAATCATTTAGCAAATCATTCTATGGTTCAATATTGCGATTATGTAAGTCATAAAATTGTTGAGGCCTTTATGTTCACAAGTTATAGGAATTTCAAATGCCATCTAGGTTCCCTTCCATATTTCAGGGGCCATTGCACTTCTCTAGTAAATTTTCATATTCTTGAGACTGAGTTTGATCTTATAACTCACTTTATACTTGTTAAACTTGATGTATGGAAGGTCTTTCTGGATATCAAAAATGATGTTCTGGTGTGCTTCCCTATCTATTTGGTGTCTGGGAATGATCCAAATACAATTACCATGCTGCTTTCAACCAAAACCCTCAATTATATTGTTTTCTTTATTATTTTTGGGACTAATATTTTTCTACCATTTTATCACAACTTATCTCTATTTCGCTAGTTCTTGATCATATATTTTATCGAGCAATTCTACCACAATTCTCAATCACTTGACTATTATAGTCTTCTATGTTATTGGGTTGTGCCAATTGTTATACTATTGTAGCCATTCTTCCTGTGGCTCTCTTTATTACAAGACCTTTAAGTGCAATAGTTCGTTTTATTCCCTTATCAGTATAGGCTCATTTTCATCAATCATGAATATGTACCTGCCGATATGGTTGCATTGGACTTATTTATACCTAAACATATGACATGCATATATATATATATATATATATATATATATATATATATTGTTTACATTTGTCGACATCTACCATATCAATTATGTTTTCCTTAATTGCTTTATTTACAAATTTGTATTATTCATGGTGAGATTAGCATTTAATTGCTCTTAATGTGAATCTTTTATTAGTATGGAGTTTATCATTAAGGCTAACCTTTTTTCCAAGGAAAAAATACCACGCTTTTCTATTAATGAAGTAATAAAAAAGCTACAAAAAGGAATGCGTTAACATTCAGCCTCTGTTTGCAAGGTCCACAGAGAAATTTATCTCTGTTGAGTTATCATAGTTGTCCATGTCTTTCTTGACCAAAGGACTTTTTGAGTCCTCCTAGATTTCAGCCTGAAACGGCCATATCAAAAATAGAAGTTCAGAAACGTCCACTAGAGATCTTGGGCCTCCTTTTTTACGGGAAAACAGCCCAATACAAAAAAACTATGAGTTTTAAAAAAACTTAAAGCCGAAACTTTGAACCAAACAGTCGGTCCAAAACACAGTATCATCTATAAACGAAACATCACAAAGATGTATGGAATACAAAAAGACTAAGGAAAAGGTGGGTGATCTGACACACGGATCAGGTCCTGAGATTGCTCCGTTATCCTCCAAACTCCCAGAACTTGCTGCAGACCTGTTTTAGAATACCGGTCGGCTTCTTCATTATTTTCCCTGTAGATATGAGCAATGGAGAAGTTATTGAAATGAGACTTTAAACTTTTTACTTCTTCCAGCAGGGGGAACAGCATATAATTTCTGCATATAAATTTCTCATTGACCCAATGAATCACATTTGCCGAGTCGCCAAAAATCTGAACAGTGAGGATGTTTCTATGGATGAGCCAGCACAGGAGAAGTTTTAAGGCAGATAATTCTGCGAAATTGTTTGTGCCCGACCCAAGTCCTACAGAGGCTTTTAAGGAATGTGAAGGAGAGAGATGTATAATGATTCCGGCCCCAGTGACATTATTTTGGGCAGCTCCGTCAAAAAAAGCATAGGGGATGCCCTCTCTGATATTAAAATCTGCCCGCCTGTTTGAAGAAGTAGAGGCCTCAGGTTCAGGGAGACTAGCATAAATAGCTGATGCTTGAAGAGCAATAACATGTGCAGGGGTGAGCTTCTCGTTGAAAATGCATCCATTTCGGGAGATCCAAATACCCCAACAAACAATGGGCGGAAGATTTCTCAAATTTTTATCGGGGTAGTGATCCCACCAGTAATCCCAAGCAGCAGATAAAGTATCCCCTTCCCATCTCCCTGAGAATTTCAGAAGTTTGAAAATCTCCTCCCAAACTGCCCTGGAGAAAGGACACCTGACAAAAAGATGGTGAATCGATTCTGAGGCTTCCTTACAAAGGGGACATCTGCTTGGCCCCAATTGGAAATGGGCTTGTAGAATGTCCCAAGTGGGAATTTTATTTTTTAGCGCACACCAAAGAAATAATCTGGCTTTTTTAGGACATTTTAATTTGAAGAGGGGCTTTTCCCACCAAACCGGGGGTTCCCACCCTTTTCTACTCATCAAAATCATTAAGGCTAACCTGAGCCATGTATTAGTGTATTTTTTTTTTTTGATAGTTACCTGTGTTGAGACTTGGTAAATAGTTTATATAAAATATAATTCTTTCCCTCGGTGACCACTTTGGGTCTAGAACTGCACCCCAATCTCTAGTTCAATTTGGCTTGACAAGGGTGCTAATTCGATTATGCAACTAGTTCTATATTCCTTCCTATCAGTAAAGGTTTTGGATACACTTTGTATGTTCCATCAACACAATACATGTTTCATTGCTATTCTAGAACTCACACCCTCTATTTAATAATTTACACACATGGGATGAGAGAAACAAAGGCTTCTCGGTATATACTACTGCTAACAGTATCTATTATGATATTTAATACCTATTTTTATAACATGGAAACAAAAGAGTCTTCTTTTCATTTTATATTCAACCTCTACATGCTGATTCAAAGAACTTGTAAATGATCTCAAGCGGTGTTACCTTCCAAGAGGATGTATTGTTTCTAATATAAAGTTTAAGTCTTATCACCAATAGGATTTTTACCCCTTTTTGTGCCTGTCTTTTCTTCAACAATCCATACGAGGTACTTAATTTTAAAACATATTTATAATTTTTAGTTGTATAATTTATCTGTCAAAACATATTTTTTTTGCAAATTAATGAAATTTTTTTGCAACTAAAATAGGTAATCATTACATAGATAACCCTGAACCTTTTAGATGGCGACAACCCGCCTTCACTGTTAAAATATCCATTTGATAGTTTATTATTATTTATCAATATAAGACTTGATACCTTGCTTGTTTTATCCATATACTTATCTCTTATTACAAACTATAAATTCATTCTCTATTCAACAGTCACGAGATATGATTTTCTAATTAAAATGTATTAATACTTAGGTCCTCACACAATTTTTTTTTCTCTTTAAGACACTCAACATATTAGTTCTTATAATTAAGGGTAGCCTTAGCAATAAATCGATTAATATTTTGATAGCTTAACTCACGTAGTGGAATTACTTTTCATGTACTCCTAGGAGATTTTATTTTTCCTTAATAGGCCACAATGTTGAACCTTTCAACTCTGATACCACTTGTAACATCTCCCTAATCTCAACTTGCTAATTTTTTTTTATATATCTTTACTCATATATTGGAACTACTCAGATCTAGCGCCACTAGTACTTCGTTGCAATACAATTTCTAATTTAACATATGGTGAAACTTTAGAGTCATATCTAGTTATAATGTTTTATATACTTTTCCTATTTTTCAAATTTATCTAAATTCTTGATACTATAATGTTATTATACTGTGGCAAAAGAATATAATAATATCGATTTAATTTTGTTCATGCCTCTACATGATTAGCTTGATAAAACATTAAGTTTTATGATCTCTCGGTGATGATGGATATCTTTGGGATAATACACTTATCATGTTGACACGCTGACAATTCATATTTCATTACTTGATATAAGACTTGGTGCTTTTGCTGTAGATCTTTCAAACCATCTTGAGGTCCATTTGTGGTTCGAAGTCCAACTGTTAATTTTGACATAAGAGATCATGTTGGTGTTTTCCTCGATCTACACATTGGATAATCTAATGACTAGAATCATAGGGTTGGAATCAGAGGGTTCTAATGGGAGGAGTAGTTACAATGGTAACTTCATTTATCCCCTTCAGTGTTGCCTCAGGCCATTCGCGACATCCATTCGGAGGAAAATTGACTCTACAAATTGACTTCTCATTTATGGCAATTTTTGGAGCTATGCACTGTTCAGGTAAAATTTCTATATGGACATCATTACAGACTTTTAAATTGACCCTTTTTGCTAATCGCTCCTGGTTAGTTTCTTTTTCTTTTTTTAAAAGATAAACCCTTTCTCAAATCTTTCCTTCACAGGGAGTTTTCCTCTTGCTTGGGAGTACTAGACCTAGTGGTGAACCCACTTTTGAAGCCATGGTGATTTCAATTATGTGAATTCGGGTCACTTCAGGCTTTAATTTTCTTCAAGGTACATAGAGATATATAGAGACATCATATAAAGTTTTTTTAGTTTAACCAACAGGTTATTTAGGAGCACTTGTAGGGTTTTTATGAAGTTCCAAGGTAAAAATGATAATGTTTAGGTGCCCCACCTCATTTTCTTTTAGATATACTATTTTTTGGAAACTGAAATAATTTTTATAACCCCAAATCGACCCTCTATTACTGATTTCCCATTTTCCATTTCAATATGGTGTGCAACTTGGTTCCTTCTTGAGGCCAAACAATCCTCACAAATCCACTTTGAGTTGTGGAGTTTACATGATGAAATCCTAATGACATAAGCCTTCTCAAGTTCTTGGCAACTTCCACTCTATTTTAGTGCTTTTTGCCGAGCTTACAAAATAGTCTGTTTGGTTTGATTACATATCGCCTTACAATCTTGTAGAAAATTTTGTTTATTTATTTATTTATTTTTGGCCTGATTAATCTGGTGAATATTACAAAAACCCTCAGCATTACGTCGAGAACAAATAAATTTAATAATTTTTAATAGGTATTACTTGTGGCATATGTGCCATGAATGCGAGATTTTTTTTTTGCATATATATATATATATATATATAGTAATTCTTTGAAAACTGAGATGAAACCCTTGAGTTATTGTTCTTTAGAAACTCAGAGGTCCTAGGGTTTGGGAGCTCAACCTCCCTTATTGTTCTTTCAATTATATATATATCTATATCTATATATATATCTATATCTATATATATATATATATATATATATATATATATATATATATATATATATATATATATATATATATATATATATATATATATATATATATATATATATATATATATATATATATATATATATATATATATATATATAGATATATATATAGATAGATATATATATATCTATATATATCTATATACATATATATACATATATACATATATATATTTCCATGTATATCTATATTTTTTTTGGAAGCTACTAGCATATAATGAAAGGTTGTTTGGTTTAATGATATTTTGCTAAATTTCACATTCTTGTAGAATTTCATCATGAGAACAAGCTTCTATTGACTGTATTTAGACTAATATAAATTATTTCTATAAAAAACATTTTCCTGGTATATTTAAATGGCTCCAATATCGTGGAGAAACTCTCTCCCTGTTACTTAAATTAAAAATGTGGATAATAAATATTTCAATTCTTTAGTGGTAGGAAGATAACGAGTTTCTTTGTTTATTTATATATTAGTTACACTCCTTTACCTTTTTTGCATTAACCAAAGAACCTTTTCTTGTAACCTATATTTTTTCATGTAATTCTCTTTTATGTAAGAAGATGGTTTTTTGGAGACTTGTTCTAGGCTAGCTAGCCCAACTATCCTTGGACTGGAACTGCCCTCTTCATAGATTGATACCTATAGCCACTAATAGGGACTGTTCAACTGGCCTCAGTAAGCTCTAGAACGGAACTAACCCTGATGCACATATTTATTTCGTTTTTATTAAATGAACATGCCACTAAGGCTATTGATTATTCATCACTATTTGATTGTTTCTTCTTCAAGTTATTTTGACACTAATTTGCTATAGTATATTCTTTCTTTTTGAATGTTGCTTTCTTTCATAATTATGTTACAGGGTTTTAATTCTACTTGCAGTCCATAACACACCAAATTTTAGTTTTCATTCTATCAAAATTCATATCCTTTACAGTCTCATTATGTTGTATCATTTAGCTCATTGTTCTGTAGCTCATATGCAAAGATTTTACTAACACATAGACCTTTGTAATTAAACATGAAATTTCATGTTCCGATGAGAAAAAAGTTACTACTTCTAGATTATCTCAGAATCTATATAAATATTTTAAACACTACTATCTTGAACAAAAACATTTTATGTTCTGATAGAAAATTTAGCATCATATAATACTTATTTATTTGGGTCTAGGCTTCCCAGGAAATTTTACAGAGGAGAAGACCATTCCTCCCAACCAATGAGAACAACAACCACTGATTCTCCCCTTGAGCCAATTTTCCACTTCTAGAATAGTTGTTTGACATTGACCTAGCAAGGTTGGTATAAAGGCATCAATACTGTATTAGTCCAGTCCAGGAACTCACAGAGTCAACAAGCCTGAATTAGGAATTCGAGTGGCTCGAACCAATTCAAGAATACCTTAACTAGCAACATATTTCCTTCCCTTAGTAATGTATTATTCAAGGGATTAATATTTTTTCTCTTCCTCCTTAGTTGCCTCAAGTTCCTCTCCTACCCCCCTTCGCTTCTTTTCCCAATTGAGATTATTTATCTCTAGGGAAAGGGAGTAATTATCTATAACTATCTGGTAAGTGAAAGCTTTTCACTCGATGTATTTTCCCGTAAATTCCATAGCTTTCCATAACTGAATCTTAATTAAAACTAAAATAATTTTAAAAAATTTAATTTATAACAAATCCTTCTGCTGCTCAGCTCATAGTTTGCCAAGTCACTACAATAAAAATAAATTAAACATTTTCTTTTCACTGAGGGGTATTACATCTATTTTTGAACCAGAGTGCTTTATAGAAGACTTTTCCAAAAAAATTATGGAGTCCCACTTCAATGATTTCGTTTATGTATCTATAGCCTTTATGTATGAATAATTAGGCTTTACTTTCATATAATTATTATTTTCCTCCAAAATGAGTGTCTTATAGGGAAAGTTTTTAGAAAAAATAGAGAAAAATTTGATAAAACATTATTCATTATAATTTCTTAATTTAAAAATAAAATAAAAATAAGTTATTTTCTCTTTATCTCATTTCAATGATTTTGATTCATGTTTCTATAGTCTTTATGTTTGCAAATTTAGTCTTTATTTTTGTATCAAAGTGTATTTTTTGTATCAAAGTGTATTATCGGAAAAGGTTTTTTTTTTTTTTTTAGGGAATCTCCTTTCAATGATTTTGATTTATGTATCTATATTCCTCATGTTTGAAACAATAGGCTTTACTTTTGTATAATTATTTCTATCCTCTAGCATGAGTGTATTGTTGTGCAAAATTTGAGATTTGGATCCTTTTGCGTGAGAAATATATATAGAGATAGAATATTCACGAAGTGATTCCTGGATTAGGACCTTGAGTTGTAAGGGGTTGTCAACCTTATAGGTCGCTATTATTGGTAAAGGTAATCCTTCCCTTGTAGAACACCTAATTAGGTTTTATTTTTGTATCAAAGTCCCTTATAGACAAAGTTAAACAAAAAAGGAAATTTTTGATAACTTTTTTCTTTTATTAATTGAAATTAAAAAATAAAAACAAGAGTTAATTTCTCTTTATTTTATTTTTTATTTTTAAATTATATTTTAAATATTTTGCTAATGGTTTGGGTGAATAAAAAGAATTTATCACCAAAAATACCTCTACTTATTATTGTCCTCTGCCATCAGAGTCTTTTTATCAAAGCGTATTTTTCTCCTTTAAATATTTTGTGAATTGTCTGTATGCCTGAAAGGTTAGGATTTATTTTTGTATGTCTTAGAGGCAAGGTTTTCAAAAGAAAATTAGAGAATCCCATTTAATGATTTTGAATCATGTATTTATAGTCCTTATGTGTGAAAATTTATGCTTTATTTTTGTATAATTATCTATCATGTAAAACACCATATATCCACTAGTTAACTATTATATAAACCATTGATATCCATCTGAAATATGGATTTGTCAAGCGTAGAGAGAGATCAAATCTCTCAAAGTGCATATCGCTCCTCAAGTTCAGTCTTTAAACTGAGTTTTTGAGTGCAAAACTTGAGGAAATGCTTTATTTTTGTATAATTATCTATCATGTAAAACACCATATATCCACTAATTAACTATTATATAAACCATTGTATATCCATCTGAAATATGGATTTGTCAAGCATAGAGAGAGATCAAATCTCTCAAGGTGCATATCGCTCCTCAAGTTCAGTCTTTAAATTGAGTTTTTGAGTGCAAAACTTGAGGAAAGGTTTGCACCTCGAGAGATTTGATCTGAGCTTGATAGATCCAAATTTAAGATGGATCTAAGCTGGTGGAGTATTTTAATGTAAAGAGAAAAAGTAATTAAAAATGAAAAAAAATTAGTTAGAAATGTGTAATCCATTCATTGTTTAAAATAAAAATGATATCTGGAAAAATATTATTACTAATAATAAAAAATTTCAATATGGGTAACGAATAAAATATTTTAACATAGAGGGTTAAATAATATTGATGTATATTACAAAATATATTTATAATAAAAGAACATTTTAATGGGATAATGTGGTCCATAAATAAAATATTTCAGTGGATATAACATGTACTAGCAATATCTTAATTTTTATTTTTTTTATTTTTTCTTATGGTTGGCTACTTTAATTACCTGGCACAATTTATACTTATCAAAGGAATTTTAATTTGGTTGGTCACATTTAAAGGTTATTGAATCCCCCATATATTGATTATTCATCTTTCCATTTAGTTGTTCAACTATTATGGAATTCAAAGGGTTGCAATGTTGAACTCTCTCTACCCCCTCCCACCCCACCACAGACACAGACACACATATGATGATTAAAATTTATCCCAATTGGAAACTTGTAACTCCTATGAATAAATATTTCACTAGTAGTTATCCCTTTTGGTGGTTTGCAATGTTAAGGCTTTTATATCGTTATTAATCAAAGTCATGGTTATGTTGCAATGGTATACGTTCATTGCTAACTTCTCCTATTTCCAATTCCTTTACAAACTGAACTTTTGAGAGTTTTAGTTGTTGAGCATAATATTTTCTCCAACCTCGAGATCCATCCCATCCACAGAGTTTTGACGTGTCTTTTGATCTGTCACACACCAAAATTAAGGTTATGATTGACAATGGAGAGTGTTTAAGTTAGTTATGGTATCTAACCCTCCTCCATCATGCTACTTCTGAGCTCATTCTTCCCCTCTCCTTCCTCTGGCAGAGCTTTACAAGTCCAATGCACATGAAAGGGGTAGTTTTCATTGTTGCTTGTTGTTCTCAGTTTTAAAACAGGTGTATTTGTTCTAACATGTTACTAATATCAAAAGTAATATTTCAATTCTTGTAATTTATTTTCCTATAGTGGTTATTTTGTGTCTGTAAACTAGTTTTCACTCACACCCTGCGAGGAATGTATTAACAACTATTGTTATTATTAATTTGTTACAACCCATCGGCATTGGTTTATCTCCGTCTTATAACGAATTTATCAACTATGTCGATGCTATTCTAGGGTTTTATGAGACAGTGTGCCTTCACAACATTGACTCCACCTTATGGGGTTTTGACTGCTTACCAACAAAGGTAGGTTTTTATGACTATTAATTTTCTACCATAATTCAATTTATTGAGAACAAATGTTCTAATTATTTATCTCTTAAGGTTTTAACTTATTCCATGGGTTTTTTTCTCCTAGTCGACTCCCAACCATGTTGTTCGTATTTCGTTTAAGATCTCCTCTCAATGGAAAATATAGGCTAGTTATAGTTAGCAGTATTAGCTAGGGTAAGGAAGAACCGATTTTTCTCATACATTAAGGTATGAATTCTAGGGTTTTTACCTTGAACTCAAAGGAACACCTTACTTTTCTTGATAGGATTTCCAGTGAAATTCTTCTAGAACCACACTTGGGTTAGAAATCAATTTCTAATTTGTGTTGCCATCCTTAGATTAATTGTTTGTAAGTCTTGACTATAATTCATTATTTCTCCTAGTGGCTAGTATACGAATTTTGTTTGGATAGGAGGGAGTTTTTAATATTCCTTCACCTGTTGTGTAATTACAGGTTTTACAAATTCCCTTTTTCCTTGCCATAAGTCGACTCATGGTCATGAGCCAATTGAGGGTTTCCAAGAACCCAACTAGGGTGTTTACGTAAATTTAATGTAAATGTGTTCAATGCAAAGGGAATAGGCCTTAGACTCAATAACTTATTTTTATTTTGAGTTTCCTTGGTTCCATACCTCATGACAAGGTTCATCTTACCATATTTTATTCAAACCAAGGTTTCATGATGTTAATAGGTTAGGATTTGTTCTAATAACTTGAATGGGTTCAATAATGTATGTCCATGGACTATATATTAATTGAACATTAAGGGAACGTAGTCGAATCATTAGTCCTCAGTCTATGTTATTCTAATTTTCTTTTATATAGAAATGAATTTGGTGTTTGAAAGGAGGTTCATGTTATAATGAATATGAACTTAAGCAATCAATGCCTATTTTTATCATTCATTTATGTTATATTATATGTCTATAATGTTGCAATAATCTCCACAAAACAAGTTTTATTATGGTTAACATATATACATGATTTCTTTTTATTTTCACCTATGTTCTTGCAGATAATAAAATAACATATTTGGCCCTTTAGGAAGTCAGTTATCTTTTATATGATAGTACTTTCGAGTTAAATTGAGCAAATGGTACTTCCATGTGATTCTAGCATCTATTTTAAATATTTCAAATTTTACCACCTATATTACTTAACTGTTTGATACAAGTTACACACACACACACACACACACACACACACACACACACACACACACACACACACACACACACACACACACACACACACACACACACACACACACATATCAGTTTTATTAAATCTGGAAATTTGATGGGTTTCTACCTTGGAACCTGTCACATATTTTCCAGATTTTACTACTATGGTCCTGGACTATTCCAGGCTAACACACTGAAGTTTGTTTTGGCTTGGTACTAACATAGTTCACTATCACTTTTAAAATGTTATTTAGTATCAAAAACTTATACATTATACAATAATACAACACTAAAATATTCAGTCATACATGAGTAAGAATCATCCATAGTAGACCTTTATTTTCTAACAAGGTATAACAGATATAGAAAATAACATTTTGTACCTAATAGAAACATTTTCCAACAAGAATTTACACAAATTATAAGAAAACATAGCATTACAGGTAACAAATCAAATACTTATCTTTTATTTAACTACCTGGACCAACCACAAAATCACCAGGAAGGAGATTGATCCACCCAACCAATGAGTACGATATCCACTTATAGAACTCCCTCGAAGCCATTTTCACTTCCAAAACATTTATCTAAAAAGTGACCATAACAAGTCCAAATCTAAACATTCTTGACCCCACTAGGTCTAATCTTAGGGCTAAAACCGAGCCCACAAGATTCAGTTTGGATTCCACTAGCCAAACAGCTCAAGAATCCCTTACTTGACAACGTATTGCCTCCCTCAACGTCTTTTCTGTGGGTCATAATCTTATAACTTCATTCTCATCTCTTGGAGCTCCTCAAACCAGGGATAGAGTTCACAAGGTTTCCTCTGGTTTTATTCCTCTCACTCTCTTGGCTTCCTTTTCCCAAGTAATATTATTTATCTCTAGGGTGGGGAATAACTGTCTTCTAACTATCTCGTAAGTGATACTCTCATTTAGCTCTTTTTCCCATAATTTTATGACTAACCATAAATAATATTTATTAATTAAATTTAGAAAGATAAAAATTTATGTTTATCACTTATTCATACCCATGCCTTCAACATGGCCCACTGTTTTCCATGTAACTTAGAAAAATTAAATTAGAATATTTACAATTCATTGAGGGGTATTACATCTTCCCCCCTTGAGAAAAATAATTTCCTAGGTGTTTTCTAGCCCTCAAAATAGGTTGGAATATGTCTCATGCATATAATCCTCATCCTCCTAGGTAGCCTCTTCTATATTGAAGTGTTTCCACTGCACTTTAACCTAGGTTATTTCTTGCTTCTATAGCATAATTTCTTTCTGATTGAGAATGCACAAAGGTTCGGCCAAGAATAATCCTTCTGGTTTGACCTAAATTCAAAATCATTAAGGTTGTCATTAGTTTCCAAAAATCGTTATTTAAGAAACATATATATAATCATTTCAAACTTTATTACATGCACCATCAGTTGTTATTTATGTACCTAGCAAGGGTCATCAACATACATCATGAACCAACAAGGGTTAGCAACCTGCACTCAATAAGAGTTAGCATCATGTTTGTAAACTCATCAACAATAGTAATAAATACTTTTGACTTACCCAATGACTATTCCAATTGACAAGGACCCCACCACGTGGTCCCACTATAAATTTTAGACCACGAAGGTACCAATTCTATCTGCACTACTTACTTAGTAATAATAATATTTCATAAACCATTTACTGTTCTTGTCTTTTATGATAGATTGCAACTAGTGCATTATCGTACTAGGTAGCACTACTATGCTTTTATCTTAATTCAAATGTTACATATGCATTAGTCGTGCATGAGTAAAGTTTAGGATAACTTCCATTTCCTGCCATATTTAAGGTGGCTATATTGCTATCTACTTTGTCCAACTAAACTTAATTATGTCCATCTTGGGCTACTTTTCTGTTTTCTTATGGCACAAAACCAAGAGTCCACTTTGTTGTATCCCTTGAATTTTTTCCCCTTTGTCATCTTGTATTACAAGTTGTTGATGTAAGTTATACATAATTTTTCTTCCATGTACAATCATGGGATTTCTCCCTTTTGCGCTTGTATGTGTATTGACTATATCACACTCACTATGTTAATATAATATAGTTATTTTCTTATACATCGGTTCAAAACATATTATTCACTTCATTCAATAGGAGGTTATTTTACTACCTTTGACCTATAAGATCCTATTGAAAACAATTTTATCCCAACAAGAGAATAAATAATCATCTTATTATAACACTCACACAAATCGTACTTATTATCATCATTTTCTTCTTCTTCTTCTTCTTCTTCCTCTTTTAATTTTCAAGGAAGATTCCCTTACCTTGTCCCCATGATGGCTCGCGACCAATGATCTTTCCTTTAGGCACCATCATAATTTCATGATATCAAATACGCATAAAACATTACCAATTACCTCAACTTACCACCTTCACAATAGTTATTATCTTTATCCTTTGTTCAAGTGGACCCGATCCTATCCACATTAATTATCCACCAGTTGTTTCATGCATAAGTCTTGATTAGGGTTTTATAATTCAATTGGTTTTTTCTTTATTTAATTCCTTTTCCTTTGTTCTTTTCCCAATGGACCATTGAGGCTTAGAAGGACAAGGTAATACCAAAAGAAAAAACTATGAAAATTAAAGGGAACAACTTAAAGTAGTGTGAGCATGCTTAAAATTAAAAAAAGATAACTAGAAATTATATAACCACATATTCCAACAGTAATTTCTTCGACACACCTTACTCATAAGTTTTTCACAACTCTCTTCTTGGGTTTACATCCCTTTCTATTATGCAACTTATTGATTAAGGTGTTTGGGGTTATATGTGCCCTAGCTATGGGGTCCTCCCCCCTTGCATATTTCGTGCATGTTAGCTACCTCAACACATAATGTTAGTGTGGTTGTATTGAAAATTTGATTTTGTAAGCATATTCTCATTCTAATCAATCATTTGACCAAACTTCATTTGGGTATATAAAAGTCATATTGAAGTTCCTTAAGGTACTTATCTAGGGTAACATTGACTGATGGCATGCTACCCTTTCCATGTCAATAGGTATAAGTAACGCTTCCATGAATAGGATACAGACATTCTTTTTATCATAGATTTAATTTTTTCTTAAAATTATATGCCACATTTCCTTAGTTACCTTACTCGGCCATCTTCCTATTTATCTATCTATCTATCTATCTATCTATATATATATATATATATATATATCTATATATATATATAGATAGATAGATATGCAGTTCTGCTAGATTTCTCATGGAGTCTAGCTTGCAACTATTCTTGTTTATCTTGTTGTACCAACTCAGATCAAATATTTAGATATCATAGTTAAAGTTAATGGGAATGTCAATTAATCAAGTTCTCTTTTCATCCTTATTTCAATCAGGCTTAACCTTTTCAACCATAAGGCAATTATAAATTAGACCAATTAGTGAACCATTCCATGATTTGGTGTTATGAGTCTGTATTTGAAAAAACTCTTGAGCCCCCATGTGTCCATCAAGTATTGGAAATTCAAAAGTTGTCTATATTCATTTTATATATTTGGGGAGTCATTGCATTTCCTTCCTAGCATATTTCCATATTCTTGAAAATGACTCTAACCTTGCTCACTTTATACTTACTTTATTTGGGTGTAAAATTGATATATTCTTTAGTATTAGCAAATTTGTATTGAAGTGTTGCTATATTTATTCAGTATCTTGAAATAGCCCAAATACTATTATCATGTCACTTTCAACTTAAAGTCTCAAATATGTTTCTTACTTTGCTATTTGGAGACTAACATCCTTTCCATCACAAGTTATTATGATAGTTTATCACAACATACCTCCATTTCGTTGGTTTTTAAACAAGAAACAATTTTCAATTACTTGAATTTTTCAAACCTCCATGCCTATGGTTTGTGTCATTTATTCCATTGTTGTAACCAGTCTTTCCATGGCTCCCTTCATGAAGAGGCTTTTCAGTGAGAATATTTATAGGTTCCCTTACCAGTTTGTTTTAATCAATCATGAAATCTGAACTTACTTGTAGTGCCAATTGGTTATTACTGTATTGGACTCACTTATACTATTGACAAATAGGTTTTCATCTCTTATTTTCATCATTGTCAATGTCTACTGTATCATTTGCTAATTCTTAATTTGGTGCAAAATATTCCAACCATTCCCACCAATCACCCAAGATAACTCTGATTGACTCATACTTATACATATATTTTGTAATCATAAGTGTTCTATATTCCCATTCAAATTTGTCTAAAGTTATCATTAAGTATGTCCAGAAGGCTTCTTGAGCATACCAATACACCATAGATTTGGCTTTATGCATTATAGGATTCTGTTACGATATTCAGACACATAGGAAATAGTTAAGTATAACTTGGTCTAGAGTAGAGTTAGGTAAAGTGTGTTTCTTTACTATGTACTTTTGTAACTTACAATCTGACGGTCATGATATGTAGTGATCTGAAAGTTCATTCTCATCAATGGTTACACTACAAATGACCCTCCATGCTCTTTAAATAGAGATCATTGCTTAACACCCGATTGGTCCATGATCTCTATTTAAAGAGCATGGAGGGTCATTTGTAGTGTAATTATTGATGAGAGAATGAACTATCGGATCACTACATATTGTGACCGTTGGATTGTAAGTTACAAAAGTACATAGTAAAGAAACATAGTTTACCTAACTCTACACTAGACCAAATTATACTTAACTATTTCCTATGTGTCGGAATATCCTAACATCCCCCCTTAAGAACAACTTGGGATAGGATTGAAGGATGTACAAATATCACACAATAGGATAAGGAAGGAGGCATTAGAGCCTATTGATTCTCGATCCCATTTATTCCCTTTTCTAATTTTTGTATACACTTTATTCTATGTATATTCTCTGTTTTATTTAACATATTCAATGTAAGGCTCCCGTTATATTCTTTTTAGCATACAATGCACTTATTGTTTTGAGTGTTTCATAATGTTTCTATAGTCTCTTTGTTTACTTGGATTTCTTCCCATACAAAGGTAAGATTACTCTTTTGTTAGGATTTGAAAATTTATTTTTACTATCAAGTATTTCATTCATTCACTCTCACACATAGTTTTTAGGAAAAATCATGTATATGTACAAGGAGGTAGTTTATACAAATCACGTGATTACTTTCCAACTCAAAGTATTTATTACCTATTTACTCGTTTTTGCACCTGTCTCTTTCTTCAAACATCAATACTAAATGTTTAATTTAATACATCTTTATGATTATATATATATATATATATATATATATATATATATATGCATAGATATATTGCAAATTAACAAAAGGTTCTTGCAACTAGAAATAAGGAATCATCATACAGATAACACTCAACGTTTGAGGGTGATTTCATTCACAACACCCCACCTTCTCTCTTAACATACCCATCTGATATTTTATAATTGTTTAACAGTATGGGACTTAATACTTCATTTACACACGTATATGTCTCCTAATTTGTATACCCATATACTTCCCTATCATTATCAATCATAAACTTCTTTCTCTACTAACTATCCAATAGTGACGAGATATTATTTACTAATTAACTAGTGTTATTAAAGAAATCTTCCAAACAACTATTTGTTCTTCTAGGTGCCCAACATATCACTTCCTATGGGTAACGGTACCTAAGCAATAATTCAATTAGTATTATGATAACTAAACTAATGTCATGGAATTTATTTCATTTTTCTCATTACCAGATTCTTCACTTCTCTTTGCCTTTGCTTTATATTATAGAAATTTATTTGGTTTCTCATTTATTATTATTTTCCAACTCTTCATTGGTGGTTTTAACCCTTAATTATGCACTATTTAAAAAAAAACATAGTGGATATGGACCAGGGTTCTTCACTTAGCTACACCCACAAATCATAGGTTGATTTAGTTAAGGGTGTATAACTTGGTCCCGTAGGCAGGGTCACCATATTTCCAATTCTTCCTTTTTGTGAAACACAACACATTTTGTTATAATTTTCCCTTAAAAAAGACATAATGATGAAACCTTCATCTTTGATACCACTTGTAGCATCTCCTAGAACCATCTTATCTTTTTAACTTTTATTTTAATGGTTGGCTACTTTAATTACCTAGCACAATGTATACTTATTAAAGGGATTTTTCTTTGGTTTGTCACTTTTGAAGTTTATTGAATCCCATTTATATGGAGATTATATTAAGAATGCTTATTCATCTTTCCATTTAGTTCTTCAACTATTATGGAATATAAATGGTTGCAGCATTGGGCACACACACACACACACACACACACACATATAGAGAGAGAGAATGGTTAAAATTTATCCTACATGAAAAGTTGTAACTCCTATGCATATGCATAAATATTTCACTGGTAGTCAACCCTTTCAGTGGTTTGTAATGTTAAGTTTTTTATATTGGTATTAATCAAAGTTATGGTTATGTTGCAATGGTATATGTTCATTACTAATTCCGCTTGTTCCTACTTCCTTTACAAACTGAAATTTTGAGAGTATTAATTGTCAAGCACATGATTTTCTCCAACCTCGAGATGCATCCCATCCATAGAGTTTTGATGTGTTGTTTGATGAAGAGTGATTATGTTATTTATGGTAACTAACCCTCCTCTATCGCGCTACTTCTAAACTCATTCTTCCCCTCTTCTACCTTTGGTGGGGATATGTAACTCCAATGCAGAAGAAAGGGGTACTTTTCATCATTGCTTGTTGTACTAGGTTTACAATGGGTGGATATGTTCAAAGATGTTACTGATATCAATGGTATGGATTCAATTCTACTAATTTGTTTTCCTATAGTCATTATTTTGCATCTATAAACTAGTGGTCACTCACACCCTACAATGAATATATTAGCAACTAACATTATTTTTAATTTGCTACAACCTACCAAAATAGTTTTTTCTTCTTCTTATAGAAAAATTATCAACTACTCTAATTATATTATATGGTTTTATGAAAGACTATGCCTCCACAACATTGACTTCTTTTGGGGTTTTGACAGCTTGCTACACCCACAAATCACAGGTTGATTTAGTTAAGGGTGTATAACTTGGTCCCGTAGGCGGGATCGCCAGATTTCCAATTATTCCTTTTTGTGAAACACAACACATTTTGTTATAATTTTCCCTCAAACAAGACATAATGATGAAACCTTCAGCGTTGATACCACTTGTAGCATCTCCTAGAACCATCTTATCTTTTTCATTTTTATTTTTTATGGTTGGCTACTTTAATTACCTAGCACAATGTATACTTATTAAAGGGCTTTTGCTTTGGTTTGTCACTTTTGAAGTTTATTGAATCCCCTTTATATGGAGATTATATTAACCATGATTATTCATCTTTCCATTTAGTTCTTTAATTATTATGGAATATAAATGGTTGCAGCATTGGCTGCTCACACACACACACATAGAGAGAGAGTCATTAAAATTTATCATTCATATATATAAAGATAAATTACAGTTATTGTTGGCTCCTTTCTCTTTTCTTTTGTTTTTTGTTTTTAATTTAAAGTTACAGTTGGGTGTAAGATTCCTTTATTCATGATGGTTAAAGCATCTGGGAGTATACACATTCTAGCTTTCTTCGGATTCGAATAAGTTTATATAAAGAAACACATGAACACGTGTTTCTATATATATATATATATAGATATATATATATATATATATATATATATATATATATATATATATATATATATATATATATTCCTATATGTTTAGTTTTGGATTAAAGACAAATTAAGGATTTAGTGATATATTATTTTATTATTTAGAATGATGTTTTTAATTTAAGATGGAGGAGATGTTGTAATATCAACAAATATATGTAAAATATAAATTTTAGTTATATTTAAATTATACATTGTACTTGTTATGAATGATGCATTAGATCAAAATAATAATAATAATAAATCTTAAAAAAATAAAAAATAAAAAATCAATTTAATTCAATTTTTTTATTGTAATTTTATTTTTATTAATAATTTTTTTCTAAACAAAAAATTATAATATGCATTCTACATTAAAATAGATTTAAATAATAATGATTCACATTTATAGCTATGAATATATAATATAAATATTAACCATAAATTAAAGTTCATTTTACTCTTTAAATTAAGATAATAGTTGATATTCATAACCATCGTATTTAAAAAAAAATTAATTAATAAATATATAAATTTTATAATTTATTGTTATTTATTTATATGCATATATATTAAAAAAATTATAAAACATGTCAGTGCAAAATGTCAAATTTATATAATATAAATATATATGTTATCATAGTTTTAATAAAATTAAGAAATTTCATATTTTTATATAAAAAATATGAAATTTCTATAAATATAAATAATATGATTCAGAATTAATATAAAGTTATTTGAATTTTAGATTTACTAATCATAATTAAATCTTACATTAAAAGATTTTCTAACCATAATTAAAAACCAAGTGTAGAAAGAATCAAAGTGCAAAGAAATTTACATGTTGATAAATTTAAGATATATTTAGATTTGATATATACTTAAAAAATAAAATGTTAAGAAAATAAAAATAATATATATATAATTATACAATGTCTGGTAAATAAAAACACTTCATTTGTTTGAGCTTAGCTTTTATTAAATTAACTTAAAATATTATTGAGAACATTTGAAAGTAATTAAAATTGGTATAAAAGATATTTGAATAAATACTTTAAAAATTATATTAAAACAAAACTAATTGTATTAAAATTGTTTTAATATACATTAAAAAATAATAATGTAAAAAGTATAATATATTATTATTGTAGTTAAGAGGATAAAAATGTCCCCGGATGCGGGTGGTCGCTAGACACATGGCGCATAAGGCTCGTCCAAAGGGCAGATGTCCGCCCGGACGAGCCACGCATGACAGGAGGACACACCATAAATTCATCAACCCGCTGCATTTAAGGAAGGGAGTTAAGGGAGTTGACAGAGGCGTCCTGTCGACATTCATGGCGAGTCTTGAGAAGCGTAACATGGCGCTTCATAACCGCATTCTCTCGGACATTCTCCCGCAATTCCTATCTGCAACTGTTCTGATCTTGCCGGAGGTGACGGAGGTTCAGCCCTTCGACTCTCAGTCTGGCCCTGAATGTGATTGTGAGTGTTTAGCTGCTGCAGAGTGGGGCAATTGGCAGGCTCACAAGCAAGCCAGTGGCGACTCTGAGAATTTGGCAGTGCTTACTTACCCGCGTCTCTCGTTGGCTCTTGTTCTGGTTTCGATAGAAGCTGTGGAGGTTCAGAGTCTCGGCTCTCATTCAAGCTTTGAGAGCGAGGGTCAAGGCTCTGCGGCCACAGCTTTGGGCAATTGGGAGGCAAGGATCCGGTCTGGCAATAAACCTGTGCCAACAGTGGTGTTGCGTTGCGGAATTGAGCGCTCTGTTCAGAGGACCAGAATGCAGCGCAATCGTGGAAGGGGCAACAGTGGTAGGGGAGGTCACAGTGGTAGAGCCCCCTCGACTTCTTCCTCAATTGAGGAAACCTCTGAGTGCAGAAGGCCGAGGGGAAGGCCCCCGGGCAGAGGTAGAATGGGGGAACCTCCAGCGCGCATGGACTGTGGGCATACGGAACACCCAATGGTGAGATACCGCATCCCCTGCACCTTAGCCAATTCTACTTTCTTCGTGACTGTCTCTGTGGAGCACTGCAGCAATCCCTGGGAAGATGAGGATGGTAATCCCCGGGCCAACCCTCCGCGTGTTCCTGGGATTGTTCCTACGGTGGAAATGGAATTCCCTGCTGTTGAGATGATGCGGCCCATACATGACCCGGGAGCAAGCCTGAGAGAACCTGTTTGTGACTATGGCGCTGGCCCAAGTGACCTTGGAACGCGCAACTCTGGTAAAGCCATCCTCCAGCCTCCCTGCTGCAAGGCGGAAGATGAACTGCAGACTACTGATGAAGATTAACATGCCCAGCTCGCGCTCCAGGTTCTACAGCAAGAATTTTTCTCTGTCAGCTCCCTATGCGGTTATATATGAGTCTGTCACTCTGTCTCTATGTAATTGTGTCGGTTTTATGTTATCTCTGTTCTGTGTCGATGTTCTTCAAGTGCTTTTGTCCATGTGTCAGCTACATGAGTGTGGCTCTAAGTCTTTGTCCATGTGTCCTATGTAATACTGGCATGAATACTCAGGTGTCTACTGTCTGTCCTCGGACAAATCTTACAGGGCCGCGGCCCCGTTGTAATTTTGATAATGTAACTTTGCTCTTGCTGTAATATAATAGTTTAGCTTTACTTAGAAAAAAAAAAAAAAGAGGATAAAAATGTAAAATTACAATTCACGTTATTAACTATTTATATTGAAAAGGAATGTGACAAGTGACTCTTTAGAATAATATATTGGTAATGGTGTGAAGAGGTAAATTTGTGGAATTCCATCGGTGTTCAAAGTAGAGTCGATATGTGTTTTTTTGTTGTTGTTGTTATTATTAAAATATAAATGATTATATATATTAAGTTAGTTTTAAGAGTGGATATGTGTTTCTTTAAAAAAAAATGGCTATTATTAAAACATAAATGATTATACATATTAGGTTAGTTTTAATTAAAGACATTACAGAACATTAATAATCACATTTTCATTGTGCTCATTAAGTTTGAAGTTAATATTATAGTCCAATATCAAGGAGATGTGGTAAAAATATTTTTTTTTTCTTTGTTTGTTAAGTAATATGAGTTGTGAGATGACTAGTCCAATATCAAGGAGATGTGGTAAAAATATTTCTTTTTCCTTTGTTTGTTAAGTAATGTGAGTTGTGAGATGACTGGCATGCCAAACCTGTGGCTTGAGTAGTCGTGACCCAAGGGAATCTAAGCCTTCAAAATCACAAGTTGTCGAAATCACCCACAACAATGAGGTTACATCATGGTCATGTCCAATAATAGCACCCGAATAACCTATGGCTTGAGTAGTCGTGACCCAAAGGAATCTAAGCCTTCAAAATCACAAGTTGTTGAAATCACCTGCAACAATGAGGTTACATCATGGTCATGTCCAATAATAACACCCAAATAGGGAAGGCCAATAATGAGGTTACATCATGGTCATGTCCAATAATAACACCCAAATAGGGAAGGCCAACAATGAAGTTACATCATGGTCATGTCCAATAATAACACCCGAATAGGGCAGGGCAATAATGAGGTTACATTATGGTCATGTTCAATAATAACACCCGAATAGGGCAGGGATTTGAACCAGTGACTTCACATGTAGAAGTTCCTTAAAATCATACCCAATCACCATCTATCCAAGACCCCATGGACATATACGGTAAAAATATTTCACTTTCACTCTTATAAATAAAATATTTCGATGCATATTTTAAATAATATGATTTTACATCAACTTTCTAGAGATAAATTAATTAAAATATTTTCTTTTTTCTATTTATCTATAAATATTTCACTTAAATAAAAATATTGAATATCCTTATAAACTATTATATTTCAATATAGACAGCTAATATTGAAATATATATTTCAATATGAAATGTGTGTGTGTGTTTTACCTAGTAAAATATTTCAATGCTGAAAGGAAAGAAGTAATTAAAAGTTAACTAATTTGGATTCAATTTTTAATAAAAAATATTATAATAATTAAAAATTAAAAAAAAAAACAATTTAAATAATGAAAAATTAGACATGGTCTATATATATAGAGATACAGAGAAAATCACTATAGATTAATCTTAAACACATATTTATCAAGCACTAAAAAGGAGTAAATGTCTTAAGGTGTATTTTTTTTCTCTAAAAAGAGGTTTGAATTTCAACATATTTGATCTTTCTGATCTCTTATTAGACCCATGGTTAAGATGGATCTATACTAGTAATAATGTGTTGGAATACTAATTTTTTTTATTATTAATTCTAACACTCCTTCATAATGGGGAATTGAATTATCTACATTACTTCTCTACAATACCTAACTTGTCTCTACATATTTCAAACTTATTGTAAGGTTTACATTTTTAATTCTTGCATAAAATCTATCGACATAAATACGTGTACATATCTAGTGTTCCCATCTAATGTCAATCCCTAGTCAATGTTGCTCCATGGAAAATCCAAGTCCTCCGCAATTGTTATCAAACCGACCAATTCCTCCCTGCTTATCTAGGATCAACGTCTTTGGTTCCCATACCTAGAAGACTTAGAGATTTAATTCTTCTAACCTCCATGCCTAAAACTCCAAGAAAAATGCTAAAGTTCCTAGGTTTTTCAGTTGAGTCTAGAGCCCCCATATAGTTCTTCAATTTTACTCCATCACAATCTCTCTTCCGCGACTCCCTTCTCTTGCCTCCTATCTATGAACCAAAATACCATTTTTTTAATTCTATTTTCCCTCTCTATATCAGAAAGGTTTCTTCCTCCCCACAAAACCTTTTTCACTCCCTCTACATCAATTAATTTCTTAATTCCCATTGGCTTCCTATTGACTGACGTTGTTATGAATGGACTTTAAGGTCTTTTGAGGTGATCGCCAGTCCTTTACCTTTGATAATAAATGGACCTTTCTCTAGCAGTGGTTGTTGGGTGCGTATTTAAGACATGTAATTTACACATATTCCATGAGATTTCTTAATGAAGCAGTTCTAAATTATTATAATCTTTTGTTTTTTATTATAGTATTTTCAAGTAGTTGCTCTTCCTTAAGGTTTTTATATCTATATATATATATATATATATATATATATATATATATATATAATCATAAATGGGATTATGGTATGTCATGGTCATACTATCATAAGCTATATCTTAAGTATCCAATGCAATGACCTTATCTAAGGCCTCATTTAGAGTAGGAGGGTGGTTTTTATAACACCCAAGTCATAGGTCATGAATACAAACTCCACAATGATATCACATAGTTTATTATTAGATATTTTGATTTTACCGTAGAAATGGGAAAGTTAGAATTGTTTTTAAGTCAGTTCTCAATATGGGCTTATTAATTAATGAGCTTTTAAATGGGTTATTAATTAATGATATTTTAACTAGGTTTATTAATTAATTAGTTTTTAATTATAATAATATATCCATTAGATTTTATTGTAGAATTCTAAACTTAATACATTTATGTTGGAACTAGTATCACTATTAAGAGGTGGGGGGAGGGGGGGGGGTGTGAATAAGTAGTGGTAACAATTCCAAAATTTACAATTTTTTTTCCAATTTAATCCATTAATTACTTAACAAATAAGAAATATGTTCGAACATGCAAATTCAACTAGAATCAACACATGAGAGCCATAAAATATGAAATAAACATGAAAAATGAGACACAAATCATCACACCACATAGGAACACAAGATATCTAGTGGAAAACCTCCTTCAGGTCAAAAACCACCCTTGTTGTTGTTGCGTTGCTTAATATATTTTATTATTTGTCAAGAAAATCATTACATAGAGAGTACAATATGGAAACTATCTGAAAGGAACTTTGATCTCCATCTCATGACTCTACAGACACCCATATGATCAACAAGCCTTTCCCAAAACCCATTGGACTTATGAAGAAATTTTTTCTCAATACTTGTTTTATCGGAGAAACCACCCCACTTCTCTATGCGGTTCACTTTTCATACATTTTCAAATTGGAGCCCCTGAGCAGCTCAACACGAACATCATAATAGCAATATCTTCATAGCACATAATCAAAACAAAAACATAAATCACCGAATCAAATTCAAATCATAGCCATCTCTCACTTTCATACATCATCCTCAACTCATATAGCCTCAACACATTTTTTGCCAATAAACTAGATGCAAAAATGCCATGATGAAATATATATCTTCCATATAAAAACACGCGACAATACTACAACCAATCTATCACAACCATATTAGCAGCATATATAAACTCAAATAAAATATCTTCCCCTCCATGAACACTCTGCTACAACAAATTCACACTCCTCACCTCTAGCTCTCCAAAACACTATGACAAATTTCTCACACAAGAGAACCAAAAAACAAATGAGCAATCTTTCTCCACATATTTGTAATTTTTGAAGATGATTAAATCAATTAATTCCAATTATGTAGTGGAGGTCTGTTCATATGCTGGAAGTGGTTTATTTTTTTTTGGTTCAGTGCTTCTTGACTAACAAGAATATATGAAAAAAAAACGCGCGCGCGATAGGGAATGCGTTCTGCTAGGTTTTCGACCAGTTGCCGCCGCCATGGCTGCTCCAGGGGGTGTGGAGCCCTCTCCCACCCCTCCGATTTCGCCTGCAGAAGCCTTCAAGAAGATCCTTACGCAGAGAGGGAAAAAACGAATGCAGCCTGAAGCTCCGAAGTTTATCAAAAAATTAGAAGAAATCCCAGAAATTGCTCTGCCAGAAGACCAGACAATCAAAATCGCCCTTGCCCTGGCTGACAGAGGTTTAGTAGGGCAGTTTATGGGATGATGGCCAACAACCAAATCGACTGATGAATGGGTGCAAAGAAACTGGAGACCCCTGCTCCCAAACAATGTAATCAGCTACCCGATTGGAAGGGGCTACTTCATCTTTGAATTCACTACCAAGGAAGACCGAGATTTGGTGTTCAGAAATGGCCCATATTTCATGGGAAACCAAGGTCTCTTTCTGAATAAATGGACACCCGACTTTGACCCCTCAGTCGATGTCCCAAAGGAGGTCCCTGTTTGGGTTCGGCTCCCCAATCTTCCAATACACTGCTGGAGCTACCAAGCACTGCAAAAGATAGGAAATGGACTGGGAAGATTCATCGACAAAGCTGATAACAAGGGCCAATACACTTGCGCCAGAATATGCGTGGAAGTGGATCTCGAAGCTGGGCTACCGGAAGCTATCAAGTTGACAGTGGGAGATTGGCATCACTACCAGAAGCTAGACTACGAGCAACTCCCATTTAAATGCAGGATCTGCCATGAACATGGCCATTTTCAACGAAACTGCCCTAAAGCACCATCAGGGGATAAAGAGGAAGAAGAAGGATGGAAGGAAATAAAAAAAGGAAAGGTAGTCTCAAAGCCAAACGAGAAGAAGCAGACAGAATCAAAGGGAAATCCCCAGCCCAACGACAAAACCAAACCAGTCTCAAATGAAGGCCCATCCACAGCTGAAAAGGGGGAGGCCTCAGAGAAACATGAAGAAACTGAAGGTCAGCCGAAGGAAAGGAAAGAATCCGAAGAAGAATCAAATCCCCAACTAACCAAGGCAGATCAAGGGGGAAAAGCAGGCGATGACGAACACATTAGTCTTGCCTCCGAATCAGGAGAAGAATCAGAAGAAAGAGAATCTGAATCAGACAGTTCTCAAATCTCTCCTATCAAAACATCCAGGGGCCGAAAATCCAAGAAGAAACAAAGAGAGGAGAAAACCTACATGGATGTTCTCCAAGGTTCCCAGAAAACCCTCAAGGGAATGATGAATACCAGATCCGGGCGCAAGAATAACAAGGCTCCAAAAGGAGCCACTCCCCCCCTCTCCAGTAAATAATGAAATACGTCTCCTGGAATTGCAGAGGATTAGGTAGCAGGCTAGGCCCTGAAAGACATTGTAAGGTTGCATATGCCTGAAATCCTTCTCATCCAGGAGACAAAGATGGAGGACTCTCTTCTCCTCCAATCCAGCAAAACATTCTGGCGCAAAGGCCCTGGAAGAGCTGTCAGTGCTAGAGGTGCCTCTGGTGGGATCGCCTCCTTCTGGGACAGCTCCAAATACGACTTGATTCAAGAAGAAAGTGGCCAGCACTGGATTTTCACTCAACTCCTTCACAAAGATTCTGGTCAACAAGTAAGTTTATTTAACCTTTATGCTCCAGTCTTGCCATCGGAGAAAAAATTTTGCTGGGACTCGCTCCAGTCCTTTCTTGTTTTGCACAATCCAGGAAATATCATTATTGCAGGGGATCTGAACGTTACTCTAGCTGCTGAAGAGAAAAAAGGTGGTTCACCTGTAAGGGACCCTGCCAGAGAATGGGTAGAAGACATCATGAACGATTGGGATTTGGAGGACATCAAACCTTCAGCCGGGAAATATACTTGGTCTAATAAAAGACTAGGTCCCAGCCATATAGCAGCTCGCTTGGACAGATTCCTTGTCCAAACCTCCTTCCTCACTAGTGGCCTAATGACCTCATCCAAAATTCTGCCCAACTGCACCTCTGACCACAAACCCATAAGTCTGGAACTCTCCGTGGATAGATTTCTTGGACCCATTCCATTTAGATTTAGCCCGTTATGGATTCAGCAAGAGGGGTTCAATGAGGTGGTTGCTGAAGTCTGGAACCGGAAAATTCAGGGTTCCCCTTTCTTCGTGTGGGAAGAAAAATTGCGGGCTCTTAAGAGAAAGCTCAAGGAATGGGCAAAAGCTTTGAAAACTCCTGCTGCCAATCGAAAAGAGTCTATAGAAAATCTTGCTGCCCTCCAATCCTCAATGGAGAATTCAGATATTACTCAAAGTCTGCTCCAAAAAGAAGTTGAGTTACAAAAAGCCTTTCATAAAGCCAGTAGGGACGAAGAGGAGTATTGGAGACAGAAATCTAGAAACTTATGGTTACAAGCCGGCGACAAAAATACTAGTTTCTTCCACAAACATGCCGAAGCCCGAAAGCAATACAAAAATGTTTCAGAAATCCGATTCCAAGACACAGTGGTTAATGATTTTGAGGGCATAAAGAGAGCAGCATTCTCCTTTTTTAAAGATCTCTATTCAGCTCCTGATTACCAGCCTATAGATCCCCAAGCATATCCGTACAATCTGATCCCCTTCTGTGTGCAAGACCCCGTCAATAATATGCTGACTGCCCCGATCAGCATGGATGAGCTCAAGAAAGCTTTGGATTGCATGGACCCGGATAAAGCGCCAGGGCCTGATGGGTTCACTGCCAGGTTCTTTCAGTCTTGCTGGTCAATTATCAACAAAGACCTTCTGAGAATGGTAAGGAAATCCCAATTTTGTACTAAGATAGGAGGCAGCACCAATTCAGCCTTCCTGGCTTTGCTTCCGAAAGAAAAAGGAGCTTCTGAGTTCAGTAGATTCCGCCCCATTTCGTTGTGTAATACTAGCTATAAACTTATTACCAAAATAATATCCATGCGCCTCAAGAATATATTGCCGAACATCATACCGGAGAACCAAGGAGGCTTCATCAAAGGGAGAAAGATACTGGATAATATTGTACTGGTTCAAGAGGCAGTACATTCAAGTGTCCAGAGAAAAGAGAAAGGAATGGTAATAAAACTAGATCTGGCTAATGCCTTTGACAGGGTGAGGCATGACTTCCTGTTTGCAGTTATGACAAAAATGGGCTTTTCAACAAAATTCACAAATTGGGTGAAAGCCTGCATCGCCTCTCCTTGGATTGCTCCGCTGGTAAATGGAAGATCAACTGAATTTTTTACAGCTTCAAGGGGATTAAGGCAAGGTTGTCCGCTGTCCCCGCTTCTCTATGCCATTCAAGCCTCAGTGTTGAGTTTCCAGCTCGACTACTGTCAGCAAATCCAAATTCTGCCAGGTCTCAGAATGGTGCAAAATGTCAAAGAAATAAACCATGCTCAATTTGCCGACGATACTCTGCTACTAGGTGGAGCGAGTATTATTTCGGCCAATTCTTTCAAAAAGGAACTGGACATCTATAAGGAAGCATCCGACAGCAAGATTAACTACTCAAAAAGTACAATCTATGGCTGGAACTGCTCAGCTAAAAACCTTGCTGATATAGCTAGGCTTCTTGAAATGAAAATCTGTCAAGACTGGGATTCTTTCAAATATCTTGGGATCCCAATTTTCAGATCCATCCCCAAAGTTTCCCATTGGATGCCCCTTTTGGACAAGCTCAAACTCAGAATTAATGCCTGGGGAGCCTCCTGGCTGAACACTGCTGGGAAAATTATCCTTATAAAATCTGTCTTAACAAGCATGCCTCTGTTTCAGCATTCCATTCTCCTCGCCCCCAAAACCTTTCTCAGTAAAATGGATGGTATGCTGAGAAGATTTCTGTGGGAAGGGGGAAAAAACAACGAAAGAAGGCTTCATTTAGTAAATTGGGATACCATTAAGAAACCTTTCATAGAAGGAGGTCTGCAAATTAGAGACTCGGCTGCCCAAAATCTCGCTCTTGGCTCAAAAATATTGTGGAATATTGTGGCAGGAAAAATAAGCTGGAGCAAGAAAGTGCTGTGGAAGAAATACTTTCAAGGTCAACGATTGAGATGTCTTGATCTTCCTCCAAAAAATTCCAAAGGCTCCCCAATATCCAAACTTTGTATCGCTGCTCTGGACAACTTCAGCCTCAACCTCTATTGGATCCCAGGTAATGGGAAAAAAATAAGAATTTGGAATGATCAGATTCTTGGAGACCAGCCTCTTCATCATATAAAAGGCCTGGCAAATATTAAGCTATGGTTGCATTCCAACAACAAGGAAACTCTATGGGACATAACCAACTGGAAGGAGGATGCTGAAAGAAGATGGGACAGCTGGAATCTCGGGGAGGTACCACACCATTTGCAATCTGAAGCTTCTTTACTGTTAGACAATCTGCAAGGGAAATCACCATTATCAGCAACAGCCAAGGATAAAAGAGGGTGGGGCTCCCATACTGGCTCCTACTCGGTAGCTGAAGGATACAAAAGTTTAATTGCTGTCCCGAATGTCCCTCCAGACCCAACGCAATGGAAATTCATATGGAACTTTCCTTCTCTCCCTAAAATAGACTTTTTCTGCTGGACACTTGCTCATAATAGTATTCTCACAGGAGACAATCTGAGAAAACGGGGAATGGAAGGGCCCTCCAGATGTCCATTATGTATATCAGAGGAAGAAACAGCTGATCACCTATTGCTGCTGTGCCCCTTTGCCAAGGCAGTCTGGAAAGGGGTCCTGAGTTCAAGGGCGGACAAGATTGAGCTACCAAGAAGTGTGCCATCCCTGTTCTACGAGTGGGCCAAGCTTCCTCCAATCTGCACCAACAATAAAAACCTCCTTAGGACTGCTTGGATGTGGACCCCTAAATACATATGTTGGAAATTATGGCTGGAAAGGAACAACAGAATCTTCAGAGGAGAAATCTGCACTGTAAACAATGTTATATCCAAAATTAAAGCTTTATTGGGAGAGACTTTGGAAGCTAAGCCAACCCTAAGGAATGAAGTAAAGCTGGACAATGAGGAGGAGCTGTGGCTAAAAGAAATCGTTCCAAATAATCAACCCATCCCTACTATTCCAACCACTTGCCATGCTAAGTGGGAAATCCGTATGGAAGAACAGGAATTTCTAAAGTGGAGATCGGCACTAGATGACCATTGTCTTTTCTTCGACGGGGCCTCTAAAGGCAATCCAGGAGCTGCGGGTGGAGGTGGAGTGCTGCTGAAACCCGATGGGTCTACTTTACTCAAGTACCATTGGGGTCTGGGAATCGAATCAAATAATAGAGCTGAGGCTCTAGCTTTGTGGCAGGGGCTGACTCTGGCTCTAAAACGGAACATTCAAACATTGACGGTCTTCGGAGACTCTCGGCTCATCATTCAAGCAATGAATTCTCCTTCGAATCAGTGGCAGATTCATTTAGGCCGAATTCTAAAGAAAATAAGACCCATGCTGGCTAAGTTTCAGAAAATCTCCTTCTACCACATTATGAGGCAGCTTAATTCTCAAGCTGATTTTGAAGCCAACCTTGGAGCTGCCAGAAGCCAAAGAACCCTATCAGTCAATTTGGAAGATTCTCTCTGCATCATCCCATAATCGGATTAACCAGTAATTCTGTTTTAACACAGAAAACCCAGAAATTTGCTTGCTGGAAATGGTGTTTCAGCAACACAGTTATTTTATCAGTTGCTGAAACTGGTGTTTCAGCAACGCCGCTCGTGGTGTTTCAGCAACGCAAAATTTTGACGTCAGGCTCTGTACATTCAATCGGACAGCTGCCCATTTCGCACGGCTCTTTCTGCTCCAGGGGAAATTGCTTTGACAAATGATTTTGAAGCCAACCTTGGAGCTGCCAGAAGCCAAAGAACCCTATCAGTCAATTTGGAAGATTCTCTCTGCATCATCCCATAATCGGATTAACCAGTAATTCTGTTTTAACACAGAAAACCCAGAAATTTGCTTGCTGGAAATGGTGTTTCAGCAACACAGTTATTTTATCAGTTGCTGAAACTGGTGTTTCAGCAACGCCGATCGTGGTGTTTCAGCAATGCAAAATTTTGACGTCAGGCTCTGTACATTCAATCGGACAGCTGCCCATTTCGCACGGCTCTTTCTGCTCCAGGGGAAATTGCTTTGACAAAAATCAAGGCGTTGGAAGGTTAGAATGAAGACTAGAGATGGGAAACGATTTTCATACTCCCAAGTGGAAATAGCTCATATCCGATTAGCTCCTCTGGCAACAGAGTTAGAGGAAGGCTCCAGAAAGGCATACTCAGGTTGTCAGAATCAGCTGGTAACATCAAGGTAAAGAACCATCCGGCAGAGATACAGCGTTGCTTCTCCAAAAGACGACCCTGAATCAAAGATTGATCATGGATTCGTGGACTTCATGAACTCAGAGAGAAATGAAATTGAGAAACTCAATCCAATGTAAATGCAAGCGGCAGCTGTTTTGCCGCCTTTTAAATAAAAATCTAACCGTTAAAGTAAGAAAAAAACAAGAATATATGAAAAATATCCTCAACAATCTCCAATCAATACCTTGGGAAAATACCATAGTGATCCCAACACCACAGACACTTGTACCATGGTAATCTTTCAGATAATACCACAAGTGAATACCATGGTAATCTCCAAGTCAATACCATGGGTAAATACTATGGTTATGCCAATACCACGAACCCCTGTACCATGGTAAACTCCAAGTCAATACCATGGTTATGCCAATACCATGGACCCTTGTACCATGGTAATCTCCAAGCCAATACCATAGGCATATACCATGGTAATACTAATACCTGTCATGCCAATACCAAGTGCTGACCTGGACCACACACAAACCAATACCAAGGTAATGATACCATAGTAATACTAATACTTGTAATGCCAATACCAAGGTAAACACCCTAAAACTAACAAGTCAAGAAAAATAACGACAAGCAACATAATCATTCGCAATACATGTCAAGGTTGACATCAATGCCAACCATCAATCACTGCAACCAAAAACTGCACCAACAACTACATCATCAATGCCAATAATCTACCCCTTTGGCATTGATGACAACCCCAACAAAACCATCCAAACAACCTCTGAAAATAAGAACTCCTCATCTTCTCCCCCTTTGACATCAATGGCAAAGGGACAAACATCAACCCATCAACACTCTACTGAAAGAGAAAGGGCTACATAGCAGGTCAAGCAATAAACACTCTCACTCTAGGAGTGCATGATAAATGGAAGCAAAAATCACTCACTTTGTCCTAAAGCAACAACAACAATCTCAAGGAATAACACCATCTAGATAAAAAACAATGTCAAGGCCCAAATAGCAGCAATGTACTATAGCGCTTAGCAACAACAATATAGAATAAACAACAACAATATACTCTCAAATCAATAGAATCATGAGCATCGACAATAAAACACGATGAGTAGTAGTACTCTCTTCATCAACAACATAGTATAACCATCATCAACATCATATCACAAGCAATAACTACAAAAATAGCCAACAACTCCATCCACATCAACATCACTCTCAACCAAGGAAACTGTAGCATACACATCAACATGAGAAACACTCTCTCCATCAAAACCACCAACAACAAAAACAAAACAACTGATCACCATCATAACACAAGACTACGCTACATCCAACTGTAAAAACAGTGTAAACAATGACAACAACCTCGTCCCATCCAACAACGTATCATAACCAAAAACAATAGCAGCAAGGAATATGATGGCCATCATCAACAATATAGTGTGAGAAACAACACGTAATTTCCTCCATGTGACAAGAAGGAGGCTACTCCAAAATAACCAAGGGTTATGACTCAAAAATGTTGCAATGAAAGTAAAAAGCTTCATAATCGTATTACATGGCTACAAGAATGATAGATTGTGACTATATAATGCTTCCTTAAGGCTGAGATATGACTCCTCACATATAGATGAACATCACTCATATGATTCTACCAATGAACCGAAAGTGATACATGATATTACATGGCTACATATTAATTCTAAAAGCACACACATGGTTGTAAAACATAGCATATACCTGCTGAGATAAGGCTGAAATAAATCTCATAATTTTTTCTCTCAAAACAATCTTGACTCATGACCTTACATACAATCCATTTCATGGATCACTCCATCAAAAAAAATAAGATAAGTAGTGATAATACAAGGCTTTGTCCAATGAACAAGATCTAAAAGTGAATAAATACATGCCAAAAAGAGTGTGCACAACTCTCTTCAAAGATTTACTAGAACATGTCATGAACTAGAAATTTGCAACACCAACAGTTAGCATCCTCGACAACACAAGCCTCCATGAATGAACTATAGCGGAAACATGCCTTTAATCATTAAGAAACTATCATATGACACAACATAGAATATGCCATCTTTCCATCAACAATTGTTGCTTGCTACAAAAACTTTTGTTAGTGTGCATAAATAGAAAAATAATCCTATCACACTATTGTTGGAACCATCAATAATCATGAGAAAAATAGATAAAATGATATGTAATGCATCAAAACTTGCAGAACTCCCCCTAGACTCACGTGCTCTGCTTCTATGTCTCAAACTGATCTTGTGGACATGAAATGAATAAATGCATGAGGCTACAATTTCCTTCTTTTAATCACATGCACCTATCAAGTTTGGATTCTGTCGAAGCCATATCCTACTCAACACAAATAAAGATCTACTCCCCCTGAGTAGAATATCCTTTTTCAAAACAAAACATTCTTCCTTGATTTCCTTTGAAGAGCTATTTCTTTGCAACTCATCTTTTATCCTCCATACCTTCCTTGTTTTCAATGGTGGGCTTACTCTTTCTGTTGGCTTGATCTTGTCATATTTGCAATCTAGAGCTTTACGTCCATATTGTCCACACTTGAAACAACAATTATCCAACAAACTTTGTTTTCTTGCTGATCCGGGTGGATATTGGTGGCCACCTGCCTATTCCACCTATACCTCCAGTGACCCGAATTTAAATAGAAATGCAACAAATTATAGATATAACCATAAATATAGAGATGCAGCAGAAATAATCACTCCTTCATTAATATCAAAGAATGAAATATGCTTACAAATAGAATGGATATCAGACTAGCTCGGGCGATGATAGCTTATCTCTGAGAAGAGTTGTGGCAGTTGCATGTCTCTGAACTAAGTTACAATGAGGCTCAAGGGACTTTTTATTATTGAACAATAAGAGAAAACCCTAAACGACCAAAACCCTAACCGGAGGAGATGTAACACCAAGAGTTTATGGGCCTTGTTGGGGTTAGTTGGGGAACCAACTTCCCGGTGTCATAACTTTCTCATATTATCTCTATTTGATGTGCATGATACATTCTTGGAAGGATCTATTCAAAGAATACAAATGAAAATGTGATTTTCAAAAAATTGCTTGTTGGAATATTGCCAAAAAAATGTCGTTTAGGGCCTCAAAGCAGCTCCGGAAGTTCAGGACCCAAAAAACTATCAAAAATAGTAAACTATGCTACAAATAAGGAAACTAAAAAACTGAAAGAGATAATGGTGGGGATCCATGTGGAATAGTCGGGTGGCCACCAATATTCACCTGGATCATCCAATCGGCTTCATCCATTTCTTTGTATATCACAACATTTACTATTTTTAGCAATTTTTTCAGGTCCTGAACTTCAGGAGAAATTTTGAACCCCTAAATGGTGTTCTTTTGAGGTCCACAGTAGGTTTTTGCAAATCTTGTAGACATGGAGAGATATTTCCAATAAGGTATCATACATGCCAAACAGAGATAATATGACCAAGTTATGACCCCGGGAATTTGGCTGCCCAACTAACCCCAACGGGGCCTAATAACTCTTGGCGTTCCATCTCCTGGGGTTAGGGTTTTGGTTGTTTATAGTTTTTCGTTATTTTTCAATAATAAATAGGCCCTTGAGTCTCATTGTAACACATTTCAGAGGCATGTAGCTACCACATCTCTTCTCAGAGATAATCTACCAGTGCCTAAGCTAGTTTTATTTCTATTTTTGTTTGTACGCATATTTCAGTATTTGATATTAGTGAAATGAAGTGTTATTTCTGTTGCGTCAATGTATTTATGGTTATATTTGTAATTTGTTGCATTCATGTTTAATTTTAGATTAGTGGTTTAGAGCGGTCTCCTATTTCTCTGTTTTTCTTTGCATGTCCCCAATAAGGTCGAGATATAAGAAGTTAGGGCTTGAACTGGTCGAACCTTTGCAAGACCATCCTCCCAGATCCCGACACACTCACTATTTTCAGCCACACCCACTTGGACTTCATTCTGAGATGACATCAAGGAGCAGTACTACCCTATTGGGACCTATGAGGATAAATACATAAAGTGGACCATGCTGCAACATGGAAGGGAATAATACATGCTGGAGTTTACCAATGTTTTTCATACCCTTCATACGAAGTTGGGTATCAAGGATTTTGAGTGACATTCGGTACTCAATTATCGCAGCTGCCTACACAGGTACATCCTAGACGAGATTGAGTTCTTGGATATCTCCTCACTTGGCATGACGTATCGATAAGTTGTCAAGATAGAGTAGACGTTTAAACAGAAGAAGCGAGACTTTGGATCTGCCAATCCAGAGCAAGGGAAAGGCACCCCCAAACTGCAGAGCAATGGACAAAGCAAAGGTAGGGAAACCTATGACAACCTGTTGAAGCTGCAAGCAAAGAACAACACCACGAAGCCAAAAAAGGACACATGAAAATGATGTGAGTTCCATAAGAGCTCCACTCACAACACGAGTGAGTGTCATGCCAAGCAGTCGTTGGTGGATGAGTTGAAGGCTTCCGAATTTGACGCATTTTCCGAATCTGAGTCAGAATTGGACAAGGGGATTGAAAAAGGGAAGCATATTATTCACGTGGAGCCCAGTGCCACCATGGCCACCACCAAGATCCAGAAGAATGAGCCTCAAGATCCAGAGGGGGAACACTTCTTCTACACATAGATGTGGGTGAAAGGTTCTATGCTAAAATTCATTATTGACAGCGGGAGCTAAAAGAACTTCATTTCAGCAGAGGTAGTGAAGTGGTTGGGCCTACTGACTACAACACATTTGCATCCATACACCATCTGGTGGCTTCACAAAGGACAAGATAATCACGTTAGGTAGCAGTGTCGCCTTCCCAACAACATCAAGCCCTTCACGGATGAGGTGCTGTGCAATTTTTCCCCTCTTGAAGTCTGTGATGTATTACTAGGACAATGATACTTTTGGAAGCAACATGTTATATATGATCTAGAACTCCCTCTGTGATTATTACTTTGGGCACTAAGTTTTATAGGATACTAGACGTAGCCCCACCTACCACCATCTCTTTGATCACTATAAAGCAATGTAGTAAGATCATTTCACAAACCAGGAAATTTGGTTTACTTATGATTTTCCCTCAGGGCAAGAAGAAGATTTTGGCCATGTCTTCCAGACAAGGCTCCTCCACATAGTAGCAACAGATGGACAAGGTCGTGGAGGATTACAAGGACATTTTCTCCTCACATATGGGGGTGCCTCTCCACTGTCAAGTTAAGCACTCCATTGATCTGACCCCGAGTGTGTCACTACCCAATGGACCGATCTATCAATGCTCTGTTCTGGAGAACGATGAGATCAAGAGGCATATTCAAGAGTTGTTTCATAAAGGTCACATCAGACCAAGCTCATCACCCTGTGTGAGCCCAATTGTATTGGTACAAAAGAAGGATGGGACCTGGTGACTCTGCATTGACTATTGGGTGTTGAACAAGATCACTATATGGAATAGGTACCCAATCCTTTGAATTGATGACCTTTTGGACCAGCTCAAGGGGCCAAAAATTTTAGCAAGATTGATTTGAAGTCTTGTTATCACCAGGTGCCTATCGAACCCTCCAATGTGTGGAAAACTGCCTTCAAATCCAAGGAGGGCCTTTTTTAATGGTTGGTAATGCCCTTCGGGCTGATGAATGCCCCCATAACCTTCATGAGATTGAGGGACAACATTTTGCGACCCTTCACCAATGCATTCGTGGTGGTGTATTTAGATGACATCTTGATCTTTAGCTAGAGTTGGGAAGATCACCTCCACCATATTCAACAGGTCCTCCAAACCTTGCGACAACATAAGTTGTGTGCCAATTTGGAGAAATGCACTTTTGGCATGACCCAGGTTCAAGATTTGGGGTACATCATTGATGAGAAGAGTGTGTATGTGAACCCAGCCAAGATACAAGTCATTTGTGATTGGCCATCCCAAACCACTATAACAAAGCTTCGTAACTTTTTGGGTCTTACCAAGTTCTACTACAGGTTTATGTTGGGGTTGTCTCATATCACTTGGCCTTTAAGTCAAGTCACCGAGGGTGGATTGAAAGCAAAGTTATTTTGGTCTAAAACCTAAAAAAAAGTTGTTTGCCGAGTTGAAGCATCACTTTTTCTCTACACCAGTGCTCACATTACGAAATCTGCAACAACCATTTGAGATCGAGACAAATGCCTCTAGCTATGCTATGTGTGCAGTTATTACTCAGTAGGGGCATCCAATGGCTTACCACAATAAGACACTTTAGGACATAGTCCGAAAGTATCCCACTTATGACAAAGAAATGTATTCCATTATGTAGGTCTGTCATCAATGGAAGCATTACATTATGGGGAAGCAAATGGTCATCCACACAGACCATTGACCCTTGCAATTCATACAGACATAAGGGAAGTTGCATAACGATCATCATCAGAAATTGTCTACATACCTACAACAATTCCATTTGAACATTAAGGACAAGAAGGGAAGCACCAATATCATTGTAGACTGCCTCAACCGACCACCAATCATGGTGCTGATCACTGTGCTCGACTCTTGTGGGCACAAGACTTCGAGGTGGCCACATCTTTATAAGAATGATCCAGAATTCAACAGCACATACCAGACACTCTTGGAAGGTAAGAAAGTTCCAAATTTTCACCTCCAAGATGCACTATTAGGTCACATGTGACACATTTGTGTTCTTGAAAGTGAGCGGGCCAAGATGATTTGTGAGGGGCACTACAGTCAGGTTGCTGGACATTTTAGAGTAGAGAAAATAGTGGCATTACTGTAGAAGTATTTTTATTTGTCGAACCTTCATCAAGATGTTAGGAAGTACATTCAATCTTGCACTGCCTATGCCATTTCTAAACCAACCATCAAGGAGCAAGGCCTATATACTCCTCTACCTACTCCTAATTGACCTTGGGAATACATCTCCATTGATTACATGTCGGTACTTCCTTCTACTAAGCACGACAATAACTGCATTTTTGTTATCGTCGAAAGATTCTCTAAGATGGCCATTATGGCGGCCTATTTGAAGAGTATCACAGTAGAGGCCACTAATAACCTCTTGTTTGAGAAAGTGTGGGTACACTTTGGGATCCCATTGTCCATTGTCTCAGATCAGGACAACAGATTCCTAAGTGCATTTTGGTCAAGTCTCTAGTCGATGCTAGATACCAAACTTACTAAGTCCATAACTTTCCACCCCCAAACTGATGGTCAAATAGAGGCTGTCAACAAGATGATTGTACACATTTTACGCATGTACAACTCAAAGCATCCATGCACAGGGATTAAAGCCTCCCTTATGTCCAACACAACTACAACAAATCTCTCCATATCTCAGCAGGCCACAACCCCTTTCAGGTAGGGCTAGGATTTCAGCCATTATGTCCCATTGATGTGGCCATACCATTTGCAACCACTCACGCAGATTTGGCCCATGTCCAGTCTGAAGTTGATAGGGATAACATCTCCATTGAGTAGATTTAAAATTTTTGCCAGCAGGTTCATGATATATTGGATAGAGCCAATGTTAAGTACAAGTAGCGCCATGATCAACATTGGGTGCAACACAAGTTCCAGGTGGGTGACAAAGTTTGGATACATTTGTAGAAGGGGCGCTTCGCTGGACCCCACCACAAGATTTAGCTGCTCTGATATGGGCCATACACCATCATCAAGGATGTAGGGGACAATACCTTTGAGTTCAACATTCCACTTTTCCTTGGCCTGCACCCAATGTTCAATGTAGATTGCCTGCAGCCATACTTTCTGCCATTGTTGGACACATCTGACATTGCAAAAAAACTTACACCAATGGAGCTAAACCCCGACTACATGGAACAAGCCACAACTGATCAGATCATGGACACAAAGATCAAGAACACTTTCCAACAGAGGATCCAACTATATCTAGTTGTTAAAGCAGGCCAACTCCTTCACCATGGCAAGTCGTTCATGAGGGACCAAGTTCAATAGAAATTTAGTCACCTCATGGAGGCTCTGCACGCAATTGGGACCATTTCTTCCTAAGGAGGGAGGAATGATCTAGGAGAATATTGGTGGCCACCCACCTATTCCATCTAGACCTCTAGTTGGTTTCATCCGTTTCCTTTTTTTTTGCAGCATTTACTATTTTTAGCCATTTTTTGGGTCTTGAACTTCTAGAGCAGTTTTAACCCCCTTAACGGTGTTTTTTAGGTCCGTAGTAGGCCCATAGCCATTATTAGGGGCCTGCCGAAAATAATGCAGTACTCAAAGAGATCTTCCCAACAAGGTATCATACTGCCAAACAAAGATAATATGACCAAGTTACGACCTCGGTAAGTTGGTTGCCCAACTAATCCCAATAAGGCACACAAACTCTTGGCGTTCCATCTCTTGGGGTTAGGGTTTTGATTGTTTAGTGTTTTCCCTTGTTGTTCAATAATAAATAGGCCCTTGAGCCTCATTGTAACACACTTCAGAGGTATGTAGCCACCACATCTCTTCTCAGAGATAAGCTACCATCACCCAAGCTAGTTTTATTTCCATTTTGTTTGTAAGCATATTTCAGTATTTGATATTACTCAAATGAAGTGAAATTTTTGTTGCATCTCTGTATTTATGGTTATATCTGTAATTTGTTGTGTTCCTTTTTAAGTTCAAATCAATGATTTTAGAGTGGTCCTGTCTTTCCCTATTTTTATTTGCATGTCTCCAATGAGGTCAGGATATAAGGAGTTAGTGCTCAAACTGGTTGAACTTTTGCAAGACCAGCCTCACAAATCCCGACGACCTACCATGGCAGAATAGAAGAAAGACAAGGGGGAAGGAGGTCCTTTCAAAATATTTCTCGAAGAAGCCCTCGAGGGACATAGGAAAGTGATGATGGATAAATTTTCCCAGATCCTTCAGCGGTAACCAAAATGGGACACATCTTCTTCCAGCAACTACTCTAGAAGTGCCACACCCTTTAAGGTAAAAGCAAAATTTTATATCCCCATATTTAAAGGTTAGATAGATGTGGATGTCATAGATAAATTGTTAAATCTACTAGAAGGGTATTTTTCTGTTCATGACTTTTCCAGCTGGGAAAAGATTACTTTCGCACTTCTCAAAGCCGCTCCCCACGTCAAGGACTGGTGGAAACCTACTGTGAGAAGAAGGATGAAATACACCCTCACTATTTTTAGCCGCACCCACTTGGAATTCATTTTGGGATGCCATCAAGGAGTAGTACTACCCTATCGAGAGCTATGAGGATAAATACATAAAGTGGACCATAATGTGACAAGGAAGGGATTAATACATACCAGAGTTTACCAATGTTTTTCATACCCTTCGCACGAAGTTGGGTATCAAGGATTCTCAGTGATATTTGGTACTCAAATACCACGACTGCCTACATAGGTACATCTAAGATGAGATGGGTTTTGTGGATATCTCATCCTCGACGCAGCGTATCGATACGATGTCAAGATTGAAAAGAAGTTTAAACATAAGAAGTGAGACTTTCTATATGTGAATCCAAAGCAAGGGAAAGGTGCCCCAAAACCACAGAGCAAAGGACAAAGCCAAGGCTAGAAAACCTAGGACAACCTGCAAAAGGTGCAAGAAAATAACAACACAACAAAGCCAAAGAGGACACGAGAAAATGGTATGAGTTCCATAAGAGATCCACTCACAACACGAGTAAGTTTCGGGCCAAGCAGTTATTAGTGGCCGAGCTGAAGGCTTCCGAATCTGACGCATGTTTTGACTCTGAGTCAAAACCCAACAAGGGGAATAACAAAGGTAAGTAGATAATTGATGCGGAACTGAGTGTCACCTTGGCCACCACAAAGATCCATACGAATGAGCCTAAAGATCCATAGGAGGGGGAACACCTCTTCCACTCATAGATATGGGTGAAGAGTTCTTCGCTACAGTTCATTGCCGAAAGTGAGAGACAAAATAAATTCATTTCAGCAAAGGTCATGAAGCGGTTGGGCCTACTGACTACAACACATCCGCAACCATACACTATCAGGTGGCTTCACCAAGGACGAGATCTCCACGTCAGCTAACAACATTGCCTTCCCTACAACATCAAGCCCTCCTTGGATGAGGTACCGTGTGATGTTTCTCTTCTTGAATTCTATGATGTATTATTAGGAAAACCATACTTATGGAAGAGACATGTTGTATATGAGTCTGGACCTCATTATGCGATTATTACTTTGGGCATTAAGTTGTATAGGATACCAGACGTAGCCCTGCTTACCTCCATCTGTTTAATCACTGCAAAGCAATGTAGTAAGATCATTTCAGAGATCAAGATTTTTTTTTCCTTATGATTCGCCCTTAGGGCAAGAAGAAGCTTGTGGCCAAGACTTCTAGATAGGGATCCTCTCCAGAACAACAACATATGGAAAAGGTCGTGGAGGAGTACAAGGACATTTTATCCTCACCTACAGGGGTGCCTCTGCATTGTCAAGTCAAGCACTCTATCGATCTAACGCAGGGCATGTCGCTACCCAATGGACCGATCTATCGATGCTTTGTTATGGAGAACGATTAGATCAAGAAGAAGATTGAGGAGGTTTTGCAGAAAGGGCACATCAAACCAAGCTCATCACCCTATGGGAGCCCGATTGTATTTGTATAAAAGATGAATGGGACTTGGAGACTCCGCATTGACTATTGGGTGATGAACATGATCATTGTATGGAATAGGTACCCAATCCCATGAATTGAAGACCTTCTAGACGAGCTAAAGCGGGCCAAATATTTCATCAAGGTTGGTTTGAAGTCTGGTTATCACCAGGTGCCTATTGAAACCTCTGATGTGTGGAAGACTGCCTCAAATCTAAGGAGGGCCTTTTCAAATGGCTACTTATGACTTTTGAGTTGACAAATGCCCTTGCAACCTTCATGAGATTGATAGAAAACATTTTTCCACCCTTCACCAATGCATTCATGGTGGTGTATTTATATGACATCTTGATCTTCAACCAGAGTTGGGAAGAGCACCTCCACCATATTTGATAGGTCCTCCAAACCTCGTGACAACACAAGATGTGTGCCAATTTGAAGAAATGCACTTTTGGCATGACCCAGGTTCGATATTTGGGGTACATCATTGATGAGAAGGGTGTGCATGTGGACCTAGCCAACATACAAGTCGTTTTGGATTAGCGAACCCTAACCACTCTACTAGAGCTTTGTAGCTTTTTGGGTCTTTACAATTTCTATTGCAAGTTCATGTTGGGGTTCTCTCATATCACTTGGCCTTTAAGTCAAGTCACCAAGGGTGGAGTGAAAGAAATTTTATTTTGTTCCAAAACCCAACAATTGACATTTTTTGAATTGAAGCATCACCTCTGCTCCACACCAGTGCTCACATTACCAGACTTGTAACAACCATTTGATATTGATATTGGTGCCTCCAACTATGCTATGTGTGCAGTTATTACTCAGTAGGGGCATCCAATGGATTACCACAAAGAGACAATTTAAGACACAATCCGAAAGCATCCCACCTATGACAAAGAAATGTATTCCATTGTGCAGGTCTGCTATCAATGGAAGCATAACATTATGGGGAAGGAAATGTTCATCCACACAGACCACTGACCCTTGCAGTTCATACAAACATAAGGGAAGTCATAGAATGATTACCATCATAAATGGTCCACATACCTGCAAAAGTTCCATTTGAACATTAAGTACAAGAAGGGAAACACCAATAATGCTGCAGACTTCTTTAGCCGACCACTTTTCATGGCATTGATCACTGTGCTCAACTCCTGTGGGCACGAGACTTTAGGGTAGCCGCATCGTTATAAGAGCAATCCAGAATTTAGCAGCACATACCAGACACTCCTGGAAGGTAAACAAGTTTCAAATTTTCACCTCCAAGATGCACTATTATGCCACCTAGGACACATCTGTGTTTCTGAAAGTGACATTGCCAAGATGATTTGGGAGGTGCACTACAGTCGGGTCACTGAACATTTCAAAGTAGAGAAAATAGTGACAATACTATAGAAGTATTTCTATTGGTTGAACCTTCGTCAACATTTTGGGAAGTACATTCGATCCTGCACTACCTGTGCCATTTCCAAACCAACCATCAAGAATCAAAGCCTATATACTCCTCTACCTACTCCTAGTTGACCTTGGGAATCCATCTCTGTGGATTACATGTCAGACCTTCCTTCTACTAAGTACGAAAATGACTGCATTTTCGTGTTCATATATATATTCTCTAAGATGGTCATTATGGCAACCTGCAAGAAGACTATCGCATTAGAGGCCACTGCTAAACTCTTCCTTGAGAAAGTATGGGTATGCTTTGGGATTCCATAGTCCATTGTCTAAGATCGATATAACAGATTCCTAAGTGCATTTTGGTCAAGTATCTAGTGAATGCTAGATACCAAACCTACTAAGTCCATGAATTTCCACCCTCAAGTTGATGACCAAAAAGAGGTCATCAACAAGATGATCGTACACATTCTACGCATGTACAACTCGAAGCATCCACACACATGGGATGAAATCCTCCCCTATGTCAACCACAGTGACAACAAAGCTTTCCATGGATCGATAGGCCACAACCACCTTCAGGTAGGGCTATGATTTCAACCATTATGTCCCATTGATGTGGCCATACCATTTGTAGCCATTCAGGCAGATTCGACTCACGTCTAGTCCGAAGTCGATGGGGCTAACAACTTCACTGAGAGGATTCAACACACCCACCAGCTAGTCCATGATATATTGGACACAACCAATGCTAAGTACAAGCATCGCCATGATCAACATTGGGTGACGCACAAGTTCTAGGTGGGTGACCAAGTTTGGCTACATTTGCAGAAGGAGTGCCTCACTAGAACCCACCACAAGATTCACCCACTTTGATATGTTCCATACATCATCACCAAGGCTGTAGGGGGCAATGCCTTCGAGCTCAACATTCCACCTTTCCTTGGCCTGCACCCAATGTTCAATGTAGCCCACCTACGACCATACTTTCCACCATTGCTGGACACATCCGATATTGTAAAAAATCTCACACCAATGGAGCTAAACCCATAATGCATGGAAAATACCACAACTGATTAGATCATGGACACACAGATCAAGTATAATTTCCAATAGAGGATCCAATTATATCGAGTTATCAAAGCAGGCCAACTTCTTCACCAGGGCAAGTGGTTCACTAGGGACTGGGTTCAAGAGAATTTTTCTCACCTCAAGGAGGCTTTGCACATAATGGGGACCATTGCTTCCTAAGGAGGGAGGAATATTCAAAGTGGGTATTGGTGTCCACCTGTCTATTCCACCTAGACCTCTAGTCGGTTTAATATGTTTCCTTTTTTATTGCAACATTTACTATTTTTAATAGCTTTTCCGATCTTGAACTTCCAAAGCAGTTTTGACCCCCTTAATAGTGTTTTTTGGAGGTTTGCAGTAGGTCCATAGCCATTGGAAGGGCCTTCCACAAATAATGTAGTACTCGGAGAGATATTTCCAACAAGGTATCATACATTCAAAATGTAAATAATATTACCAAGTTACGACCCTAGGAAGTTGGTTGCCTAACTAACCCCAACAGGGCGCACAAACTCTTGGTGTTCCTTCTCCTAGGGTTAGGGTTTTCCTTTGTATTAATAATAAATATGTCCTTGATCCTCATTCTAACACATTTTAGAGGCATGTAGCCACCACATCTCTTCTCAGAGATAATCTACCATTTCCTGAGCTAGTTTTAATTCCATTCTATTTGTAAGAATATTCTAGTATTTGATATTAATGAAATGAAGTGTTATTTCTGATGCATCTCTATATTTATGGTTATATCTATAATTTGTTGTGTTCCTATTTAAGTTTAGATCATTGGTTTTTGAGTGGTTTTCTCTTTCTTTATTTTTCTTTGCATGTCCCAACGAGGTCGGGATATAAGGAGTTAGGGCTTGAACTGGTCAAAAATTTACAAGACCAATGTCGTAAATCCCAATGGCCTCCCATGGTGGAAGAGAAGAAAGATGAGGGGGTAGGAGATCATTCCAAAATCTTGCTTAAAGAAGCCCTCAAACTACAGAGGAATGTGATGATGGACAACTTTGCCTAGATCCTTCAACGGCTACCCAAAGGTGACACATCTTCTTCCAATAGCTACTCTAGAAGTGCCACACCCTTTAAGGTACAATTAAAGTTTTACATCACCATATTTGAAGGTCAAATAGATGCAGACGCCGTAGATAAATGGTTAAATATGCTAGAAGGGTATTTTTCTGTTCATGATTTTTCCAGCCAGGAAAATATTACTTTCGCACTTCTCAAAGCTGCCCCCCATGTCAAATACTAGTGGGAAACCTACTGTGAGAAGAAGGACAAAAGTACACCCTCACAGTTTTTAGTGCATCCACTTTGGATTCGTTTCAGGATTCCATCAAGGAGTAGTGCTACCCTGTTGGGAGCTATGAGGATAAACACATAAAGTGGACCATGCTGCGGAAGGGAAGGGACTAAGACGTGCCAGAGTTTACCAATGTTTTTCATACCCTTCTCACAAAGTTGGGTATCAAGGATTTTTAGCGACATTTGGTACTCAAGTACTATGACTGCCTACATAGGTACATCTAGGCGAAGATGGAGTTCCTGGATATCTCCTCGCTCAGTACGAAAAACTGAGACGCTGTCAAGATTGTGAAAAAGTTTAAACATAATAAGAGAGACTTTGGATATATGAATCTGAAGCAAGGGAAAAGTGCCCCAAATTGCAGAGCAAAGGATAAAGCTAAGGCAAGGCAACCCAAGACAACCTGTCGTAGCCGTAAGAAAAGAATAACACCAAGAAACCAAAGAAGGACATAGGAAAATTGTGTGTGTTCCATAAAATCTCCACTCACAACACGAGCGAGTGTTAGGCCAAGAAGTCACTCATGGCCGAGTTGAAGGCTTCAGAATACGATGCATGTTCCGACTTTGAGTCCGATCCCAACAAGTGGGATGGAAAAGGGAAGTAGATCATTGATGCTGAGCTCAGTGCCACTGTGGCCACCAACAATATCTAGAAGAATGAGCTTGAAGATCCATAGGAGGGGGAACGCCTCTTCCACTCATAGATGTGGGTGAAGGCTTGTCCACTATAGTTAATTGTTGATAACGAGAGCGAAAAGAACCTCATTTCAGTAGAGGTCATGAAGCGGTTGGGCCTACTGACTACAACACATTCGCAGTCGTATACCATCGGGTGACTTCACCAACGATGAGATCTTGGCGTCAGCCAGTAGTGCTACCTTCCCTACAACATCAAGCCCTTCATGGATGATGTACTGTGTGATGTTTCTCCTCTTGAAGTCTGTGATGTATTATTTGGAAAACCATACATGTGGAAGCAACATGTTGTATATGAGTCTAGACCTCTCTTCGTGATTATTACTTTTGGCACTAAGTTGTACATGATACCGGAGGTAGCCTCACCCACCACCATCTCTCTGATTACTGCAAAGCAATGCAGTAAGATCATTTCACAGACCAGGATTTTTTTCCTCATGATTTTCCCTCAGTGCAAGAAGAATATTGTGGGCATGACTTCTTGACAGGGCTCCTCTGCACAATAGAAACATATGGACAAGGTCGTGGAGGAGTACAGGGACATTTTCTCCTCACTTTTGGGGTACCTTTAAATTGTCAGGTCAAGCACTCCATCAATCTAACCCCAGGTGCACCACTACCCAATGGCCCAATCTATCAACATTCTATTATGGAGAATGATGAGATCAAGAGGCATATTTAGGTGTTGTTATGGAAAGGGCACATTAGGCCAAGTCATCACCTTGTGTGAGCTTGATTGTATTGGTACAAAAGAAGGATGGGACCTAGAGACTCTGCATTGACTATCAGGAGTTGAACAAGATCACTATAAGGAATAGGTACCCAATCCATGAATTTATGACCTTCTAAAGTAGCTCAAGGGGGCCAAATATTTCAACAAGATTGATTTGAAGTCCGGTTATCACCAGGTGCCTATGGAACCCTCCAATGTGTGGAAGACTGCCTTCAAATCTAAGGAGGGCCTTTTTGAATGGTTGGTCATGCCTTTCAGGTTGATGAATGCCCCCACAACCTTCATGAGATTGATGGATGACATGTTCCGACCCTTCACCAATGCATTCATGGTGCTGTATTTAAATGACATCTTGATATTCAACTAGAGTTGGGAAGAGCACCTCCACCATATTCGACAGGTCCTCCAAACCCCGCGATAACATAATCTGTGTACCAATTTTAAGAAATGCACTTTTGGCATGACCCAGGTTCAATATTTGGGGTACAACATTAATGAGGAGGTTGTGTATGTGGACCCAACCAAGATACAAGTCATTTAGGATTGGCCATTCCCAACCACTCTAACAGAGGTTTGTCGCTTTTTAGGTCTTACCAATTTCTACCACGGGTTTGTGTTGGGGTTATCTCATATCACTTGGCCTTTAAGTCTAGTCACCAACGGTAGAGCGAAAGAAAATTTCTTTTGGTCTGAATCCCAATAAAAGGGATTTGTCGAGTTGAATCGTTGCGTCTTCTTTGCACCAGTGGTCACATTACCAGACTTGCAACAACCATTTAAGATTAATATAGATGCCTTCAACTATGTTATTGATGCAATTCTTACTCAATAGGGGCATCCAGTGGCTTACCATATTGAGACACTTTCAGACATAGTCCCAAAGTATCCCACCTATGACAAAGAAATCTATTCCATTGTATAGGTTTGCCATTAATGAAAGCATTACATTTTGGGGAAGGAAATGGTCATCCACAAAGACCACCGACCCTTGTAGTTCATACAGACATAAGGGAAGTTGCAGAATGATCGCCATCAGAAATGGTCCATCTACCTACAATAGTTCCATTTAACCATTAAGTACAAGAAGGGCAACACCAATAATGTTGCAGACTACCTCAACCGACCACCACTCATGGTGTTGATCACTATTCTCAACTCCTATGGGCATGAGACTTCAAGATGGCCACATCTTTATAAGTGTGATCGAGAATTCAAAATCACATACCATACAGTCTTGGAAGGTATGCAAGTTCCAAATTTTCACCTCTAGGACGCACTGTTATGCCACCTAGGACACATCTATGTTCCTACAAGTGAACATGCCAAGATGATTTGGGAGGCGTACTATAGTTGGGTTGTTGGACATTAGAGAGTAGAGAAAAAAGTGGTAGTACTGCAGAAGTATTTTATTGGCCAAATCTTCATTAGGATGTTGGGAAGTACATTTGATCATGCATTTCCTGTGGCATTTCCAAACAACCATCAAGAAGCAAGGTCTATATACTCTGCACACTCCTAATCAACCTTTGGAACCCATTTCCATGGATTACATGTTGGGCCTTCCTTCTACTAAGAACGAAAATGACTGCATTTTCATGGTCATCAATAGATTCTCTAAGATGGCCATTATGGAGGCTTGCAAAAAGAGTATCATAGCAAAGGTCACTTCTAAGCTCTTCTTTGATCGAGTTTGGGTACACTTTGGGATCCAAAATTCCATTGTCTCATATCAGAACAATAATTTCCTCAGAGCATTTTCATTAAGTTTCTGGTCAATGCTGCATACCAAACTTACTAAGTCCATGACTTTCCACCCCCAAGATGACGGCCAAACAAATTTTGTCAATAGGATGATCATACAAATTTTGCGCATGTATAACTTGAAGCATGCATGCTCATGGGATGAAATACTCCCCTATATCCAACATAGATACAAGAAAGTTATCTATAACTCGAGAGGGCACAACCCCTTTTAGGTAGGGTTGGTCTTTCAGCCATTATGTCCCATTGATGTGGTCATACCATTTGCAGCCACGTAAGAAGATTTGACTCACGTCCAGTTTGAAGCTGACATGGCTAACAAATTCATTGAGTGGAATCAAAACATCCGCTAGTAGGTCCATGATATATTGAAAGAGTCAATGCTAAGTACAAGTAGTACCATGATCAACGTCAGGTGTGTTGTTGGGAAAAGTGTCTACTCAGAACGTCCCTATCCTGCTAAGGTGTGACAGTACCTTAGCAACAAACAAGGAAAGCTACTTTCGTATTCTTCTTTATGAAATGTAAATGAAGAGGAATAGGATGAACCAACCTGTGTCTTTCGCTAGTCCTTTGATCCAATCGCTCTCCTCTTTGACAGCTTCCAGCTACCTGCTCCCTTACTTGCCCAGCTTCACCAAGTTCCTGCAAGATCACAGAAGAGGAAAACTACACAAAGACATGGATTTACATTCATAAATAGCTTAGGATCAGATTTAAGCTAAACATGCAAATATAACAAAAACATCATTGATACACAAGCATGTAGGAGAAACTCAAATAGTTTTATTGATATAACAAGAAGATCCAGGAGGAGATACAACCAAGTGAGTCCCGATCCAGCATCAACCTCCCAACAAAGGAATCCCTTCTTCACCTCCAACAAAGCATAAATCACCCAATGCACTGATCTCAATCTCAAAACCAACAACAATTCTCTGCAATGTACAAAATTCCAGCCTCTGGATCTCTGGGATGAGGGATCCATATATAGATGTATGCAGAGAGGATGAGTCAGCCTATGATTTGACTTGTGGCTTCTCTCTGTCAGTTCTTGCTTCCACTTGGAGACTAAGAGCCTCTTACTCATCCTTGGTTGAACTCAGTGAGGCAAGTGTCATTGGGGAAGATTCTGGAAGCTTCCATTGTCTGTCCACCTCGTGGAATGACACTGCCATTTGTCATTTCCCGCTCAGCGCACCCTGGTAGTGCATTTAGGTGCGTTGCAACGCACCTAGCTAGTGTACTGGGGTGCTATGCAACGCAGGTAGCTAGTGGAGCAGCTGAAATGATCCTGATTTGACTGATTCTGAGCAGTTTCTGGTGGAGAACTTCTGGGAGAAGCTGTAATTTGTTGACCTTGTTCCTTTAGGGGCAGGAACAACACTTTTAGGGACTTTGGATCCCTTGGTTTATGGACATTTCATGCTTAGAGCTGTAAGGCACAAAAATGGCTATAACAGTTGCCCCCTAAAGTATGAGGCCGTTTATCGGGTGAAATGCTTTATTAGGAGGATCCGAAGTTCTTTCAATGCTAGGAGGAGACCTGTAATAAGATACAATACAATACATTATCTTCATACTGCTTTCATGATCTAGCTGAGGCGGGCATTCCCATGCTCAGCTTTATAAATTCATTTTTATGTACACAGGACAGACAATCGTCTGATGGTAGACTGATGATTTTGATGAAGTCATCATCCTTTTGGTAGGATGATTATCTGTGCTGCAATGCTGTACATGTCAATGTTTTTATTTTCCTGAATATATATCGCAGCCCGGATGGATGAAACTAGATCCGGGGTCTTCAATCTTGTCTGATCTTCACTCGAAGTACAAGTCGATCCATGTGAGAAATGTTTTGAAGTCGAACATGGAAAGACATCGCTTGATTACCAGTCAATGATGTAAACTGTTAACAAGCGCGAGAGGAATCACCGATATTGATGATGACCATCAAGGTACTGCAGTACAATTCACGTGGTGTGAATAAAGGACTTGGCGTCGAACACCACGCAAAATCTTTCGGTCGAAGGTAATTGATGTATACCTATCGCCGGAAGTGAGAAACTTGCCATTGAGGCATGCAAGCTTCAAAGTACTGAATGGGGTGTTCCTAGATCAACTTCTTGGATAATGAGCTGGTGTCGACAAGAAGCGATCTGTCAAAGGAGGGCCTTGATGAATCCCACATCAATGACACAGAACGGAGCAAATGATTTTGATGGAGGTGAAAACGATCTGATGATATATGGTTCAGGATGGCGGTCATGAAGGAATGAAGTATAATGTATGGTAGTGGATGGAACACGGGTGACTTCTCTGGATGACTTCTCTTGAACATGTCGGTGACACTTATGTGATGGATTGGTAGCATTTACCCCAAATGTGGATGGTATGGCGTGACCATGGTGATGTGACCGGTGAATGAAACAACGCAACCCGACTCAGGCACGAAGTGGAAGTGTCATGTTCAAGAGCGACTTGCTACCAATAAAGATTCTTTGAGTTTCTTCCCAATTTTTCCCCAGTCATTGCTGACCAGTACCTCTTTATTTTTGTCAAGCTTGAGGAGGATAACATATGCTTGTTCTATAATTTGCCCTTCGGGCAAACCCATCGCTATGTTTTAACGAGCCTAGCGATAGTGAAACTCGTTCTCGTCTAAAGACAAGTTTGTCGCTATTAATCTTTTTAACGAGTCTAATGACAAAGATAACTCGGTCCTTTTCATTTTTAGAGAGTCTGAAAAGGTACGTAAAGTTAACTCCAGAATTCCTTTTTCGTCATCTAATCCCTTAAGTCCGAAAAAGTATAAAACAATACAGAAGGGATGCATTTTCGATAGTTTTAACGAGCCGAACAACACAAGCGCTCGATCTTTTTGTGCAATAATCCCTCAGGTCCAAAAAGATTAAAATCTAGAGGAGGGATAGCACTTCCGGTTGCTTTAACGAGCTGGAAGGCCAAAACTCGGCAATCTTTTCATATTTTACGAGTCAGATGAAAAGAGCTTAAAGAAGACTCGTCTTTTGAGGAACGAGTGATAAAATGGGTAGCAGCTGATTCCAGGTAAGGTTTGGAATTTTCCAATCACGGCAGTGTCACAAGGATGGCTAGTGAAATCACTCTTCGCAGTTGTTCCTCAAAATGGGTAAACAATCAAATGGAGGTGAATGATCGGCCAATGAAAAGTGGAGGTGACGGTGCAAACACGACCAAGGCTTTAATGGCTGATAATGCTACATTCACGGTGGTTATTTACTGGAGGATAGTTCATTTTTTAACGAGCTTAAACGCGGATTGAAACACTTGCTCGGTCTTATGTTTATTTTTTAACGAGCTTGAACTATGTGCTAAAACTGCTCGATTAATCCAGTCATATGATAAGAATGTCTCATATAAAACGACAACTTTTAGATTTTTGCCCCACATCCTTTCTTCATGCAAGTTAGGTGACGACTAATCCTACGAGTTTAAAGGGTTAGAGGTCCTAAAAATTTAAAAAATAAATAGCCGCCCCTCGCTTGCACTCCAAAAGGTTTGCATGCCCCCAGGTATAAGACAGAGTTTCGAGGTCTCCCTCTATTCGAGCTGACAAAACATTCGTTTTATCAGGAAGGGTCACCCTTTATTCGAGCTGACAAAACATTCGTTTTATCAGGAAGGGTACTACCTCTTACAGGTTACCCAAAGATTGTTCTATTTACGCCGTAAACAAAACACTTCTCTGGCGATGTCTACCAAGATAAACAAAGGTGAGTGACAACGAGCGTCACACACATAACTTTGACAAGAGAATCTTTTTCTAGAATAACCCCTCTTCCACTGACGGACGGGGTACAGACTAGTCATATTCTCCCGCGGAAACCTACCCTATACCCGAAGTTTTCCTGCCGAAGCAGACCAGGATGCATGCCCCCTGGGTTTCAGTCATATCCCTCCGAATTACTCGCGCTCATCGGGAGGACGGACTGGGGGTTGAGACATTTCTTGCGTGAAGAGACCATTTAGGGATGGTATATGACTATTTGCTATGCGTGATCCGGGAAATGAAAGCTGGTCTACGAGCTTGACCACTCTTCCTTCGTGCGGAAAACACATTACTCTAAAGAGTGAGGAGACGATGGCTCCCATGCAATAAATATAGTCTCACCCAAGGAGTAGATTGTAATCTAAGGGTCCTTGGACTACCATTACGTTCATTTGAATTGTCTTCCCTCTCAATGTTATGGGCACATTGGGAAGGATCCCTAAAGGTCGACTGGTTCCTTTATCAAATCCTGTCAGATTTCTCATCTCAGGCGACAACGATGGCGAACCAAGCGCTTTCCAAGAAATAGAGGAAAGGGTACTCACAGAAGCCCCCTCATCTATGATGGTACCAGCCATGACCATTCTATATATTTGAACGATAATTCAGAATGGTACACTTGCTGGTAGGCGGGTCTGCCTAGTTGATTCCAGTCGAAGGAGACAACTAGGTTGCTTGGAGGTGGGACCGAGTAGACGGCCGGGTATGGCTCTGACGAACTTCCTTCCTACGGTAAAGGAACGGGTAAACTGCCCCCATGTTCGTCGGAGTCTGTGTTTATGAAGAGAATTTGGACGGTGCCATCCTTGTTCTCTCCCGTGACGGTATCATCTGAGGATAAAACCTCTGAAGGCAATACCGGGTCAACTGCCGTTTCGACCTTTTGACTTTCGTCTGGTATGGATTTAGATGGTTTATCTTTAATGATAGGTGCTTCGGCTGACCACCTGAGCGGGGCAGCCGGGTTTTCAACTGGTGACGGACTCGACAAGAGTTTTTTATATCCAGGAGGAAGTCGCAACGGTGAAACCGGACGATCTTCCAAAACTCTTTTAGCCTCGTCTAAGAAGGGACAACAGTGGACGGCATGATCGCCTTCGCACAGTTTATAGGGAAATCTAGCTTTCCCTTTTTGTCTTGTGGCTTCACTTTCACTAGTTGACGGTGTGCTGTCAACATGGCCATCAGAGGTTGACGACATCGGATTGTGCAAATGGGGAGACCAGTCCCTTAGTATCCGAGGGATGCAAGGAAAATCTCTGTGAAAGTGGTCTCCCTTGCAAATGACACATGGCGATTTAGGCCTGGTCGGTACAGTGTGTGGATTTTCGTTAGACGACACTCATTTGCCCCCATTCGCTTTTGGCTCCTTCTTCTTCTTCTCTTTCTTCTTCTTTTCCTTCTTCTCCTTAGGAACTTGACTTTTGGCTTTGCCAGCCCCATCAAGCGAGGAGGAAGGAGGAGAGGAAGAATTAGAGGAAGTAGAAGGTTGGTGGGTAACTCTGGACTGGTCTAACTGCTGATTCGATTGTTCAGGAATAGTGGTGTTCTGAACGACATTGGTTGAGAAGAGCCATACTGGCAAGCCAATTGTCAGTCCTGGAAGCGACAATGTGGCCATATGGGGTGCACCAACATCTCCCCAAGAGGAGAAGGGACTAGGATTTCCACCAAGGGGAATTCCTTGGTTGGTAGACTCCATTTTCTCAACCTAAGATCAACGTAGGAAAAGGGTATGAATATTCCGTTTAAAATAAATTTTTTAGACGCTTTAGACACAACTTGTTTTTTCAGTTTTTAAGAGTCGAGAAAAAACAAAAGATGACTCTAGTCTCCTTCGATTTTTAATGAGCCTGAAGTGACAACTGCTCAGATGGACCTTTTCCGTTAAGGAGTCTAAAAAGGAACGAAAGGGACTGCTCTGGAGATCTAGGTAGAGGGTGTGCCAAACCAATCACAAAACTACAGAATACGTTTTACGGTACGGCAGTCAATCTTCCCGAATGCTGAGTTCGGTGCATTGCGATCAGTAGGGCGGCCGACACGGCTTCCTATGGATAAAAGGTTTTAAGCCTATAGGGGCCTCCCAATATATACTCGACGGTACGTGGGAGCACAAGTCCGTACTGGCACTTATCGTCTCACAGTGGAGGAATCACCCAACCATCAGTGAGGACAACAGTTACCAGGTTTTACGACGCCGGAACACGTCTCTAGCCTAGACCTCTATGTTGTGCGTTAAGTTCCAAAGCGTTGTTAGATTCATTCAATTTATTTTAAGTTGATCTTTCTTAGAAGTTTGCCTTTTGGGATCACCACGAGATGTAGATGTAATTCCTAAATGCAATCTAAAGATGATAAGAAAATCTTTTATCTCTTTTCAGCAATGAAAATCCTAGCTACAAGGGGAAAAGAAAGACACAATCTTTTCTCAAAGAGCAAAGAGCACACTGTAAATGCACTTTTCCTAAATCAAGCCAAACAGACTATCAATATGCAAATGCACATATGCATGTATTTGTTTTCACTTTCTTAATATTGATGCCTAAAAATAAAGTTGATGTACAAATCTGAATTTGCTTTCAAGTGAAAAACACAAACAAGCTTCTTTTCGAAATCAAAAGGTAGAGAAGATTACGACACTTTATGATTTTGAACTACACACTCGTTTCGACACTAGAAAGTGACAAATTCAAACCAAAGGTAAAAGTAAAAGTATAATCAACTGTCAACAACAAACAAACTTTCTCCTAAGATCAAAATTGACACTTACGACAGATCTAAATCTAAGGACGACAGTATGACTATTCTACTTTTTCAATGGAAAACTGTAAATGATGTAACAAACACACAAAGAACATCTACAGCCTTTTTGTACAAAAGAGGCAGAATTAAGGCAAAGAAAAGGAGTTTTCAGACAGGTACACACACTGATCATAGGCTGCAAAAATCAGAGACAAAACTGGACAAAATGAAGCAAAGAACCTCAGCTGCACAGGGCAAAGGCTGATCAGCGCACCTGTTGCACAGAGAAACTGAATTGCAGCGCAGGTAGCCCTCTCGGGACCTGCGTTGAAATGCAGAACCTCTTCACAGAGCCTGCGCTGGGGCAGAAACGAGACTTCTATCCGGGTTATGGGTCACGGTTTGCAGTTTAATCTATGGTTTTTGGCCGAGTAAAAGCAATCAGTAAGGTACAATCAGAGGGATGATTTAAAGGAGGACTAAGAGCTATCACAAAGGGTAATCAGATCATTTGTGGATCAGCTGTTCAAATCATAAACAAATCCAGTGAGTGGATTGAAGTAGCAGGTGTCTACTTTGCATTTGATAATGGCAAATGCAGTTCGATTGCTACTTCTGTGTTTATGAAACAAACAACAATGGAAACACAAACAAACTAACTAGACACGGTCCCCAGCAGAGTCGCCATTTTGTTGTTGGGAAAAGTGTCTACTCAGAACGCCCCTATCCCACTAAGGTGTGACAGTGCCTTAGCAACAAACAAGGAAAGCTACTTTCGTATTCTTCTTTATGAAATGTAAATGAAGAGGAATAGGATGAACCAACCTGTGTCTTTCGCTAGTCCTTTGATCCAATCGCTCTCCTCTTTGACAGCTTCCAGCTACCTGCTCCCTTACTTGCCTAGCTTCACCAAGTTCCTGCAAGATCACAGAAGAGGAAAACTACACAAAGACATGGATTTACATTCATAAATAGCTTAGGATCAGATTTAAGCTAAACATGCAAATATAACAAAAACATCATTGATACACAAGCATGTAGGAGAAACTCAAATAGTTTTATTGATATAACAAGAAGATCCAGGAGGAGATACAACCAAGTGAGTCCCAATCCAGCATCAACCTCCCAGCAAAGGAATCCCTTCTTCACCTCCAACAAAGCATAAATCACCCAATGCACTGATCTCAATCTCAAAACCAACAACAATTCTCTGCAATGTACAAAATTCCAGCCTCTGGATCTCTGGGATGAGGGATCCATATATAGATGTATGCAGAGAGGATGAGTCAGCTTATGATTTGACTTGTGGCTTCTCTCTATCAGTTCTTGCTTCCACTTAGAGACTGAGAGCCTCTTACTCATCCTTGGTCGAACTCAGTGAGACAAGTGTCATTGGGGAAGATTCTGGAAGCTTCCATTGTCTGTCCACCTCGTGGAATGACAGTGCCATTTGTCATTTCCCGCTCAGCGCACCCTGGTAGTGCATTTAGGTGCGTTGCAACGCACCTAGCTAGTGTACTGGGGTGCTATGCAACGCAGGTAGCTAGTGGAGCAGCTGAAATGATCCTGATTTGACTGATTCTGAGCAGTTTCTGGTGGAGAACTTCTGGGAGAAGCTGTAATTTGTTGACCTTGTTCCTTTAGGGGCAGGAACAACACTTTTAGGGACTTTGGATCCCTTGGTTTATGGACATTTCATGCTTAGAGCTGTAAGGCACAAAAATGTCTATAACAAGGTGCCACACAAGTTCTAGGTGGGTGAAAAAGTTTGGCTACATTTGCAGAAGGATCGCCTCACTAGAACCCACTACAAGCTTCACCCGCTTTGAAATGGGTCATACACCATCACCAATGTTGTAAGGGATAATGCCTTTGAGATCATCATTCCACCTTTCCTTGGCCTGCACCTAGTGTTCAATGTAGACTGCTTGCGGTCATACTTCCCACCAGTTTTGGACACATCCGATATTGCAGAACAACTCACACCAACAGAGCTAAACCCAGACTGCATGGAACAAGCCACAACGAATCAAATCATAGACACACAATTCAATAATACTCACCAACCGAGGATCCAACTATATCGAGTTGTCAAAGCAGGCCAACTCCTTCACTAGGGTGAGTGGTTCACTAGAGACTAGGTTCAACAGAAATTTCCTCACCTCATGGAGGCTCTGCATGCAATGGGGACCACTGCTTCCTAAGGATGGAGGAATTATCTAGGTGGATATTCATGGTGAATTGCATATTCGACCTAGGACTCCAATCAGTTTCATCTGTTTCCTTTTTTATTTCAACATTTACTATAATTTTTAACAGCTTTTCAGGTATTGAACTTTCGAAGGTGTTTTGACCACCTAAACAATATGTTTTTTAGGTCTAGAGTAGGCCCATAGCCATAGGCAAGGGAATGCCACAAATCCTATATTACTTGGACAGATATTTCCAAAAAGGTATTATACGCACCAAACAGAGATAATATGACCAAGTTACGACCCCAAGAAGTTGGTTGCCTAATTAACCTTAACAAGGCCCACAAAATGTTGGTGTTCCATCTCTTGGGGCTAGGGTTTTTGTCATTTAGGGTTTTCCCTTATTGTTCAATAATAGATAGGGCCTTGAGTGTGATGCAGGAAAGTGTTCCCTCTGCGGACAGAGGCAACCCCTCTAGCCCTAGAGTGGGTCTAGTAATAGCAAGGACAAAACAACAATTAATTCCCTTAAATAGTCATCGATGGAGGCCTACCTCAAACCAGTGGTTGATGAAGTTCCGTTTCGCTGCTCTAGCTTCCGTTTCCTTCTCCTTAATAAGTGATCAACCTGAAACACCACAAAGAAACAACAGAGCATGTAATCGAGAAACAACAATGATCTATTTACTCACAAAGTCAAGAAGTCATGATCTATCAAGTAAAGTACATGCAAGACATAGGAAATCATCATTGATTGTATTAATAATAAATCAAGAGCAAAGCTTACAACCAAGTCTTGACGTCGCAAGCCTTCTCAGAGGGTCCAACCAGTGTGTTTATTCAAGTATTCACTCTCAAAAATGGGTCTCCCAAATAGCAATATATATCTCTCTCTCATATACAAGCTTTAACACAAGGTTAAGGGCACTCCACACCTTCTTGCAAACTAAAAAGCAATCCCACACTTGTCACGCTCACACCAAAACTATCCACCAAACTCAAAAGTAGTAGCAACACTGTACAACCAAAAGAACTAGCAGATGATAGCAATGGTGAGTGATTTTATAGGAGGAGTCTCCAGGAAGTGAGGGAGAGGGAGCTTATCCTCAGGGCAAGCAGCACAAAAGATAGAACTACCATGCCAGAGGAGGAAGGGCGACCCAAACTGACCCAACAACCACGTCCATAGACATTCAATAGGTCGAATGTAGGAAGGAATTCGCCCAATCTGGATCGTCGCTGGTCATTAACTAAGCTTTAGCATCAACATCGCTAGTAAGTAATGTATGCAGACTGATTATCACTAAATATAGCTAATAGCCCCGCGTTGGGGCAAGAAATCTGACTGTCGCTAGAAACAGGTGTACTTCCGCGATGGGGTCATGGCAGAATTGTTTATGACAGGGGTTTGTCGCGTATATTAAGTGTATTCTCACGACGAGGAAGAAAACTTAGGAAAAGAGGGTCAATTGGAAACATAAGAGAGCATTTGTTCAATATGAGAATGTTTCACTGGACACATGACACGGTAGAAGGACTGGGGTGAAGGTAGTGACAAATTACTGTGTCACAGATGCCCCCTAAAGTATGAAGCCTGAGAGAGTGGGAGGGGTGAAATGCTTTATGAAACTGTCTGAACTGGAACACCACCTGGAAGAACCTGTAGGCACAAGTACAACTGATATCTCTGATAGTGAAATACATGTAGTCTAGGCATGGGCGCAACCTTCCAAAAGACATACGAACTATGTCTGTGGTATGGATGCAACCATCCAGCTAGTAAGACCATGATAATGATAAAGGTATGGTCGTAGCCATCCATCAAAGAGTCATGTACGTAATCACGAACCAATCCACGTAGCCTGAACATGTGTAATCTTTGTCTGGGGTCTTGAAACCCAACCGATCATAGTACAAATTCTAACATGCAAACAGGTGTGCTAAGGTCGAGCATGATAGAAAGTCACTTGATTACCGGTCAATGATGAAAATCGTTAACAAGCGCGAGAGAAACCATCAATAATGCCAATGGTTCTCAAGGTACTGTCTAGTATAATCCACGAAGTGTGAAGAATGAGCTGAAGTCGAACACTCGTGGAATCACCCAATCGATGACCAATGATGAAAGTCTATCATCAGGAGTGAAGAACTTGCCATTGAGGCATGCAAGCTCCAAGGTACCAAGGGGGATCTCTAGATCAGTCTCTTGGATAATGAGCTGGCATCAACATGAGACGATCCGTCGCGGGAGGGCCATAATTTTCCCCCCATCAATGACACGAGATAAGGAACAAGTGGTAGATGGTGAAGCAGAGTATCAGAGGAGGGGGTAAGGATGTGAACTGCAAAAGGATTATACTCTTGAACATGTCGGCGACACGACTCTGGAGGGTGGTAGCATTTAGGTACCAAGGGATCAGAGGCTTGATGGAGACAACATGGATCAGATGGAATGAGGCTAAATGGCAACCCAAAACCCTGGAAGGCCAAATGATGATGTATGGATATCCCAACCCGACAAGAAGCAAAAGTGTCGATGTTCAAGAGTGACTAGCTACTGCAGGTAACCAATGACAACTTCCAAATTTTCCCCCACCATTGCTAGCGAGTACCCCAATTATTTTTGAAAACAAGCTTGAAGGGGATAGCATATGCTTGTAATATAAGTTCGACCTTCGGTCGAACCCAACCTAGTAATAGTTTAACATGTCCTAGGGAGGAGAAGCTCAAGTCTCGTCATGGTGACGAGTCCGATGTAATCAGGGTTTAATGAGTCTGACATAGGTAAAACTTGGAGTCTTTTTCATGTTTAGAGAGTTTGAAAAAGACACAGAAAAGAAAACTCCAGGGGGGGTCCTTTTTCATATATTTGTGTCTCTTGAGCCCGAAAAAGTATAAAATAATACTCGATAGAACCGCTTGACCATTACGATCAAAGAGTAATTTTCATAATTAGTGGCCTTGATCCGAAAGAGTAGAAAAGTGATCGAAGACACGTCTTTTCGTAACCAATATCGAACCTGAAACGACAAAAGTTCGGTGATCTTTTCGTGTTTATACAGTCAGAAAAGAGCTCAAAGTGGATGGCCTCTTATTTCGTTTAACGAGTCAAAAGTAATAACTCGGAAATCTTTTCGTCTTTTAAGTCAGAAAAGAGCTTAAAGAGGACTTTGCAGAAAATACAGACCAAGTGTATACAAAGTATGACATAATCCTGCCACCTGTAGTTCTACACAAAACATGTCAAACGTAAGACCCATTCGACATAAAATAATTAAAAATGCGATATAAATGAAAAAAACCCTCACCCTAAAGTGTAATTTCTAATTTTTTCAAAAAATTACTATAAAAAGGGGGTGTGGTAATTCATTTTTTACCATTTACATTGTGCATTTTTACCTTTGGCATTTTGGAGCACCAACTTGAGCGAACTTCCCAAGTCGATTTCGGCATCATCTATCCACGGTTCCTCCTGAAACCTTCTCCAAGTAGGTACATTCTTCCTTGCATTGCATTTGAGTGGTTTTTTTATGCAATTTAGTGTTAGGTAGGTGGTTTTAGGTGGATTTTCAAATCCGAGTCCGCCTCTCGGTTTTCGCGGAAAAGCCACTCGGGTTAGCAACTGCTGAGCTTTGTGACATGCACCATCTCTGTGATCGTCATGAGAGATAGATGTACTCTTGCGACGATCACAAGAAAAATGAACTATTGAGCTCGAGCCATTGCCTCTGTTTGGAAAACAGTCGCGACGATGCCTTGAAGTTGAATTTTTTTTATAATTTATGGATTTAAACTTATAAAAAGAGTTCTAATTCATTTTTCTTTCAGTTCAGGGCAAAATGGAATTTGTATGGCAAGAACGAACTCACAATATCAACGATGAAGAGGTGTTCAACAATGCTGGGTATCGAAATGATTTACGTGCTTGTGGATTACTAAAATTTTTTCTCACTCCGCATCTTCGGGCCCAACCTGACTTGTTAGAGTTGTTAATTCGTGCTTGGAACCCAATAGACGGAAAGTTAATTATCTGGGGCAAAGACATTGAGTTCGATGCCACAGATATATATTTCCTAACTGAATTTTCCTGTCATGGCGAGAGGCTGATTCTAGAGGGTCAATGAACTGGTGGCGAATCACTGGACATGTTGATAGCACGAGTGTGCCCAGGGGCACGTAAATCAAACTCTAGCGGGAAATTGGCGATCCCAACAGTAGAAGACCTGGTTCTTCGCTCGGTTCTATTTATGGTGACGAGGGTAGCAGGCTCCCAAGCCCAACATGAGGCAACAAAGACCCACCTTCAGTTGGCTCTTGATTGCCTTAACCCGACCATGTACAACTGGGCTAAAGCAGTGACGATTAACATGAAGAGTAAACTCACCAAATGTCATCGCGGGGAGGCGAAGCAGTTTGGTTACAGATCCATTTAAGTCCCGCTCATGCTGGAGCGAGTGCCATCCCTTCAGTTACATGACATGAACTTAAATAAACCTAGACCGCGAGAGACTCGGATCACTCGCTGGGTGCATGTCATGCCACAAGGGGGTGGCGGACGACCAGTGTCATGGGGGGCACTATTCTGAGAGTGGTTGGATTTCTAGATGATCTTCATCGAGGACTGGCCATACATAGGTATGGGTTTTCATGGAGACCCCGACATGCAGCTACCCGTTGGCGAGTAGTGGGACGACGGAGGTAAAACACTTGATCGAACTATTTTGTATTTTGTCTTTTATGATGTTTTTTGGATTTTTTCATGCATATGTCTTAATGATGTATCTTATGTTACTTGCAGATGTGGGACTAGAGAGGCCTGTGGGACTAGCTCCAAAGGTATAGAGGGGTTCACAAGGCATCAGAGAGTTGGCCTTGGCTCCCCCAGCTGGCGGTTCAGTGGAGACAGTGGCCCATAATCTTGAGGGCCTGACAGAGGGGATCCCAGATTACAGGGGGATCGAAGAGGTCCCCATAGAGTATCAAATACATATAGTAGGGGTGATACCTAGGGTGCATAGACTCTTGAGACGAGTCGCACGAGCAGTGGTGTGCTACAGAGAGCATAACCCACCGCAGTAGATGCCTAGGTTTTATTTTTTGCTGATTTTTTGAGAGACATGTGTCTCAGATGTATGGAGAGCACAGACTCTATTTCTACATATATACTTATTTTTTGAGTGCCTCGGTGCGCCACACGAGATATATATATATATATATATATATATATATATATATATATATATATATATATATATATATATATATATGTTCATTATGTTTTAAATGCTTCTATATGCTGTTTTGATTACATGTTGCGTAAATATCTGTTTAATACATGATTTGCTAATGCATCAGTTAATGTGTTTAATCTCCTTGGAATGTGTTGATATGTAATAAAATCAAAATTTCTTTCCAACAATTTAACACGTAAATACAACCTTAAAATGTGATGATCTCTAATGGAATAACGCCCATTAAGCTGGTGGACAACAAGTTGAGATTCTAGATTCACAACCAATGCATGAATATCGAGGTTGATAGCCTCGGTCAGTAATTCAATGACGGCACTATATTCAACGACATTGTTTGTGGTGCAACCCAGACAAACACCTTGAAGGTCTACTAACTCACCGTGAGGATCGTAGATCACCCATGTCGTACAAGAAAGGTTCCGGGTACTGCGACAGGCACCATCAACGAAACCAATGTAAGGTGTACCAGACATCTACACAAGAAACAAAAGACACAATAAGCGGCAATTATACCTACACACCAAGCCAAACATGAAAACACACACTGACAACACACCTGCTAAAAAATACACGTATGTACAAATTAGATGCACGAGATTCATGCATAATATTTTTTCAGATGAAGCCCATTTCGGGGCTTATCTAGAGGGTTCCCCTCATAATCGATCAGCTCATTGGCCCCTTTTTGCAAAACTCGTTTTACAATGTAAGGCCCATGCCACATGGGTGGTGGGCTCCAGTATTGTAGCAATAATGCTACAACTCCTGGGGCTTCCTATCTCTAATTTTATCAACCCGGTAGTTCGTACAAACTTGGAAGCGACGGTGCTGTATGCACAAGTACTAGCTCTTGTCGCAGCTGTCACTTGGTCAGCTGGCACAAGTCCGCTAGGGCTCAAGCCAACTTCTATATGCCCTCAGAAGAAGCTTTCTAAATGATGGACGAAGGCTATTTCAGAGGAAATCAATCTACTTTGCAAAAATGAACTGAAAGCCAACCAAAACATGAAACCCTAGTAAACCCTAATCTGACTAGTTTGACCTCTATGATGCAATAGTGAAAGTGCAAATGTCTAAAAATGATGCCATTACTTCTAGTGATGCGAAATGCATGAACTCAAACTACTTCTATGAAAAAGAACATTGTTTTTGTATTTTTGCTTAAGTGGATGGAGTGATTATGAATTTGTTTCTTATTAGGGTTTGGCTGTGCAGAGGTGGTGCGAAGGGAGAGAAAGCTTGGGAAAGGTCAGGAGGGCTAGGAGAGGTTCCAGAGGGTCCCTAGCATCAGTCCACAGAAGTCTACAACGTTCAGATGCTCGGCAACCAAGTTTGCAGGCTTCTACAGGATGTCTGCAGGGGATCCTACAGGAAACTAAGGAATTCTACAGGAAGTCTGCTACCTTCTACAGGATGTGCTGTAAGTGGAAGTTTTGGGTGATGGTGAAGTGATGGAGCGGTATGGGTGGATAGGTACGGTGGAGATGGAACTTGTGATGGCTCAGGGGCAGAGAAATAAGATGGAGAGAGAGTGCACGGAGTTGGTTGGTGGATAGAAGGATGGCAGCAACGAAAGGTCAAAAAAATGAAGCTACGTGGCAATGGATGAGTTGGAAGGTAAACGAGCTGAACAGAGGTCGAGTAGGTGGCTTGAGGAGAGGTTAAGAAGAAGAAGAAGGAAGTAGAATGATATGGAGCAGTGTAAATAAAACAAATGACTTATGTCTTGCACCAAAAACGAGAATTCATTAACCAGTGCTACCTGTGCTATTAAACCAATGAACAACGATGTAAATCATGAAGAAAAGTCGTGCATGGAATTGTAATGACGAAGTATGGCTCAAGAGAAAAATGCATGGAAGGATCCACGATTAAACCGACTGTGTTGCAGCTTGCATAAAAGTAGAAAAGACTGCGTTTTTTTTGGTGGTTGGTATAGACTGCACCCCAATCCCTAAACAGAGATGGCAGTGGAGGCACTAACAACCTTTTCTTGGAGCTCCAGTGGATTACAAACCTCCTATCCTAATCTAAGCAGCTGAAAGTAATTTAACCATAAGCTAATCCTACTCAATCTTATTAAAGAAATCAAATCAGCAAACTGTATTCTTTGAAATGCATATCAAAACAAGGAAACAAAATGCTGGAAAGAAAGGTAAATAACACTACAAGAAGAGGAGATCTATTGCTCTCAGGTTGGGCCCTAACCTGAGAGCTATAGCTCCCTTAAAAGCTCAGAATTAGATCCAAATCTGCTTGCCTTTATTCATAATAAAAAGTCTAATGTCATGCCAAAACTGGCTTACAAAAACAAACACCGAGCTATGCTCAAAAATTACAAGATCAGTCCAAAAGTTCAAAAAGCTCCTAACAAAGGCTATGGCCTTCATATTTATACAAAATGAAGATCAAGCTGGCTTCCTCCATTCGTGGAGCTTGGCTGTCCAACTGAAAGTCAAACTGCTGATCCTGTAGAACGTGTTGGCTGCCTTTAAGCTCGGTGGGGAGAGCTGTTGGAGCTCGGAGTGAAGGTGAAAATCACGAGGAAGGTCATCAAGACTGTGGACAACCTCCCTATGAACCCGTAATGTCACCTTTGCTGTCTCCTTGTCTCCTTTTGCGTGGTCTTTTGCTCTCTTTAATGCCAAAAACCTGAAATCATCATGTGTTAGCCACATAGATATAATGCCTGCCCTTCTTCCTACAAACAACACGAATATACTAAGAAATGAATGCATAAGTGGTAAAAGATGAATGGTTGAGCAAGGTAAGTAGGCCAATATGAGCCCAAATTGTACCAAAAATTGGGGCTCATCATCACCCCCCAGCTAAACTATTTGCTCATCCTTGAGCAACTTAGTCCAAATCTTCATCCTTCATTGCTTTTACTGCTTCCCTTGCATCCCAAGGCTCTGTGGTAGTGTCCTCTTTGCTGATATGAAACCCTGCTTTCCTGTTCACCTCTTCCCATTGTTTACTTTCATCCTCCTCTATATTGCCTTCAGTCAACCCTAGCAGTAGTGGTGGGTTGAGTTTAAGGCCAATCCAGCTGGCCTGGAGGCTTTGCATGGATTTCTTGTAAAGGTATACCCTTGCCAAAGCTTCCCTCATCCGAATTGGGGTATGGTACTCTCGGATTTTCAAGCTGTGAGCCAAGGTATTCCATCTGCGTGTACATGCTTGGGCAACACTTTCTCCTAACAATCTTTCCATGTCTTCGAAATGAGCTATGGCTTGGGCCTGTTGGTCCATAAATCTCAAGGAAGCTGTGGGATCAGTAGCCAACTGTTGGTGGGCTGAGATGAGTGCAACCGGATCCTCTGGTTCTGCTCGAATGAACAGTGGCTCGCTCACTTCTCGGTTCATGACCGATTTTGCTTCAGCTGCTCTTTGATCCTCATGGTTTAACCATGAAGCGAACGCCATCAATTGCATATCACCCAAGGCAATATTGGGATCCCAGGAGACTTCATTAGGCAAAGCCAAATTGTGGAGGTAGAATTCTGCTAATTTGGCTTTGTCTTCTGACGAACTAGTACTGCATAATTCCGAAAATTGTTGTGGGTTTTGGATCTGAGAAATACCTCTTTGTGCCAAGGTATTTATTTGGAACTGCAGCCATTGATCTTTTAAGTACAATCCATAGGATTTTGCAGGTTGTCTGCACTGTATTGCCTCCATGGCCCAACTGGCCATGCAGGCCAATTGTGCTTCCTTTTGCTGCAGCTGTTCTTTTAGAGCTTGCACTTCAATTTTTGTTTGCTGTTCTGCTTCCTGTAGAAGTGTCATTGGCTCTTCAAGACCGGTGGTCAGCTCCTTTTTGCCTTGTTGTTCTTTTGTGATGTCTTTGGAGGATGTTCCTGCCCCTGCCCTTAGTTCCTTTAGCTGCAATCTCAGCTTCTGATTTTCTTCCTGTAGAAGCACACGTTGGCAATTAGCCACATGTTTAGCCATGGTGAATTCACTCCTGACCTCCTTGAGTTGCTCTTGTAAAGGGCCTATGTCCGCCACACCCTTTGACTTGGCGATCTGCATCCATGTGTGGGAACGGACTCTTTCTTCCTCTAATGCAAAAAATAAGGGTACAGTAAATTTCTGCGGTATGATTTTGCCCGCCTCTAAAAAGGTGTAGTATGAACTCAGACTAGGCTGAGGGTTGGGCTCTGGTATTTGTACTTCTTCTGCCTCTTCAGGTGGCTCTACCTCACCCTCCTTTGGTGGTGATGAGGGTTCTTCTCCTTCCCTCTTCTCTGTTTCCTGTAGCCGGGCCAGAGCGTCATGTAGAACATTTTCAGCTTCCTGTAGCCGAGTTTTTTCAGTTAACAGGTCTAACCTTTCTTGCCACGTATTTTTCTTTGGACTCCCCTTCTCGTAGGTGACTGTGATCCTGGAGGGTGACTTTTCCTTGGGAGTAGCAGGGGTATCTTCGATGACAATCGGGCTGCTGGACGGAGGCTGTGGCTTGCCCGTCTTTATCCTAACACTTCTTCGAGCTTTAAAGTATAGAGGGGTCTCCCTCTTCCTCTTTTCTTTTGGCTTAGGTGGCGTGCTGAGGCCAGCTAATACAGCTGCTGCCTCCCGTGCCAGAATATCCACCTTCTTCTCTTTGGGTTTCACCTTTTCGGGGCTTCCTGTAGAAGCCCATGTTTTGGTAATTTTCGGGCTTCCTGTAGAAGACCCTTTTGCCAGTTTCGGGCTTCCTGTAGAAGACTCTTTCTCTGTTTTCGGGCTTCCTGTAGAAGCTTGTTTCTGCTTTCCTGTAGACACAGGTGTCACCACCTTTTCTTGCTTTGCTGCATGGGTTTTGCTTTTTGGTTTGGTTGCAGGTGCTGACGAGGTACTTGGGCTGATGTGGACCACCTCAGCTTTGTCCGTTCTGCTCTTCAACCTCTTTTCTCTTGCTGACAAGATGGGTGTGCCACCTTTTTCTTTGTCATCCTTTTCCTCATGCTTCTTCTTTTGTTATTTCTTCTGCACTGTGGTCGGGGTCTTCTAGCCTTTTTCTCTCTTTCCCTCGGCCACTGCTTCTTGTTCCTCACTGCTGGAGGAACCCGTTTCTTCAATCAACATTTTTATGTCTCCATCTCTTGTCAAATTCCGGAATGATTCCCATGAGAGGGGAACCTTATATGAATGAAGCGCATCCTCCACAAGAAGTTTGATCAACCCATGGTGGGCTACCTGATCTGGTATGCCTTCTTTTAACTTTGTGGCACACTCAATTAGGGACTGTAGCAGGAAATAAGGAATGCTCAGTTTTTGTTCTATAGGAAGATCAATCCGGTGCCTCAATTCAGTGAGCAACCGAAAGTGATATGCGTACACGATGCTAAAACGGCCTTCACAGGTTATATACTTCATGATTTGCAGGCTGACTTCATTCCATGGTGGCAGCAAGCTGGTTCTTCGCACCCCATTTTTGTCCTCCGAGAATTCCTCCTCAGGTGGAAAGAATTCTTTCTTGGCCTGCTGGCTCAACTTCCTTTCCTCCTTATCCCATGGCAAACCCATCGGAAGTTCAGTAATTCGACTGATATATTGCGGGGTTAGCTTGAGGCTTAGACCCCTGAAGTTCACTGTGGCCAGTGTCTTGGATTTCGGCTTCAGAGCCTGCAAAAATTCTTCTGCCACTTCATCATCGTAACCCTGCAACTTGTCACAAAAAGATATCCATTGAACCCGTGTGAAGAGCTCTACCACTTCCTGGTTTTCCCTTAATTTGGTTGAATCAGTGGGTTCTCGTCTTATAAACCCACCCGGCATGATAAAACAGTTTTCTTAACCAGAGGTGGTGATTGTGGAAGAGATTTTGGTTTACTGAGACAGAGCGTAGAATGTCATGCACATAACCCACAAAACTTATCCCTGAGGAACTTAACACAGTTTAATTACTCGACATCCTGTAGAATGACAGTATAGGCACAACAGACAACAATTTCACCATTTTTCTATGACCAGACTGTGGACGACAATTCTACCACCTTTAATAACCAGTTGCATGAAGAGTTCAGGGTTACCTCTTTAATTGGCCACCTTTTTACGTGAGGCACCCGCTTTCCTGTAGAAAACTGCGTTCCTGTAGGATGACAACGTTGCTGTAGGATGACAACGTTCCTGTAGAATGCAGTGCGCGATTTTCGGGAGAGACTGCAGTCGGTCTGCGCCTTGGGTGTGCTTCTCAATCGTTCTGATAGCCAAAGGCTCGGCGTATCACACTGTAGAAGGATCAGGATAGCCGCTCGAGTTCAAACCGGTGGTTGATAAATGCATGAATGCAATCTAGCCGATTAGATTTTGAATTCGGCGGAATCCATGGCGCGGGGGTGAGCTGTCCCCGCCGGACCGTTGGGTGACGTCATCCCATCATTCAACTGCGCGTTCACTTGCTGCCGCATCAATTCCCGCAGATCTGCCGCCGCCTCTTTGGTTAAACTTGGTTTTTTCGATGGGATTGCTCTCACGTGCGTGCTGCTATTCTTTTTGTCATGGCCGCCACCCTCTCATCCAACTAGACCATTAACTGGCCGACGTGGCCGGCCAAATGGCCATACGGCCGCTCAACCCATTCACCTTTACACTTAGCAATCAATCAAAGTAACATTCATGCAGTCTGATGGAAGGAAGGGTCGAGACACTTACCTGCGCGGCTGCACACGATGTTTCGGCTCTTTGGACGCTGATGAGTCGATTTACCTGCTGCTGGCGAACTTACACAGGCCCGGAGGTCCATGTTCACAAGCTGCCGTCGATGGATGGGATGCTTCAGTTGCATGCGCCCACGTTTCATTGCATATGGCCTGCGCTGTGAATGGTATCCACTCTAGCAGGCTTAACTGTTACAGGACTCCCGCGGGATGTCTTGGAACAGTTCTTCCTCCTTGGGTGCATGCTGCACGACGATGGATGGCCTCACGATCATGCTCTCGGAGCTTCTGGCTGACTGTGATGAATATGGTGTGAGATCTCTAGCGCTTTTTCCATTTACAATTTGCTTTTTCTCGAGACTCATCGATCTGCTTTGCTGGTGCAGGTAACTTTGTTGCATGTCGACAAGGATGGTGGAACAAGATAACAGCAATGTGCATGGTTGACAACAGTGGCATGCATGCGTCCAAACCGATCCTTAGCCGTTAGATCTCCTCATGAAATGAATTCTGGCCCGTTCTGAGCTTCTACAGGAAGCTTCCTGTAGAAATACAGCGCTTCCTGTAGAAAGGATGCGTTCCTGTAGAGAGTCTGCACCTTCCTGTAGAAGATCTGCATCTTCCTGTAGAAACTCTGCATTTTCCTGTAGAAAATCTGCGTCTTCCTGTAGAAGACTCAAGCTGTAATAAAATTGCACATACCTTGGAGAAAATGAGTATTCTTGGAGGAGGTGATGGTGAGGTGTCCTGACTGCATGATGAGGACCCTTGGCTTTGAGTTGAGAGGCTTCCTCTCCTCCATAGAACACCTGCATGCAATTTTACATAATGCATCTGCTGACCTTGTTTTTTTCTTGTGTTTTTTTTTTTTTTTTTTTTTTTTTTGAAAGATAACAGGGGCGCCTCATTGAGGTTTTCACCCTTGCCATCTGCCTTAAGCGCCTCAAAGAGGTTTTCACTCAAGGATCTTTTTCCAATCTCTTTTTTTTTTTTTTTTAAAAGACAATAGGGGCGCCTCCATGAGGTTTTCACCCCTACCACCTGCCTTGGGCGCCTCAGAAAGGTTTTCACCCAAGGATCTTTATTATTTTTTTTTTTTAGATTCTTCAGGGTATGCCCAAAGCAGAGGCAGAACCCTTCTCTATGACCAACACTGCCTTCTCCATAGTTTTGATGAACTCTTGTCTTGAGGGAGGCTTCCTGTAGATCTTCAATCGATGCCCATTGACAAGCATGGGGATGGCTTCCTCATCAATGGTCCGAATAAGAACAGATCCATTGTCATGACATTTTTCCACTGAATATGGCCCTAGCCATCTGGTTCTCAGCTTCCCCTTGAAATCTTTGTATCTGGAGTCATACAACAAAGCCCAATCTCCCGGCTGAAATTGCTTGTCATGGAGATGTTGGTCATGCCACACCTTTCTCTGAAGTTGAACCACTTCTGAGTGAAGGAGGGCCTGCATTCGGTGCTCATCCAGGCCATTCAGCTGCAATAGCCTTTCTTGTTGTGCATGGCTGAGATCTAGGTCCAGCTGAGCTGCCATCCTCAAAGTGTTGTATTCAAACTCAATGGACAGCAAAGCTTTCTTCCCATAGACCAGCTCATAAGGTGTGAAGCCGGTGGTGGTCTTCCAAGTGGTGTTGTAAGCCCATGTGGCTTCAACCAGGCGATCTGCCCAGTCCTTTCTGCTGCTGCTCACCACCTTAGTCAAGATCCCTTCTAATGCTCTATTGGTGACTTCCACCTGCCCATTTGCTTGAGGGTGATAGGGGGTGGAAGTCCTATGCTTGATCTTGTGATGAGCTAGTAGATCTTCAACCAGGTTGGAGGTGAACTGGCTCCCTTGATCGGTGACCAGCTCTCTTGGATAGCCAAACTTATAGAAGATGTTTTCTCTTAGGAACTCGGCCACCTTTTCTTCTGTTGCTGCTTTGATTGCTTTGGTCTCTGCCCACTTTGTCAGGTAGTCAGTGCACACAATGATGTAATACCTTTGCCTCGAAGGAGGGTTGATTGGGCCCACAAAGTCCATACCCCACTTCTCAAATGGCTCAAGAGTCACCTGAGGTTGGAGAGGCATCTCATCCCTTTGGGTCGGTTTCCCCATTCTTTGGCATTGGTCACACTGGCTGACATATCTTCTGACATCTTGATGAAGTGTGGGCCAATAGTAGCCTGTCTGCAGGATTTTGAAGGCAGTTCTCTTTGCTGCAAAATGTCCTCCACAAGGCCCATCATGACAAGTGAGGAGGATATCAAAGACTTCCTCCTCCCTTACACAATGCCTTAAGATCTGATCGGGGCCAAGCTTGAACAGATTGCCCCCGATCCAAGTAAATGAGGCACTTTTTCTGATGATTCTGCTCTTCTCTCTGGAAGATAGGTGCGGAGGGAACTGTGTTGAAACAAGGTAGTTTGCTATATCAGCAAACCATGGAGAGAGTACTGAAATAGCAAACAGATGTTCATCGGGCATCTGGTCATCCACCATTCCATCCTCATCTGCAGACAAATCCAATCTAGATAAAAAGTCAGCAACAACATTTTCTCTACCTGGTTTGTCAACAATGGTCAAATCAAACTGCTGCAATAAAAGTAACCATCTAATAATACGAGCATTCACATCTGGTTTATTCATTAAATATCTAATTGCAGCATGGTCTATATGTACAAAGGTTTGATAGCCAGTAATATAATGTCGGATCTTGTTCAGTGCATGGACCACAGCCAAGAATTCTTTCTCGGTTACAGTGTAATTCAGCTCAGCTTTGGACAAGTTTTTGCTAACAAAGTAAATGGCATATGGAAGTTTTTGCTCAACTTGTCCTAAAGCTGCACCTATGGCTTTGTTCGAGGCATCAGTGTGGATGTGGAAAGGTAGGGCCCAGTTTGGACCTCTCAGGATTGGGGCTGACACCAACTTGTCCTTCAATTCATTTAAAGCCCTCTGACAATCGTAAGTCCATTTAAACTCCACATCTTTTGCCAACAGGCCAAACAATGGCGAGGCTAGCTTGCTGAAATCTTTAATGAATCTCCGGTAGTATCCTGCTAATCCCAAGAAACTCCGAACATCCCTTACCTTTTGAGGAGGTTGAACCTTCTTGATGAGAGCAATTTTGTTAGGATCCACCTACAACCCTTGGCAAGAAATGGTATGGGCTATCACGGTCCCTTCAGTCATTAGGAATTCACATTTTTCAGGACTAAGGGACAAGTTCATCTCAATGCATTTGGTTAGGACTTTTCCCAGATTGGACAATGCTTCCTGGAAGTTGGCCCCATAAGGAGTAAAGTCATCCATATAGATTTCCACTGCATCATGGACCAGCTCCGAGAAGATGCTTAAGACAGCTTTCTGGAAAGTAGCAGGAGCATTGCATAGCCCAAAGGGAAGGACTCGGTAGGCAAAGGTGCCCCAAGGACAAGTGAAGGTGGTCTTATCTTGGTCTTCCGGGCTGATTTGGATTTGGTTGTACCCGCTAAACCCATCCAGGAAAGAGAAGAACTTCTTTCCTGCCAGTCCATCCAACACTTGATCTATGAAAGGTAGAGGGAAATGGTCTTTCTTGGTAGCTTTGTTCAGTTCTCGGTAGTCCACACAGATTCTCCATTTCCCATTTTTCTTGGGAACCAACACCAGAGGGGACACCCATTCACTATCTGAGATGGGGTAGATGAATCCGACATCCAACAGTTTTTGCAATTCTTCCTTGACAATGTCCTTAAGAGCTGGATTCATTCTCCTCTGGGGTTGCCTAACCGGCTTACAATCCTCTTTGATGTATATGTGATGGGTACAAACTGAAGGATGGACTCCTTTCATCTCCTTATAGCTCCAAGCAAAAGCATCTAGGTGACTGGCCAACAGGCTACACAGCTCCTTTTCCTGGGAAGGAGATAGGGAGGAGCTGATCTTCAACGTTCTCTCAGGGCCGAACTCCACATTCTTGAATCTGGGAGTGACAGGGTTGGTTGTACAAAGATCCACTAAGGTGCTAGCTTGGGCATCCTCCACCAATTTCTCTAAGGATAGTGCACTGGAAGGTGGATTCTGGATCAAGGTCTCAATCAAGTCATCCTCGGTTGGGGGGTCTCTTCTAGTGGTCTCTAAGGTGCATAGAGGTGCTGAGTACACCTCGTCTTCCTCTCCTTCCTCTAACCAGAGTGGTAAGTCATGCTCTAAGGAGGGTTGGGCAGGAGGGTATAGGACTAGCTATTTGGACATAGGACCATTTTTGATGGTCATATTTCCTGCACGACAACTTATGTAAGCATCTGCAGTGGCTAACCAAGGCCTTCCCAAAATGAGAGGATATCCAGTAAGCTTTGCCTTGGGTTGCAGAACCAAGAAATCTGTAGGGTATTCCCAAGAGTCGATAGAGACCAAGACATCCTCCACAATCCCTTCGGGAGTCACAGTGGAGCGATCTGCTAATTGCAGTACTGTCGAGGTCTTCCTCAAGGAACCCTGAAGATTGAGTTTGAGCATGGTATCCCTGGTCATCACATTAATGGCAGCCCCCAGATCGATCAAGGTGTGAGGTATGATGGTGCCATTGATGTGGACCTCTACTACAGGACTTCCAGGATCTAGGTACTTTGGGCAGATGACTTGTCCTAACATAAGGTCAGACAGTTGTCCTATGACATTGATGGTTGAAGCATCTTTCTTCCGCCTGCCTGGGTGTTTGAAACACTTTTCCTTAACCAGTTTGTTGTATATTGGCACATCCTTGATGGCTTGGAGAAGTGGTATTTTTACACACAACTGCTTGAGCTCACCCAGGAGCTCATCCTCTTCTGGGTTGGGTTGTGTGGTGGCTGTCAGTCTCTCAGGAAAGGGTGGAATAGCCTTCGGTTCACTTTCCTGTTTATCTTCCTCATCCTCTGGGGGAGGAGGTTGGCGATCTGGTAGAGTCTTTCCAGATCGAAGATTGATCTCCTGGATCTCCACAGCATAGGTAGGGCATGAGGTTTCCCCAGTGTATACCTGCTGGGCCTGTCTATTGTTGGGGTTCAGGTTCGGTTGAGCAGGCATTTGAGGTTGCCTTGGAGGAGCAGGAGGTAATGGCTGAGGTTGAACTGGTGGTGGAGGCAAAATGGCGGGAGGAGTATTGTACTGGGGCCTCCACCCCGACTGAGGTGCATTCCACTGAGGCTGTGGCTGGGCATGTGAATGATATGAATGAGAAGTAGGTTGAGTAGGGTACTGAGGTGGATAAGACCATGGAGGAGGCATGGACCAGGAATGATGAGCAGGGGGACCCCAGGACGGCATAGGAGTCGATTGGTTGGGGCTGTAATAAGCTTGAGGTGCCCCTTGCATTCCCTGCTGATAAGGTCTAGATCCTTGTGGCCTCCTTTGGTTGAGGTAATAGAGAGGTTCAGTGGGAGCTTCTGTCCCTTGGTACATGGCTTTAAACCCAGGTAAGGTTGGACACTGATTTCTGGGATGGTCCTCCTCACAAACGAAACATACTTCAACCGAATGCAATGGGCATTCGTTCTTAGGGTGTCTCCTTGTGCACCTAGGGCAGAAGACAGCCAAGGCTCTCTCAGCTTCTTCTTTCTTCTGCTGGATTCTGAATGTGTCCAGCTGCATGGCAATGGTCTGTCTCACCTCACTCTTGAGATCTTCTAATTGATTTGCAAGCTCATGTTTGGAGAAAGGGACACTAGTTGAGAGGAGGTTTCCCCTACCTCGTTTCCGAGCTGCCCTGGAGTGGTTTCGAAACACAGTCTTGATGTCCTCATAAGGCAGTTGGTAAATGTCCCCCCCAACTAACATGTGAAGGGTATCTAAGAGGTCTTCAGGGACTCCTCGGAGCAGGACCAACTTGAGGGATTCAGGGTCAAGTGTGCACTTGGCCCGCTTATAGCTAAGTTGGAACCTCTCCTCATAATCCTCTAAGGACTCATCATTTCCCATGGTCATCCGAAAGATTTCTCCCTTGGTTTCCTTAGACCTACAATAATCCCTGTACTTGGTATTGAAATCTTGCTGCATCTAAGCCCAAGTGGTGATACTATTCCCAGGTAAACCCATGAACCAGCGTAATGCTGCATCCTTAAGAGTTGAAGGGAAGAGTTTCAGCTTTTGCTCATCTTCAGTATAGTCATAGGTTCTACAAAGGACAGTAAACTCAAACAGGAAGGTATCAAGATCTTCAGTAGTCAGTCCATGGAAGTGAGGTAAGGCGGAGGGGCTAATGTTCTTCATTTTCATCTCTCAATTGGTCTCTCGGATGGGGAAGGCACCTTCTATTCTCTCATCTTCTCTTCTTTTGTCAGCCATAGCTTCAGATGGAGTGGTCTCTAACTCTTCTTCTACTATAGGATCTTTGTATATCTCGAGATGTTCACCTATAGGTTCTTCTGGGTCACTGTCACCAAAGAAGAGAGAAGGGTGACTCAGTGATGTGGTGGGGGTGTTGGGTAGGAATTTGCCTGATTTATCTCAGTTCCTACGAGGCATGAAATGGAAAAGACTTTCTTTTTTGATTGTTTTTGCTTTTTTCCTTTGGTACCTGCAAAACTGAAACAGATTGATCTACAAATAACTATAAAGATGCAGAATTAAACTGAAAGCAGGAAAGAACTAATCTACTTTGCTCAAATGAAATTGCAGGAATGGAAATGCTAGTCTACGCTTGCAGAATTGAAACACTAGTCTACACTTGCAGAAATGAAAGGCTAATCTATGAAAGCAGGAAATGCTAATCTATGAAAGCAGGAAATACTAATCTATGAAAGCAGGAAATGTCTATGCTACTTTTGCAGAATGGAAATGAAATAAACTACTTAGCAGAAGATTGTAGTGGAAGATAGAAGAAAAGCAACAATTACTAATACCCTGACGCTTCCCCGGCAACGACGCCAAAAAGATGGTGGGCTCCAGTATTGTAGCAATAATGCTACAACTCCTGGGGCTTCCTATCTCTAATTTTATCAACCCGGTAGTTCATACAAACTTGGAAGCGACGGTGCTGTATGCACAAGTACTAGCTCTTGTCGCAGCTGTCACTTGGTCAGCTGGCACAAGTTCGCTAGGGCTCAAGCCAACTTCTATATGCCCTCAGAAGAAGCTTTCTAAATGATGGACGAAGGCTATTTCAGAGGAAATCAATCTACTTTGCAAAAATGAACTGAAAGCCAACCAAAACATGAAACCCTAGTAAACCCTAATCTGACTAGTTTGACCTCTATGATGCAATAGTGAAAGTGCAAATGTCTAAAAATGATGCCATTACTTCTAGTGATGCGAAATGCATGAAATCAAACTACTTCTATGAAAAAGAACATTGTTTTTGTATTTTTGCTTAAGTGGATGGAGTGATTATGAATTTGTTTCTTATTAGGATTTGGCTGTGCAGAGGTAGTGCGAAGGGAGAGAAAGCTTGGGAAAGGTCAGGAGGGCTAGGAGAGGTTCCAGAGGGTCCCTAGCATCAGTCCACAGAAGTCTACAACGTTCAGATGCTTGGCAACCAAGTTTGCAGGCTTCTACAGGATGTCTGCAGGGGATCCTACAGGAAACTAAGGAATTCTACAGGAAGTCTGCTACCTTCTACAGGATGTGCTGTAAGTGGAAGTTTTGGGTGATGGTGAAGTGATGGAGTGGTATGGGTGGATAGGTACGGTGGAGATGGAACTTGTGATGGCTCAGGGGCAGAGAAATAAGATGGAGAGAGAGTGCACGGAGTTGGTTGGTGGATAGAAGGATGGCAGCAACGAAAGGTCAAAAAAATGAAGCTACGTGGCAATGGATGAGTTGGAAGGTAAACGAGATGAACAAAGGTTGAGTAGGTGGATTGAGGAGAGGTTAAGAAGAAGAAGAAGGAAGTAGAATGATATGGAGCAGTGTAAATAAAACAAATGACTTATGTCTTGCACCAAAAACGAGAATTCATTAACCAGTGCTACCTGTGCTATTAAACCAATGAACAACGATGTAAATCATGAAGAAAAGTCGTGCATGGAATTGTAATGACGAAGTATGGCTCAAGAGCAAAATGCATGGAAGGATCCATGATTAAACTGACTGTGTTGCAGCCTGCATAAAAGTAGAAAAGACTGCGTTTTTTTTGGTGGTTGGTATAGACTGCACCCCAATCCCTAAACAGAGATGGCAGTGGAGGCACTAACAACCTTTTCTTGGAGCTCCAGTGGATTACAAACCTCCTATCCTAATCTAAGCAGCTGAAAGTAATTTAACCATAAGCTAATCCTACTCAATCTTATTAAAGAAATCAAATCAGCAAACTGTGTTCTTTGAAATGCATATCAAAACAAGGAAACAAAATGCTGGAAAGAAAGGTAAATAACACTACAAGAAGAGGAGATCTATTGCTCTCAGGTTGGGCCCTAACCTGAGAGCTATAGCTCCCTTAAAAGCTCAGAATTAGATCCAAATCTGCTTGCCTTTATTCATAATCAAAATTCTAATGTCATGCCAAAACTGGCTTACAAAAAAAAACACCGAGCTATGCTAAAAAATTACAAGATCAGTCCAAAAGTTCAAAAAGCTCCTAACAAAGGCTACAGCCTTCATATTTATAGAAAATGAAGATCAAGCTGGCTTCCTCCATTCGTGGAGCTTGGCTGTCCAACTGAAAGTCAAACTGCTGTAAAACTGCTGATCCTGTAGAACGTGTTGGCTGCCTTTAAGCTCGGTGGGGAGAGCTGTTGGAGCTCGGAGTGAAGGTGAAAATCACGAGGAAGGTCATCAAGACTGTGGACAACCTCCCTATGAACCCGTAATGTCACCTTTGCTGTCTCCTTGTCTCCTTTTGCGTGGTCTTTTGCTCTCTTTAATGCCAAAAACCTGAAATCATCATGTGTTAGCCACATAGATATAATGCCTGCCCTTCTTCCTACAAACAACACGAATATACTAAGAAATGAATGCATAAGTGGTAAAAGATGAATGGTTGAGCAAGGTAAGTAGGCCAATATGAGCCCAAATTGTACCAAAAATTGGGGCTCATCAATGGGCTTGAATTTTCCTGCCCCCAGCTTATCATTTGCTTGATCATAGAGCAGGACTAAGTCTCCTTCAACGAAAGAATGAGGATTGACAGCTTGATTGAAGTGAGTTTTCACTCTCTTCTTCTATGCTTCAATGGCTAGAGAGGCTAGTCGACGGGTCTCATCTAACCTCTCTAGGTAAAGAAGACATTCTTCTATTGGAGTAATGTTGGGGAGTAATTCGACAGCTAATTTAAGAGAAGGGATCTCACACTTAATCGGAAGGGTAGCCTCCAGACCGTAAACTAATTAGAATGGGGTAAACCCGGTGGCATCCTTCACTGAAGTTTGCTAGGCCCATAAGGTGGAGAACAACATCAATTTCCAGTTGGACTTGTGCATGCCGATGGTGCATTGAAGCATCGTGACCAAAACTTTGTCGATAGCTTCCACTTGGCCATTGGCATGAGGATAGTATGGCATTGAGCTATCATGCCGCAAGCTCAGCTAGGTTGTTAACTTAGTCATCATATGATTATGGAAATGTTTACCGTGATCAGTGAAGATAGCCTGAGGGAATTTGAATTGTCAAATGACATGATTGAATAAAATTTGTGCCGCTGTTTGATCGTCATCGGATAGTGTAGGCATCGCCTCAGCCCATTTCGTGAAATAATCAATGGCAACGATGATATACCCATGCTCCCTGGCCGAGCAAGGGTTACAGGGCATATAATCAATGCCCCATTTAGCAAAAGGGTCGACGGTAATGACAGGGTGCAAAGGAGCAGGAGGCGCGCACATCTTCCATTGGTAGATTTGGTACTCATGACAAGAGCGGATGGCAAGGATGCAATCCTTAAAAATAGATGACCAAAAATAACCAGCACGGAGGATCTTCTGAGCAGTAGCATACTTGGACATATGACCATCACAGGCACCAGAATGGTAGTCATTTAGAACTCATTCGGCTTCCTTGAATGTCAAACATCGACGGAGAACAGAGTTGGTGTCGAGACGGTACAGGGTGTCCCCAATAATGCGATAAGGTTGAGAATGATGGTGAATCCATTGCCGAGCATCCTTGGACAAATATGGATGAAAAGAGGATGTCGGTGATAGATAATAATTTCCCTATACCAAGGGTCAAGGGTACTAATCAAGAACAAAGATTCATCCGGAATATGGTCCTCTAACTGAGAGGGCGCGGTAACAGATGGCAGGGAGCAAAGCAACTAGCGAAGACGAGGGACTTCTTAGACTTGGCTGTAGTGAACTCCAAGTCAAACTCTTGAAGGATGACAGTCCACTTTGAGTATTTTCCCCCTAGTAACTGACGTGACAAGATGTACGTCATTGGGTTTCAATTAGAAATCACCATCGTGGTGCTCAATAATATATAGTGACGGAAATGTTGGATGGCGCAAACGGCGGCCAATGCCAACTTCTCGACGTAGGCATATCGAGTTTCCATATCAAGTAAATTGTGGCTGAGATAGTAAATGACATGCTTAGTACCATCACCATCGTCTTGGACTAGAACCATGTCGATGGTCGTATCGACAGCGGCTAAATAAAGAGTGTAGTCACGGTGATAGTCAGGTGGCCATAACAACGGAGTAGTCACTTTCGTTCCTTTTCAGACTCCTTAAAAGAAAAGGTCCATCTGAGCACTTATCACTTCAGGCTCATTAAATATTCGAAGGCGACTAGAGTCATCATTTCGTCCTTTTCTCGACTCTTTAAGGATGAAAAGGTCAAGTTCTGTTCTTGTGTCTTAAAATCTACTCTGCAACGTTCACACTTACCCTGTTAGATCTTGTTGCGTTTTAGTTTGCGTAGGGTTATTTATCCTTACTCGATTAGTTTTCCCTAGGGATTTCGAGTTAAATCATCTTGGTGGAATCACCGATCCCGTCTCTTGTTCCAAGCGACCAAGGATCTCCATCTTCTGTTGCTCTTGAGGTGTCGGTTGCTAATGATACTCTTCCTGTTATTCTGAGTGTCCAACCGCTTAACTCTCACGCTTCGGAAGATGAGTCTTATGATATTCATTGGAACCCCATTTGGGAGCCTTCCGAAGAAAACTTTCCCCTTACTCCTCTTGGTGTTTCGGTCCCAATGTCTTCTTCTAACATGGATGAGATGAACCCTGTCATGAGTGAAGAGTCCTTTATGGCAAGTGGTGAAATTCCTATACCTATGGTATCACCTCTCTTGGTATCACACTGCCTTTACGTTATAATGCTCTGGCTGATATCATAGGTTCTAGGTCTCCCCTTACAAGTTCCATGTGGTTTCGTACTGTCACTCTGACTTCGAGATCTTTCACTCCTCAGATTCACAATATAACATCTGTCCCGACTATTCCAACCATTTATGTGGCTTCCTTAACCCACGTTGTTAGTGCCATCACTGCATCTTTAATTGTGACCACTGTTGCCGGACCTTCGGCAAGTCCTTCAAATAGTGGCCCCTCGGCACCCATATCTGGGGTTGTTGATCCTAGCCTTAGTGCCCCACCTTCTTCTGGTTCCATTCTAGTAGGGGGGCATATGATCAATATCTCCAAGCTCTTCAGAATCCAGATCCAAAAAATCCGTTTAATTATTATGATTCTCTGGGAGCCCATATTTACCACCCTAGACCCATTGCATCTCAACATGTGATCGAGGTCTCGAGTCCATTGTCTGTTGCTTTGTGTACCACGACTTATCACGGTGGCCAAGCGCAGCCTTAAAATTTTGAAGGACCACCCTATCAAGGTCAACTGTCTTACGGAGAACAGTCATACGGACAGTCGTACTACGGGAAACCTTATTCAGGGAAAACTGTCGGCTCACAAGGACAACCCATTCAGGGACAACCTTCGGCCTTCAGTGGGTCTTATTTTACATATTTCGGGCAACCTTGTGGTAACCCATGACAATCTTACGTTCAACAAGACCAACCTGGTACCTAGCAAGGCCACCCTTCTGGACAAGTTGGTTAGCCTCAAATTCAATAAGGCTAGCCAATTGTTCAGCCTACTCAACCATCTGGTCACTCTGGACAACCTTCGGTTGTGCAAGGTCAACCCAATACCTAGCAAGTTCAAACTTCTGGGCAGATGGGCCGACCTCAACCTCAACCGAGCCAACCTTCTAGCCAGATGGCTCAACCTCCATTTTCCTAAGGACATCCGTTTGGGCCTGCTCAACCGGGCACTCAAATGCTTGTTGCTTCTCAAGCTCCACCTGGTTTTCAGCCCTAGTCTGGGCTCCAGACCCAATCGGGTCTCCAAATTTAGGTTGGATCCCAAACCCAATTTTCTTATCAAATGTAGTCTGGTCCCCAGGCTCAATTTGGAGCCCAGCCGCCTTATGGTTTTCAATAATCCCAAGGGCAAACCCAATTTGCCCCATACCAAAATTATTAATAGTCGTAGGTTAATCCTTATCAGAATTTCCAGCAATCTTATGTTGCTCCTGTAGGCCAAGTTGGTAATCAATGGAATGATAGGGGTCAAATCCAGGGTCAACCATCCAGTTACAGTTATAATCCTTATGGACAAAACCCTTACGGACAAAACCCTTATGGGCCAAATCCATCCGGACAAAATCAATGGGGGAAAAAAGAAACTGGATGGAACTCTGGTGCTACTTCCTACCCGCGGCCTCAAATGTCCTTTAACCCTCAATTGCCCTTTTTAGTGACGTTGGAATTACTAAATGTGTCCAAACTGACAAATGATCCCATTCTTCATAATCCGTATTGGCCACTGGTTCCAACTAAAATTCTAGGTGGTTGTCCCAAGTTTGATGGTAAAGTTGGTGAAGATCCCCAAGCTCATGTCATGACTTATCATCTATGGTGTTCGTCAAACTCATGGCTTGATGATTCAATCCGGCTCCGCCTTTTTCAATGGACCCTCACTGGCTCTGCTACTAAATGGTATATTGAACTAGCTCATGGATCTTGTGATGCAAGAAAGTGTTCCCTCTGCAGGAAGAGGCAACCCCTCTAGCCCTAGAGTGGGTCTAGTCACACCAAGGACAAAACAACAATTAATTCCCTTAAATAGTCATCATTGGAGGCCTACCTCAAACTGGTGGTTGATGAAGTTTTGTTGCACTGCTCCAGCTTCTGTTTCCTTCTCCTTAATAAGTGATCAACCTGAAACACCACAAAGAAATAACAGAGCACGTAACCGAGAAACAACAATGATCTATTTACTCACAAAGTCAAGAAGTCATGAGCTATCAAGTATATTACAAGCAAGACATAGGAAATCATCATTGATTGTATTAATAATAAATCAAGAGCAAAGCTTACAACCAAGTCTTGATGTCGCAAGCCTTCTCAGAGGGTCCAACCAGTGTGTTTCTTCAAGCATTCACTCTCAAAGATGGGTCTCCCAAATAGCAATATATCTCTCTCTCTCATATACAAGCTTTAACACAAGGTTAAGGGCACTCCACACCTTCTTGAAAACTATAAAGCAATCCCACACTTGTCACACTCACACCAAAACTATCTACTAAACTCAAAAGTAGCAGCGACACTATACAACCAAAAGAACTAGCAGAGTGAGTGATTTTATAGGAGGAGTATCCATGAAGTGAGGGAGAGGGAGCTTATCCTCAGGGCAAGCAGCACAAAATATGGAACTGCCATGCTAGAGGAGGAAGGGCGACCCAAACTGACCCAACAACTAGGTCCAGAGACATCCAGAAGGCCGATTGTTGGAAAGAATTCGCCCAATCTAGATTGTCGCTGGTCATTAACTAAGCTTTAGCGCTGACATCACTAATAAGCAATGTATGCAGACCAATTGTCGCTAAATATAGCTAATAGACTTGCGCCAGGGCAAGAAATCCGACCATCGATAGAAACATGTGTACTTTCGTGACGGGGTCGCAACAAAACTGTTTATGACAGGGGTTCGTCGCGTATATTAAGTGTATTCTCACGACGAGGCAGAAAACTTAGGACACATGACACAGTAGAAGGACTAGGGTGAAGGCAGTGACAAATTACTGTGTAACATTGAGCCTCATTGAAACATAGTTCAAAGGCATGTTGATGCCACATCTCTTCTCAGAGATAAGGTACCATCGCCTAAGCTATTTTTATTTCTGTTCTGTTTGTAAGCATATTTCAGTATTTGATATTAATGAAATGAAGTGTTATTGCTACTGCATCTCTCTATTTATGGTTATATCTGTAATTTTTGCATTCCTGTTTAAGTTCGGATCACTTGCAGAAAATTTACATTCTCTAGCATGATGACCATAACGATAGCAATAAAAACAATACCCATGAAATAAATTTCGATACCTTGGGCTTTGATTCGCTGGAACATGAACATTTGGTTACTTCCTTATTGTCATGAACTGCTACATGTTGTGATTATGGTCTTGTTTTATTTGCTTTTGCTGATAATCTCTTTTATTCTTTGGCTTCTTTTGATGATGTTGCTTCCTAGATACTTGATTGATTTCAAAGGTGGTGGAATTGTGATTGTCTACTACATGAATGTCCTCCACTTTCTCCTTTTTCTTTAGAAGGCATGATTCCTCTTCAAAGCCCAATCCAGTTTTAATAAGTGGATATCTTTGACTGATGAGGATTTCATCCAAAATTTTGGTGCTTTTCTCCAACTTTCGATACTGGGATAGTTCATTATTTTCCTTTTCAAGCTCACATCTCAAAGAGGCTAATTCCTTTTCTACACTTGCACAATAGGCTTCCCAGTCTTGCAACTAATTTGACAAATTCTCATTTTCCTTGATGACTTCTTCATGCTAGATTTTTAGATCAATGATTTGCATGTCATTACTCTCATGGCTACTCTCACTCTCCTTGAGAAAAAAATGGATCTGCTACTGTTATGAATGTGGAGTCCTATTTATCATTCTCTTGCTCTTGAAGATTGTAATGGGGTTTTTCATTAATTTTAGAATCTTGAATCCTTTATCTTCCATACAAACTATGCATCTTTTCCATGATTTCTTTCAAAGTCTTACAGTGTCTCACTTTTGCTACATCATGATTTGACAATGCATTCAAAATTATCTTCTTATCTTCCTCATTAAAATCATCATGTACCATATTTAATTGAGAGAAAAATATTCACTCAAGGGTGAAAAGGTATGCTTCAAATCTCACCTTTGAAAACATATAATTTTGGTCCGTGTAGAAAAGGAACTCCTTCTGTTGCAAATCCTCCCTGGTTACCCATGATCTACTTTCCAATTGTAAAGATGCACTAGAATGATACCAATTGTTGGAACCATGATCACTACTAAGAGAGGGGGTGAATTAGTAATGATAAGAATTCCAGATTTTACAATTATTTTTCCAATATATTAATCCATGCATTACTTAACAAATAAGAATATGTTTGAACATGCAACTTCAACTAGAATCAACACATGAGAGACATAAAATATGAAATAAACATGCACAATGACAAAAAAATAATCAAAACACATAGGAACACATGATATTTGGTGGAAAACCCCCTCCAGGTTAAAAACCACCCTTGCTACTGCTACACTACTCAATATAATTTATTATCTGTCAAGCAAATCATTACATAGAGAGCACACTATGGAAACTATCTAAAAGGAACTTTGATCTCCATCTCATGACTCTACAGACACCCATATGATCAACAAGCCTTTCCTGACACCCATTAGACTTATGAAGAAATTTTTTCTCAATACTTGTTTTGTCGAAGCACCCACACCACGTCTCTATGTGGTTCGCTTTTCATACATTTTCAAACTGTAACCCTTGAGCTGCTCAACATGAACATCACAACAACAATATCTTCATAACACATAATAATAAAAAAAGGATCCATCACTAAATCAAACTCAAATCATATCCATATCTCAATTTCATACATCATCCTCAACTCATGTAGTCTCAATACATTTTCTGCAAATAAACTAGATGCAAAACCTGAATGATGCAATATATAATTTCCATATAAAAACATGATACACTATTGCAACCAATCTATCACAATCATATTAGTAACATATATAAACTTAAATAAAAAACCTGCCCCTCCATGCACATTATGATACAACAAATTCACATTCCTCACCCCTAGCTCTCCAAAACACTATGACAATTTTCTCACATAAGAGAACCAAGAAACAAATAAGCAACATTTCTCCACATATTTATAATTTATGAAGATGATTAAATCAATTAATTCCAATTTTGTAGTGGAGCTCTATTCATATGCTGGAAGTGGTATTTTTTTTTTTTTTGGTTCAATGCTTCTTGACTCACAAGAATATATGTCAAAATATCCTCAACAATCTCCAATCAATACCTTGGGAAAATACCATGGTTATCCCAATACCAAGGAAACCTATACCATGGTTATGCCAATACCATGGACACCTATACCATCGTAATCTTTGAGTTAATACCACAGGTAAATACCATGGTTATGCCAATGTCATGGACCCTTGTACCATGGTAATCTCCAAGCCAATACCATATGCAGATACCATGGTAATACTAATACATTTCATGCCAATACCAAGTGCTGACATGGACCGCACACAAACCAATACCAAGGTAATGAGACCATAGTAATACCAATACCTGTAATGCAAATACCAAGGTAAACACCCTGCAACTAACAATTCAAGCAACATAACCACAAGCAACATAAGCATTTGCAATACATGCCTAGGTTGACACCAATGCCAACCATCAATCACTGCAACCAGCAAATGCACCAACAAATGCATCATCAATGGAAACAATTTATTACATTTTTGATACTTAGGTTTTAATTTATATTAGCTCACTTCCCTATGTTTAGACATTCTTCATAACTAATTAGTATGTGTACTAGTGCAGTGCATGTGATGCATGAATATGTAGCTACCATATGCATTCCCCGTATATATTCTAATAATTATATTCCACTTGTAATTTGAGATGGGTCATTACATACACTGCTCTTTCAGAAAACTGTCTCGAATTTAGGGTTTATATAGTATATCAGTAATTACTTAGTGATTAATATAATCATGTAAGGATTATGTTTCATGACTGAATTCATGTTTATAATGTGAGGACACTTAAAATTTGCTTTTTGAACTAATCTAAAATGGATTCAGCATAGCCTCTAGATCAAAATTCTTCAAATACAGGTGAAAGTGGAATCATGTTGAAGTGCTTGTCAATACGAAGCCAACGGTGCAAATAGTGTATAAATCCGAGTTCGGATGAAGAAATTAGAGCCAGTTAAAGATTTGGGCCAAAAAGTCAATTTCTACGTCACCAGGACATGTGGCAACTCGGGAAAGAGTCACAGGTTATTGATGATGTCAGCGTAGAAGATACGTTGCACTCTATGATTGGTTGATACCACATGCGATGGGATTAGTGAACAAGGGCAGAGATCATTTGAACAAAGGAGATCGACGCATATCGTGTTGAAACATGCAAGCAGGTTATCCTAGAAAACAGATGTGATAAGATTATGCAAAAGAAGTTATACTCCTTTGAGTTTTAGAAGAGAAGTGGTAAGTGGTTTATCATGTGCCTTCAAGGTAGGAAATGGTTTTCAAAAAATCTATGTGATTCCACTTAGCGGTCGACACGTAGAATCCTGAAACCGCTTTCTCGCGTGCCTTCAGAGAATTAGCAGACATGTTAGTTGGAGTGCGAGATCGCGCGACAACCATCGGATCCCTCAGGACAGATCGACGGTGTAGATTTTCTGGAGTAGTTGATGAGCAGGATGTGATAGCCGTCAGATTGTTTGATCTTGAGATTAATGGCGGGAAAAAGCTGGACGGTCAGGGTCCACCCCGCACCATTATTATGTTGTGATTAGCGTAGTTTGTAACTAAACGTGTATATTAATACCATAACATAGAGAAAGTTGATAGTGTGTGTTGTGAACCGTTCCAGGGGGTCTGGAGGTCAGAGTGACCAAGTACGGTTAAGTGTATACTCGTTTCGAATTGAAGATTTGAGCTGAACACAACAGTGAGATCCATTTTCATGGTTGAGACTCTGCTTTTGAGCTCACACCTGTAACAACTATTCGAAGACATAATAAAGAGGTCAGTACTAGAAGCTAAAGGTCTAGGAGACATAGCCAGGAAGTCTGGTGAACTCCTTTATCAATTTTGGTTATGTTGATGTGTTTGATTGTGTTTTATAATTGTTTAAGTGCTTATGTTATTTGCAATCTTATCGATCCATTGCACTAAGTAACATAGGAAACTTCACACATAGTCTGTAATACCTTTTTTATTATTGGATCAAGTGGTATCAAAGCTTAAGGTTTTTAAGGTTTGACAAGTTCGTGTGGAGAATTGAATGCTTACTAGGTTGAGGCTCGGATGAGGTAAAGGTGAACTTGTTGAGGTGAATCTAGAGATTGGAAGGGTCTTTTCACGAATAAGGATGACAGATGAAACTCCACTTGGTCAAAATCCCAGTTCTTGGATAGTTTCATGATGATATGTGCCATGGTGGAAGAAATGTATCATGAGCTTAAAAAGGGTAAAGGTGAAGGCAGTTCATCACCTAAACCAGACAAAGGAACAAAGGAACCTTTTCTTTTTGCCCCTCCAGATAAAGGGGATAAAGAAGATAAAGGAAAATGAGGAATTCTTCCTCCACCATCTCCTCCATCATCACCATCATCATCATCATCATCGTCTTCTTCTCATAAAACTAGTTCTTCTAGGAAGAATAAAAATAAATCCTCTTTGATCAAATTAGATGTAAAATTTGATTTGCCAATTTATGATGGAGAACTTAATGCTGAAAAGTTTGATAATTGGATAAGGAAAATTGAGGTATAGTGCAGGGTGTAGAAAATTTATTCAGAAAGGAAGAAGATCCAGCTAGCTAGCCTTCAACTTGGAGGAACCGCACTTGTGTGGTGGTAAGGCAAGACACAAGAAAATCTCCAAAAGCATGGTAAAATCATTTCAATTTGGAATGAATTTTTTTCTGCTATTAAAAATAAATTTTATCCTTTGGTTTATATGCAACAATAAATGATGAGTTGGTAAACACTACGTCAATTGAAGGGTCAAAGTGTTCAGAGTTATACTCAGGAATTTCGTAAGAGAGCTTTAACATTAGGCATATCATTGGACTCACAAGAGACATTGTTAAAATATATAGGTTTTCTTCATAGTTATTTGAAGCATACTATACTTATGTTTAATCCCACTAGCTTAGATGATGTATCAGTTCAAGGAACTCATCTAGAGGCTAGAGGTAAAAATGTAACCCCAGATGTTGGGAAATCATTCAAATCTATTGTGAACAAGAATAAAGGCAAGAAGAAACTGAAATGGAAGGAGAGGAAAACAAACACTGTGAAGAAGGATAAACCTTCATGCACTCATTGTAAGAAGGAAGGACACGATGAGTCACACTTCTGGTCTTTGCATCCAAAATTGAAGCCTAAGAAGTTTGGGAGTAAAGAGCGAAAGAATGCTATCGCTATTCAAAAGGACTTGGGATCAGACTCAGGTGATGAAACAACAGCTACATCTACATGTATAAAAGGTAAAGATTTTGAAGAATCTATAAGTAATTCTTCACTTTCTGTTGATAATGAAAGTTATGAGAGGAAAAGAAATGAGCTATTTCATATTAGAGTAACTTCTAAGCATAATAAAATTGATACTTTATTCAATAGTGGGTCACAAGTTAATTTGATTTCCGAAACAATTGTAAAGAAGTTGGGTCTAGAAACAAAACCTCATAAAAAGCCATATCCATTAGGTTGGGTGTGTGATAAAACAAAACTGCAAGTCACGAAACAATGTAAACTTCTTTTTTCTATTGGGTCAACATTTGTAGATGAGGTTGAGTTAGACATAGTCCCATTGGACATATGTGGAATTGTATTAGGAATTCCATACTTGTACGATATAAAAGCTATCTTCTATCGAGTTGAAAATAAGTATCAACTCACTAAGGATGGAATTGAATATATTGTAAGGGCTCATAAACTCAAAGATAACTTTGCTCTCATAAATTCAGGACAGATGAAAAGAATTGTAAATTCAAGTAAACAATTTTTACTTATGATTGTAAAAGCAAAGGATCTTGATAAATCTGATGCATTCCAAGGCTATTATCCTAAACAGAAAGCAGATCTAGTTAAATTTGTTTCCGATTATGATATTCTGTTTCAAGAGCCTAAAGGGCTTCCACCCAAGCGAGAGATATAACATGATATTTATTTACAGCAAGATGCTCCACTACCTAACATTGGAATGTATAGGTTATCAGCTCTAGAGAATGCAAAGATAAAGAAGCAGGTACAAGAGTTGCTCGATAAATGGTTTATTCGACCAAGCACATCACCGTGCAGATCACATATTGTGTTGGTGTGAAAGAAAGACTGTTCGTGGAGAATGTGCATTGACTTTAGAGCACTAAATAAAATCACAATAAAGAATCATTATCCTCTTCCTCGTATTGATGATTTATTAGATCAGTTAAAAGATGTAGTTTACTACTCTAAATTAGACTTGCGAAGTGGCTATCATCAGATCAGAGTTGCAGGACAAGATGTATGGAAAACTGCTTTCAAGATGAAGCAAGGACTTTATGAATGGTTGGTTATGCCTTTTGGCTTAACTAACACTCCTGCTATGTTTATGCGAGTCATGAATGATGTATTTAGACCATTTATTGATGATTTTGTAATAGTCTATATAGATGATATTCTTTTTTTTGGTAGGACATGGGATGAATATGTAAAGCATGTAAAACAGATTTTAGATGTTTTAAAAAGAGAAAATCTCTATGTGAAACTGTCAAAATGTGAATTTGGCAGAACACCTTTGAATTATTTGGGTTATATTGTAGAGGGTAGTGAATTGAAGATAGATCCCTCTAAGGTCGAAGTCATTGTAAACTCTACAGAAGTTAGAAGTTTCTTAGGGGCAACACAATATTGGAGAAAGTTTATTGCTAACTTTTCTTTGATTGCAACTCCTTTACATGCTTTGACAAGTGTGGAACAAGTGTTTTAGTGGGGAGGAAAACAACAGAAAGCCTTTGACACATTGAAAGAAAGGATCAGTACAACGCCAGTACTAGCACTGCTAGATCTTCAGCATCCATTGGAGATCGAGACATATTCAAGTGAATATGCCATGTGGGAAGTGTTGATGCAGCACAAAAATCCTATATGCTTTCATTCTGAGACATTTACATCAGCAGTAGTTAACTATCCTACATATGATAAAGAATTGTATGCATTAGTTCAGAGTGTTAAAAAGTGGAAACATTACATATTGGGTAAAGAAACACATACACACAGATCATCAACCACTTCAATATTTACACTCACAAACTAAATTGTAACAATCAAGACATTACAGGTGGATGGGTTTTCTACAACATCTTGTTATCAGATATAAGAAGGGCATACATAATAAGGTTGCAAACATGTTATCAAGACCAATTATAAATGCATCCACAATACTTAAGCATAATTCAGTAATCCATGAAAGTTACATTGAACAATATGCTCAAGATACAGATTTTAAGGATGTATATGCAACTTTAAGTCGTGGTAAGCAGGTAGAAGAATTGGATTATTATATAAAGGAGAAACTCTTATATCATTTCGGAAAGTTATGCATTCCAAAAACTAAAAGAGTTAACATAATTCGAGAAGCACATACTTCTCTCATATCAGGTCATTTTGGTGTAAGTAAAATAGTTGCACAATTACAAAGGTTCTGTTATTGGCCACGAATGAATGAGACGGTTTCTAGATATATTAAAGGATGTACTATGTGTGCTACAAGCAAGCCAAGTAATAGGAAATTAGGCTTGTATACTCCACTTCCAATTCCTTCTCATCCTTGGGAAAGTGTTTCCATTGATTTTGTTGGGGGGTTGCCAAAGTCTAGAAAAGGTCATGATTATTTGTATGTAGTTGTGGATAGGTTCAATAAGATGTGTATTTTGATACCATGTAATAAATAGGTCACAGCTAAACAAAATGAAAAGTTGTTCTTTGAAAATGTATAGGTTCATTATGGGTTACCCACTTCTATTGTATCTGATTGAGATTCTTGATTTGTTGGGAAATTTTGGTCAAGTATATGGGAGTTAATGGAAACAAAGTTAAAGAAGAGCACATCATTTCATCCACAGAGAGATGGTTAGACAGAAGTGGTCAACATGACAGTGATACAGTCGCTTCGAGGATATTGTAGCAAGCATCCCAAACTTTGGGATGAGCATTTGTGTTATGTGCAACATACTTACAAACATGCAAAACATTCTTCTACTCAAAGATCTCCTTTTGATACTTTTTTTTGTTTTATACCAAAGTCTCCCTTGGATTTTGTCTTTTGTAAAGACATAGAAGTTAATGGACACAATGATGTGGACAAAGCAACCAAGTTCATTAAACAAATCCAGGAAATTCACTAGGAAGTACAGGAACAACTGGAAAGAAGCCAAGCAAAGTATAAAGCGCAACATGACAAGCATTGAGTTGAGCATAGTTTTCAAGTTGGTGATCAAGTTTGGTTGTACATCAACAAAGAAAGAATGCAAGGGGAAGGTAAAAAGTTGAAACCAATTAGATATGATCCTTTCAAAATACTTGATAAAATTGGTGAAAATGCTTTTTGCCTAGATCTACCAGCTTATATGCAAATCTATTCAGTCGTAAATGTTGAAAACTTGAGGTTGTATGAACCTTCATTGATTTAAGATCCCGAAGAGCAAGGTCAGCTACCTTCCATTGAGGATCTGTTGCCTGAGTATCTTAATGAGTTACAGGAGGAGACAGTTCTTGACAGGAGGATAAGAACTTCGTGATGGGGGAACGTTGAGTATCTTAGAGTTGGACTGAAAGGTACAAATCCAAGTAAAGCACGATGGATAGAGATTGGAAAAGTGAAGGAACTTTACCCTCACTTACTCGATAGTTAAAACCAACTTTTGGTGGACCAAAAGATTCCAGTGGGGAGGAGTGATCCAAAATGGATTTAGCATAGCCTCTAGATCAAAACTCTTCTAATACAGGTGAAAGTGGAATCATGTTTAAGTGATCATTAAATGAAGCCAATGGTACAAACCGTGTATAAATCCGAGTTCGGATGAAGAAATTAGAGCCAATTAAAGATTTGGGCCAAAAAGTCAATGCCTATGTGAGTAGGACATGTGGCAACCCGGGAAAGAGTGACAGGTTATTTATGATATCAGTGGAGAAGATGATGTGGCAGTCTGTGATTGGTTGATACCACAGGTGATGGGATGAGTGAACAAGGGCAGAGATCATTCGATCAAAGGAGATTGACACATATTGCGTCAAAACATGCAAGCAAATTATCCTGGAAAATGGATGCGATGAGATTATGAAAAATAAGTTAAACTCCTATGAGTTCTGACAGAGAAGCGATTAGTGGTTTATTGCATGCCTTCAAGGCAGGAAATGGTTTTCCAAAAATCTGTGCGATTCCACTCAGCAGTCGACAAGTAGCATCTTGAAACTGCTTTCTCACGTGCCTTCAGATAATTAGCAGACATGCTAGTTGGAGCGCAAGATTGCGCGACAACCGTCGGATCACTCAGGATAGATTGACGGTGCAGATTTTCTGGAGTAGTTGATCAGCGGGACGCAAAAACCGTCAGACTTTTTGATCTCGAGATCAGTGCTGGGAAAAGGCCGGATGGTTGGGGTCCGCCCCATGCCCACCGGTCCTTTGGTTAATACTCTATTTTTAATGTAAACATATTATGCCATGATTAGCACAATTTGTAACTAAACATGGTATATTAATACCATAACACAGGGAAAGTTGACAGAGTGTGTTGTGAACCATTCCACGGGGTCTAGAGGCCAGAGTGACCAAGTACAGTCGAGTGTATACTCGTTTCGACTCTAATATTCGATCTGAACACAGTGGTGAGATCCATTTTCATGGTTGAGACTCTATTTTTGAGCTCACACCTGTAACAACTATTTGAAGATATAATAAAGAGGTCAACACTGGAAGCTAAAGGTCCAGGAGACATAGCCAGGAAGTCTAGTGAACTCCTTTATCAATTTTGGTTATGTTGATGTGTTTGATTGTGTTTTATAATTGTTTAGGTGTTTACGTTATTTTCAATCTTATCGATCCATTGCACTAAGTAACATAGGCAACTTCACACATAGTCTATAATACCTTTTTCAATGTCGGATCAAGTTTAGTAGACATGCACTTGCCTTGCATAGTTCCAAATCTATTTTAGAATCATCCTATCCTTCCTAATATCTACCATTCACATCCTATATTTCCTCTACTGAAATATGCCATTGCATAAGCTATATTGACCTAACCATCCATAAAACCCCAAGGGTGGGAGCATTGACTACATCAACCTAACTTCCCCAGTAGGCATTTGGCAGTCATCATCACATGCCTAGGGGAGTGTGAATCAAAGAGTCCTCCCATGAATCTAGGTTTTGGAGGACAAATAGTGGTAAACACCTCCACCCCTCCTAGTAAGGCCAAGGTCAACACCCTATCATGTAATCTCACTGAGCCTCAATTGGTCTTGGAGTTTTTTCATCATGCAGTTAGTTTGATAATGATATCATATGCAATACAAACACTTTAATATACATGATAACATATGCATCAATATATTCAAAACTAAAAGTAACAATATCATCTGCAATATAAACACTTGTCTACGTATTATAACATGTGCATCAATGTATTCAAAAGCCAAAAATAATCCAAATAATCAGTTTCTAGCATTTGTATTTGTTGACATCTATGATATCGATATTTAGGTTCATATAACATATTTGGCTATGTTTAGCCAATATAGCTGTAGTTAGTTCTCACCTTAAGTAGACAAGTGCAGTAACTATAGTTATATCCATCTCACCAATAATAAGGAATATGTGGTCTTTAACGTAATCACACATGCTAGTAAGTAAAAATAATATGTAGACACCTCATTAATAACATAATTCACCTTGGCATCCATGCACTAGAAACATGTAAATATTTAATTAAGGATACATGACAAAACATAATCATTTGAAATAACATTCTCACATGTAGATCTTCAAATTTATAGATAATTTCAAAATGATAGAATTATGTATCTGACTAAGTAAGGATATATAAAATAAATTTTGAAGTGCTTCAAAAATCAACACGTGTTGGGATAATTCTAGCATATGGTTTATGTGTCTTCCTAGGTAGTATACCTAGGACTATACATGTCCCATTGAACCTTAACTTGATCCACCATGCGGTTCTTAAGTTTTCAAAACTTGTTTTCTAGTATAGATAATGGTTCAATCAAAACAATTCCCTTGTCTAATACCTGCAATTCCTTCCATTGAAGGTTATGCTATTCACCATCTATGTAGTGTCTTAGTATAGATACATGAAAAACATTATGAATTTTATGCAAGTGGGTTGGAAATGCAAGATGGTAGGTGACAAGTTTGACTCTTTCCAAAATTTTAAATGGCCCAATAAATTGGGGTGACAACTTTGTTCCCTTTCCAAACTAGATGGTTCTTTTGTTTTTCCTGACACGAATAAAATCCTGATCCCCTTCTTCAAAATTCCTATCCATCCTATAAGTGCTAGCATAACGTTCCTGTATAGCTTGTTCTTATTTTAACCATTGTTTAATTTGTTTTACCTTTTCCTCCATCCCTTGAATTAATTTTTGTCCCACTATCACCTAGTCCTCAAACTTATCCCAACTTAGCAGTGTTCTGGAAGGCCTTACTCTTCAAATGAAGGCATTTCAATTGAACTATGGTATCTATTATTGTATACAAATTGAAACAAAGGAAAGTATGTTTCCCAATGTGTTTGTTGGTCCATAAAATACATCATATATTCCATTACTTGGTTCACACATTCTATCTTTCCATAAGTCTTAGGGTGAGACACTATACTCAAAATTTAGTTGGGTTCCCAAAGAAAACAGTATACAAGTCCATAAAATTGAAGTGAATTATGAATCCCTAACTGATATGATCTTCTTAAGAACTCCATGGAACTTGATATTTTCATTTATAAGTACCCAAGCTATATTAAAAATTTCATAAATACCTTTTATGAGAATAAAGTAATCACTTTTCATCAATTTATCCATCACGACCAAAATGGCATTGTGCCATTGCGGGGTAATATGTATCCCTATGAAAAAATCCATAGAAATTACTTCCCACTTGGTTAGAGGAATGTCATGAGGTTGTAGGAGACTTGCTGGGTGACGATGGTTGGCTTTTACCTATTGACATTCAAGATATTTTTCCACGAATTAGACAATATCATGCTTCATGCCTGCCCATAAGAAGAGTTTCTTGGTGTCAACATACATTTTCTTTACACCGGGATGCACAAAATAAAGTTCCATGTGGGATTCCTCGAGGATGATGTTTTGGATATCCCTATTATTAGGGATATGCATCCTTCCATGGAATCATATCAACCCATTATTCTCTAGTTCATATCCCTCAAATGTAGGTTCTCTTGGACCTTTACTTTTAGGCCCAAATCTTACTTTTAAGTACTAGCTATCTTCCAAGAGAAATTATAGCACTCACTCCCTCAAATATATCTTATTCGGTATAAGGGAAAAGATCCTTGACATTCTACTTAGAGCATCTGCCACTACATTTTCCTTTATTTTGATGTATACAATTCCAAAGCTTTATTCGCTTAAGGATTCCCTCCATCACCTTTTCCTAGCATTCAAGTTCCTTTGGGTAAACAAGTATTTCAAACTTTGGTCATCGCTTTTGAGCATAAAGATTCTTCCCACAAGGTAGTGTCTACATATCTTTAAAGCTATCACTACTGCGACCAACTCTAAGTCATGCGTGGAATAAAGTTCCTCATGAGGTTTTAAGTTCCTTGAGGCATACACTATTACTCCCTTGTCTTGAATTAACACTACACCTAATCTGTTCTTGGATGCATCAATATATATAATATAGTCTTTGTCCATGTCAGGTATTCACAATATTGGTGCACTGATAAAAATTCTTTTAAGCTCAGTGAATGTAATTCCACATTCCTTAGTCCTCTCATACCTAGCACCTTTGTGTTGGAGGGTTGTCACCTTTGCAACTTTTTAGAACCATCCTACAAACATTCTATAGTATCCTACTAAACCCATAAAAATATGCACTTCACATGTATACCAATCCATGATTTCGTTAACCATGTCAGGATTTATTGAGATCCCTTCACGAGATATAATATGACCTAGGTAATTCATCTTTTCTGATAGAAGGAACACTTGGATAACTTCCCATATAGTTGGTGCTCCTTTAGGCAAGATAATACTATCTGCAAGTGTTCTTCATACTCCTTGTCTCTCTTAGAGTATATGAGAATATCATCTAGGAAGGCTTGTACAAAGATGTGGAGATACTTAAGGAAAACATTATTCATTAGATTCATGAATATTGAAGGTGCATTGGTAAACACAAATGGCACCGCTATGAACTCGTAATTCCCAAAGCGTGTTTAGAATACTGTCTAAGGAATATCACTACATTTAATTATTAATTGATGATAACCAAATCATAGATCAATTTTTGAAAAGATAGAATCCCCTTTCATTGGTCGAAGAGATCATCAATTCAGGGTACTGGATATATGTTATTTACTAAAGCTCAATTTAAGTCTTGATAGTCTATACATAGTAGCAAGGAATCATCCTTCTTCTTAACAAAAATTACAGGCATACCCCAAGGTGAGATACTAGGTTAGATGAATCCTAAGTTTAATAGTTACTTCAACTATATTTACAATTCTTGAAGCTCTGGATTTTCCATTCTATAAGGCATATTAGATATTGGTTTTGTACTAGCTTTTAATCCTATTATGAAATCAAGATCCCTTTCAGGAGGTAATCCTAGCAGTTACTTTGGAAAAAAAATCTAGAATTCATGCAACATAGGATATTTCTCTAGGGGTGGTCCCTTTTCCTTGTTTACTTTACTGCATATAATTGACAACCTTTTCTTAGCTAACACTTAATTTTCATTTCTAATATTAAGCATAAATATACCTTCCTTTTAATACCTTCGATTTGGATCAACTCTCCCTCATCATTTATGTAGAGAATTATCTTCACATAATAATCCACCCAATATTGGTGAGTTTCCAACCAATCCATTCCTATGATGAGGTCATAAGTTCTTAGGGAAGTGACAAATAATTTTAACTTATTTTAACAAACTCCTAAATCAGCCACACATTCCTCAACACTTGAATCTACTAACTATAGTTCCCGTGAGGCCATTTTCACCCATTTAAAATCATTTTTCTTGCATGATACCAACCCACATTTATCTAATACATATGAAGAAATGAAACTATCAATTGAACTATAACCAAATAATATTTTGAGTCTTATGTTGTTAATTGTACTTGATGATTCTACTATGATGGACTATTGCTCTTCCTTGTTGTTTCTAACTGCTACATGGATTCGATGATTTCTTTTGGAAAATGATGGCTCTCTTCCCTCCATATTCACAACACTTGACAAAGACTCTCAAAAATCATGCTCGAAATGAGGTCCTTCGCATCCCCAAAAATTAACCTTTGGTGATCCCCTTGTACCATTTTGTGAGTTACTTGAAAAGGAGTTCCTTCCCCCCATGCTTCTTCCTTCGCTGAATGTTCCTTGAGATTTCCATTGTGTCATGTCAGATCCCGATGAAACCACAGATACCAAATTAGCTACCATTGGAGCTCTCCCTCCTATTTCAATATGGGTAAACCTACCACCATAAGGAGGTGGCCTCGAACAACCTTCCTTGAAGAAGTTCTAGGGGTTTTCCCCATAAATCCTGGTTATGGCGATCCCATTGGCTTGATGTCCCTTTTGATCCCTAGGTGCTACTCTGCATAATGGGCACATTCAACTACCTCTTCTACTGACAATGACCTCCACATTCTAACCATGGCCTTGATTCGGTGGTTTAATCTGTACACAAAATGTTTGCCTTGGAATTCATCAGTATCTAGATAAGAACATATTTTGCGAGTTCTATAAACCTCATCTCATATTCCCGCTTTATTTTTTTACCTTGGTCTAATGCATTAAAGGCTTTGACTTCATGCTCTTGAAAGTATGGCCTCAAGTACTTTGTGTGAATTTTTTCCTTGAAGAACTCCCAGGGAATGTTGTCTGATGTGAGATGTAACTATTTTTTTTATATTTCCCCACTAAATAAAAGAACTTCCTCTTAGCTAGAATATAATGATCTTTGTCTTGGAGGTGGAGGCATATTCCTTTAGTGCAAAACACCTTGTCATTCCTTCTAACCATGCTTCAACACATTATCTGGCTCGCCCTCCAAAGAATTCTGGGAGCTTAATCTTTTGTAGCTACATATAAATATCCTCATGATTTTGCCGATGATATGATCCTTTAGATCCCTCTATGTTTCCTTTCTTAAAATGAGTTCATTCTTCCTCGGTACTAGCCCTCAGCAACCCGTTTTAGTGTTTCCAAGATTTCTTACAATGAGCACATCATAATGGCTAGCTCAGGTGTCGAAGCAGTTGGTGCTGACGACGGTGCTAGCAGCGTCAATGGTCGTTGCGATGGTGGTAGTGTTGCTTGCGATTGGCCTCATCATTGACGTGTCTCTACCATCACGGATTTGTCTTGGCCACACAAAATATGGTTATGAGTATCTGCAGTGAGACTTAGTTTAGAAAATATAACATTGTAAATTCAAGCTTGTATGCGAGTATAGGTTCTCTACTATACTACTTGCAGGGAGGTGTTACTGATATTGAGTTTAAGGAGGGTGGTATCATTACCTCCTTGTCCTAAATTGAAGGATAATTTGTTTTGATATGTAACAATGTGTAACCTTACTTATTATACTGCATAGGTCTTCATATTTCATCATATCGCATTGCAACACTTCCTACCATAGCACTTCAATTTGCAACGCTTCTGTGTAACACCACCTCTCATAGTTCTTGAATTTATGTGGTTATGGGAGAGGTTATTGATATTTTAAATTTTAGACTTGATGAGATATTAATATGTTAAGTTGGCAAGATTAAGAATCTCTAAAACTTTGCGGAATTAGTCATTAAGTATGGTTATGAGTAACATATTGAAGTACTATTGCACGAGAGTTTATAGACATAAGGAAACATGTGTTCATAACTTGAAAATAATGTATTAACAAAACTAAAACACACATACACATGCACACACATATCCATTGAGTTCTCACTGGTGTTTGAAGGCGCCACTGATCCTCACAACCATAAGAAAATCAATCATAAATGAAACATTCTAGTTACTGGTGCAATGAAAAAATAGGAAAAAATTTAATCGAGAAAACTACGACTTCCCTAATTTGATTATGCATTCAACATATCACTCCCTTCCCTCACTAACACATCATTACTATTGCGGTTTAAAGTTCTTATCACATAAAAGATAAAAAATATAAGGCTTAGAAGTATAAATTCTCACTTATATAATTAGGTTTCTTTTACCCTAACATTTTCCTAATAAATTATTAGAATTTAACCACACATCACCCTCTACACCCCAATTCCAAAATAAAATATTTATCAAAATGATTAGTTAATCGTATTGACCCTTTGAGGCAAACCCTCTCAAAACTTTTAACTAATTGAAATCACAAGATATTCAATTAAACATTACTACTTCACTTTTGTATATAATTATCAAATTCATATATTAACATATTCAATTAAACATTAGTACTTCACTTTTGTATATAATTGTCAAATTCAAAAATATGTATGGGGAAACAAATTTGACAAATACTCATCTACATGATACCACTAATAAATTATTCATATCATTTTAAATTTCTGTATTCAAGCTTCTGTGATCCATAATTAGTTAAGAAAAGTATTTCGGTAGAAATCACATAAGAGAAAATTTTGGCCGACGCATTTCGAACCAACAAATATGGTTCATATCGTTTTAAATTATTAAAAAAAAACTAATAACACTATATTATCTCACTTCCTTTATTTTACAAAGTTTTCTTATTTATTTTAATATATTCTCCATGCGGCTATCTTTATTCTTATCAAATTTGTGTACAAGGAGTCCACATAAAGGTTATCCTGGTCACTTTCATGCAAGCCGAATCATAGACGCATAGAAAGCATGATAAGTCATACTAATTTAATAGATTCAACGTGGTTAATTTTACATCATAAAATGTATATATGGACTACGATATAGTGAGCAGGACCTAATAGTCTTCTAAGCGGAATAGTTTTGGAGAAGACTATTACTTAAAAACAGAGCCAAAGGAATATTGGTGGCTCCAACTAAAATTTTAAGTTGAAAGGTTGGAGGGATGTGGTTCAGAGGATGGTAGGTCACTAGAAATTAAATTGAATTATCCAAATATAACATAAAAAACATTGTTTTGAGGAAACTCACACCAATGGAGCTAAACCCATAATGCATGGAACATACCACAATTGATAAAATCATGGACACAGATCAAGTATAATCGCCAATAGAGGATCCAACTATATCGAGTTGTCAAAGCAGGCCAACTTCTTCACCAGGGCAAGTGGTTCACTAGGGATTGAGTTTAAGAGAATTTCCCTCACCTCATGGAGGCTTTGCACATAATGGGGACCATTACTTCCTAAGGAGGGAGGAATGGTCAAGGTGGGTATTGGTGGCCACCCGCCTATTCCACCTAGACCTCTAGTCGATTTAATCTATTTCCTTGTTTATTGTAGCATTTACTATTTTTAATAGCTTTTCGGGTCTTGAACTTCCAGAATAGTTTTGACCCCCTTAATGGTGTTTTTTTGAGGTTTGCGGTAGGCCCATAGCCATTGGAAAGGGCCTTCCACAAATACTGTAGTACTCGGAGAGATATTTCCAACAAGGTATCATACATTCCAAAAGTAAATAATATTACCAAGTTACGACCTTGGGAAGTTGGTTGCCCAACTAACCTCAAGAGGGTGCAAAAGCTCTTGGTGTTCCTTCTCCTGAGGTTAGGGTTTTCCCTTGTTTTTCAATAACAAATAGGCCCTTGAGCCTCATTCTAACATAGTTCAAAGTCATGTAGCCACCACATCTCTTCTTAGAGATAAGCTACCATTGCCCGAGCTAGTTTTAATTCCATTTTTTTTGTAAGCATATTTTAGTATTTGATATTAATGAAATGAAGTGTTATTTCTGAAGCATCTTTATATTTATGGTTATATCTATAATTTTTTGTGTTCCAGTATAAGTTTAGATCATTGGTTTTAGAGCGGTTTTCTCTTTCTCTATTTTTCTTTGCATGTCCCCAACAAGGTCGGGATATAAGGAGTTAGGGCTCGAACTGGTCAAAACTTTGCAAGACCAACGTCATAAATCCCAATGGCCTCCAATGGTGGAAGAGAAGAAAGATGAGGGGGGAGGAGATCCTTCCAAAATCTTGCTTGAAGAAGCCCTCAAGTGACAGAGGAATGCGATGATGGACAACTTTGCCTAGATCCTTCAGTAGCTACCCAAAGGCGACACATATTTTTCCAATAGCACTCTGGAAGTGCCACACCATTTAAGGTACAAGTAAACTTTGACATCACCATATTTGAAGGTCAAATAGATGCAGATGTTGTAGATAAAGGTTAAATATGGTAGAAGGGTATTTTTTGTTCGTGATTTTTCCAACTAGGAAAATGTTACTTTCGCACTTCTCAAAGCCACCCCCCATGTCAAATATTGGTGGGAAACCTACTGTGAGAAGAAGGACACAAGTACACCCTCACTATTTTTAGTGCACCCACTTAGGATTTGTTCCGGGATGCCATCAAGGAGTATTACTACCCTTCAAGGAGCTATGAGGATAAACACATCAAGTGGACCATGCTTTGGCAGGGAAGGGACTAAGACGTGCCAGAGTTTACCAATGTTTTTCATACCCTTCTCACAAAGTTAGGTATCAAGGATTTTGAGCGACATTTGGCACTCAAGTACTATGACTGCTTACATAGGTACATCTAGGACAAGATGGAGTTCCTGGATGTCTCCTTGCTCAGTACGACATACCGAGACATTGTCATGACTGAGAAAAAGTTTAAAAAGAAGAAGAGAGACTTTGGATCTATGAATCCGAAGCAAGGGAAAAGTGCCCCCAAATTGCAGAGCAAAGGATAAAGCCAAGGTGGGGCAACCCAGGACAACCCATCGCAGCTGCAAGCATAGAATAACACCATGAAGCCAAAGAAGGACGCAAGAAAATGCTATGTGTTCCATAAAAGCTCCACTCACAACACGAGTGAGTGTTGGGCCAAGAAGTCACTGGTGGCCAAGTTGAAGGCTTCCGAATCCGATGCATGTTCTGACTCTGAGTCTGAACTTGACAAGGGGGATGGAAAAGGGAAGTAGATCATTGATGTTGAGCTTAGTGCCACTATGGCCACCACCAATATCTAGAAGAATGAGCTTGAAGATCCATAGGAGGGGGAATGCCTCTTCCACTCATAGATGTGGGTGAAGGGTTGTCTGCTACAGTTCATTGTTGATAGCGAGAGCCAAAAGAACCTCATTTTAGTAGAGGTCGTGAAGTGGCTGGGCCTATCGATTAAAACACATTCGCAGCTGTATACCATCTAGTGGCTTCACCAATGACGCGATCTTGGCATTAGCCAACAATGCTTCCTTCCCTACAGCATCAAGCCCTTCATGGATGATGTAGTGTGTGATGTTTCCCCTCTTGAAGTCTGTGATGTATTTGGACAACCATACATGTGGAAGCAACATGTTGTATATGAGTCTAGACCTCTCTTTGTGATTATTATTTTGGGCACTAAGTTGTATAGGATACCAGAGGCAGCCTTGCCCAACACCATCTCTTTGATTACTGCAAAGCAATGCAGTAAGATCATTTCACAGACCAGGAATTTTTTTCCTTATGATTTTCCCTCAGGGAAAGAAGAATATTGTGGCCATGACTTCTAGACAAGGCTCCTCCAAACAGCAGTAGTAGATGGACAAGGTCGTGGAGGAGTACAAGGACATTTTCTCCTCATAGTTGGGGGTTCCTCTAAACTGTCAGGTCAAGCACTCCATCGATCTAACCGCAGGTGCGGCACTAATCAATGGCCCAATCTATCGACACTATTATGGAGAACGATGAGACCAAGTGGCATATTCAGGTGTTGTTATAGAAAGGGCACATCATGCCAAGCTCATCACCTTGTGTGAGCTTGATTGTATTGGTACAAAAGAAGGATGGGTCCTAGAGACTTTGCATTGAATATCGGGAGTTGAACAAGATCACTATATGGAATAGGTACCCAATCCCACGAATTGATGACCTTCTGGACCAGCTCAAAGGTGCTAAATATTTCAGCAAGATTGATTTGAAGTTAGGTTATCACCAAGTGCCTATCGAACCCTCCAATGTGTGGAAGACTGCATTCAAATCCAAGAAGGGCCTTTTTTAATGGTTGGTCATGCCTTTCGGGTTGATGAATTCCCCCACAACCTTCATGAGATTGATGGATGACATGTTGCGACCCTTCACCAATGCATTCGTGGTGGTGTATTTAGATGACATCTTAATCTTCAGCTAGAGTTGGGAAGAGCACCTCCACCATATTCGAAAGGTCCTCCAAACCCTACGATAACACAATTTGTGTGCCAATTTTAAGAAATGCACTTTTGTCATGAGGCAGGTCCAATATTTGGGGTACAACATTGATGATGAGGTTGTGCATGTGGACCCAACCAAGATACAAGTCATTCAGGATTGGCTAGCCTCAACCACTATAACAAAGCTTTGTAGCTTTTTAGGTCTTACTAATTTCTACCGTGGGTTCATGTTGGGGTTCTCTCATATCACTTGGCCTTTGAGTTTAGTCACCAAGGGTAGAGCGAAAGAAAATTTCTTTTGGTCTAAATCTCAACAAAAGGGATTTTTCCAGTTAAAGCGTCACCTCTTCTTTGCACCAATGCTCACATTACCATACCCCCAACAACCATTTAAGATTAATATATATTCCTTGGACTATGTTATTGATGCAGTTCTTACTCAACAGGGGCATCCAGTGGCTTACCATAGTGAGACACTTTCAGGCACAGTCCCAAAGTATCCCACATATGATAAAGAAATCTATTCTATTGTATAGGCCTGGCATTAATGAAAGCATTACATTCTGGGGAAGGAAATGGTCTTACCCTTGCAGTTCATACAGACATAAGGGAAGTTGCAGAATGATCGCCATCAGAAATGGTCCACATACCTACAATAGTTCCATTTTACCATTAAGTACAAGAAGGGCACCACCAATAATGTTGCAGATTGCCTCAACCGACAACCACTCATGGTGTTGATCACAATTCTCGACTCCTACGGGCACGAGACTTCGAGGTGGCCACATCTTTATAAGTGTGATCACGAATTCCAAATCACATACCATACACTCTTGGAAGGTATGCAAGTTCTAAATTTTCACCTCCAGGATGCACTGTTATACGACCTGGGACACATCAGTGTTCCTACAAGTGAACGTGCCAAGATGATTTGGGTGGCGCACTATAGTTGGGTTTTTGGACATTATAGAGTAGAGAAAAAAGTGGCAGTACTGCAGAAGTATTTTTATTGGCCAAATCTTTATCAAGATGTTGGGAAGTACACTTGATCATGCACTGCCTGTGCCATTTCCAAACAACCATTAATAAGTAAGGCCTATATACTCCTTTTCCCACTCCTAGTCAACCTTGGGAACCCATCCCCATGGATTACATGTCGAGAATTCCTTCTACTAGGTATGAAAATGACTGTATTTTCATGGTCATTAATAGATTCTCTAAGATGGACATTATGAAGGCTTGCAAAAAGAGTATCATAGTAGAGGTCACTTCTAAGCTCTTCTTTGAGCGAGTTTGGGTACACTTTGGGATTCCAAATTCCATTGTCTCAGATCGGAACAATAATTTCTTGAGTGCATTTTCATTAAGTCTTTGCTCAATGTTGGATAGAAAACTTACTAAGTCCATGACTTTCCACCCCCAAGATGATGATTGAACAAAGGTCTTCAATAAAATGATCATACACATTCTGCGCATGTACAACTTGAAGCATCCACGCTCATGGGATGAAATACTCCCTTATATCCAACATAGATACAACAGAACTCTCCATAGCTTGAGAGACCACAACCTCTTTCAGGTAGGGATGGTCTTTTAGCCATTATGTCCCATTGATGTGGTCATACCATTTGCAACCACGTACGAATATTTAGCTCACGTTCAGTCTGAAGCTGACAGGGCTAACAACTTCATGGAGTGGAATCAAAACATCTGCTAATAGGTCCATGATATATTGGAAGAGTCAATTCTAATTACAAGTAGCACCATGATCAACATCGGGTGCCACACAAGTTCTAGGTGGGTGAAAAAGTTTGGCTACATTTGCAGAAGGAGCGCCTCGCTGGACCCCACCGCAAGCTTCACCCGCTTTGAAATGGGCCATACACCATCACCAATGTTGTGAGGGATAATGCCTTCGAGATCATCATTCCACCTTTCCTTGGCCTGCATCTAGTGTTCAATGTAGACCACTTGCAGCCACACTTCCCACCAATTTTGGACACATCCGAAATTGTAGAACAACTCACACCAATAGAGCTAACCCTAGACTGCATGGAACAAGCCAAAGCTAATCAAATCATAAACACATAGTTCTATAATAATCACCAACCAAGGATCCAACTATATCAAGTTTTCAAAGCAGGCCAACTCCCTCACTAGGGCAAGTGGTTCACCAAGGACTAGGTTCAACAGAAATTTCCTCATCTCATGGAGGCTCTTCATGTAATGGGGACCATTGCTTCCTAAGGAGGAAGGAATTATCCAGGTGGATATTTGTGGCAACTTGCCTATTCCACCTATGCCTCCAATCAGTTTCATCTGTTTCCTTTTTTATTGCAGCATTTACTATTTTTAACAGTTTTTCAGGTATTGAACTTCCAGAGGTGTTTTGACCCCCTAAACAATATGTTTTTGAGTCTGAAGTAGGCCCATAGCCATAGGCAAGGGAATACCACAAATCCTATATTACTTGGAGAAATATTTCCAACAAGGTATTATACGCGCCAAACATAGCTAATATGACCAAGTTACGATGCCAAGAAGTTGGTTGCCTAATTAACCTTAACAAGGCCCACAAAATCTTGGTGTTCCATCTCCTAGGGTTAGGTTTTTGTCATTTAGGGTTTTCTCTTTTTGTTCAATAATAAATAGTCCCTTAAGCCTCATTGAAACACAGTTCAAAGGCATGTTGACGCCACATCTCTTCTCAGAGATAAGCTACCATCGCCTGAGTTAGTTTTATTTCCATTCTATTTGTAAGCATATTTCAGTATTTGATATTAATGAAATGAAGTGTTATTTCTGCTACATCTCTCTATATATGGTTATATCTGTACTTTTTTGCATTCCTGTTTAAGTTTGGATCACTTGCAGAAAATTTACATTCTCTAGCATGATGAACACAACGATTGTAATAAAAACAATACCCATCAAATAAATTTTGATACCTTGGGTTTTGATTTGCTGGAACATGAACATTTGGTTACTTCCTTATCTTCATGAACTGCTACATGTTGTGATTATGGTCTTCTTTTCTTTGTTTTTGCTGATAATCTCTTTTCTTCTTTGGCTTCTTTTGATGATGTTGCTTCCTAGATACTTGATTGATTTCAAAGGTGGTGGAATTGTGATTTTCTACTACATGAATGTCATCCACTTTCTCCTTTTTCTTCAGAAGGCATGATTCCTCTTCATAGCCCAATCCAAGTTTAATAAGTGGATATCTTTGACTGATGAGGATTTCATACAAAATTTTGGTGCTTTTCTCCAACTTTCGATACTGGGATAGTTCATTATTTTCCTCTTCGAGCTCACATCTCAAAGAGGCCAATTCCTTTTCTACACTTGCACAATAGGCTTCCCAGTCTTGCAACTAATTTGAAAAATTCTCATTTTCCCTGATAACTTCTTCATGTTGGATTTTTAGATCAATGATTTACATGCCATTACTCTCATGGCTACTCTCACTCTCCTCGAGATAAAATTGGATCTGCTACTGCTATGAATGTGGAGTCCTATTTATCATTCTCTTCCTCTTCAAGAATGAAATTGGGTTTTTCATTAATTTTAGAATCTTGAATCTCTTCCATACAAACTATGCATCTTTTCCATGATTTCTTTCGTAGTCTTACAATGTATCACTTTTTCTACATCATGATTTGACAATGCATTCAAAATGATCTTCTTATCTTCCTCATTAAAATCATCATGTACCATATTTAATTGGGAGCAAAATATTCACATCAAGGTTTAAAAGGTATGCTTCAAATTTCACCTTCCAAAACATATAATTTGATCAATGTAGGAAAGGAACTCCATATGCTGCAAATCCTCCCTGGTTCCATGATCTACTTTCCAACAGTGAAGCTGCACTAGAATGATACCAATTTTTGGAACCAGGATCACTACTGAGAGAGGGGGTGAATCAGTAGTGATAAGAATTCTAGAATTTACAATTCTTTTTCCAATATATTAATCCATTCATTACTTAACAAATAGGAAATATGTTTGAACATGCAACTTCAACTAGAATCAACACATGAGAGACATAACTTATGAAATAAACACATACAATGATACACAAATCATCACAACACATAGGAACATAGGATATTTGGTGGAAAACCCCCTCCAGGTTAAAAACAACCCTTGCTACTGCTACACTGCTCAATATATTTTATTATCTGTCAAGCAAATCATTACATAGAGAGTACAATATGGAAACTATCTGAAAGGAACTTTGATCTCCATCTCATGACTCTACAGACACGCATATGATTGACACGCCTTTCCCGACACCCAATGGACTTATGAAGAAATTTTTTCTCAATACTTGTTTTGTTGGAGCACCCACCCCACTTCTCTATGCGGTTTACTTTTCATACATTTTCAAACTGGAACCTTTGAGCTGCTCAACATGAACATCACAACAATAATATCTTAATAACACATACTAATAAAAAACCATCCATTACTGAATTGAACTCAAATCATATCCATCTCTCAATTTCATACATCATCCTCAACTCATGTAGTCTCAATACATTTTCTGCAAATAAACTAGATGCAAAAATTGAATGATGCAATATATAATTGCCATATAGAAACATGAGACACTATTGCAACCAATATATCACAATCATATCAGTAACATATATAAACTCAAATAAAAAACCTTCCCCTCCATGCACACTCTGCTACAACAAATTCACACTCCTCACCACTAGCTCTCCAAAACACTATGACAATTCTCTCACATAAGAGAACCAAGAAACAAATGAGCAACATTTCTCCACATATTTGTAATTTATGAAGATGATTAAATCAATTAATTCAATTTTTTAGTGGAGCTCTATTCATATGCTAGAAGTGGTAATTTTTTTTTTTTTTTTTTTTGGTTCAATGCTTCTTGACTCACAAGAATATATTTCAAAATATCCTCAACAATCTCCAATCAATACCTTGGGAAAATACCATGGTTATCCCAATACCAAGTAAACCTGTACCATGTTAATCTCCAAGTCAATACAATAGGTGAAAACCATGGTTATGCCAATACAATGGACACCTATACAATGGTAATCTCCAAGTCAATACCATGGTTATGCCAGTACCATGGACCCTTGTACCATGGTAAAATCCAAGTCAACACCACGAGTCAATACCATGGTTATGCCAATATCATAGACCCCTGTACCATGGTAGTCTCCAAGCCAATGCCATATGCTGATTCCATGGTAATACTAATACCTTTCATGCTAATACCAAGTTCCGACATGGACCACACACAAACCAATACCAAGGTAATGAGACCATAGTAATACCAATACCAAGGTAAACACCCTGCAACTAACAATTCAAGTAACATAACCAAAAGAAACAATATCATCTACAATACATGCCTAGGTTGACATCAATACCAACCACCAACCACTGCAACCAGCAAATGCAACAACAAGTGCATCATCAATGGCAACAATTTATTACATTTTTGATAGTTAGGTTTTAATTTAGTATTAGCTCACTTCCGTATGTTTAGACATTCTTCATAACTAATTAGTATGTGTACTAGTGCAGTGTATGTGATGCATGAATATGTAGCTACCATATGCATTCCCTGTATATATGCTAAATAATCATATTCTACTCGTAATTTGAGATGGGTCACTACATACACCCCTCCTTTAGAAACGTGTCCCGAAGTTGGGGTTTATATAGTATATCAGTAATTACTTAGTGATTAATACAATCATGTAAGGATTGTGTTTGATGACTGAATTCTTGTTTATAATGTGAGGACACTTAAAATTTGCATTTTGAACATTTATTAGTTTACAAATTTAGTAGACATGCACTGCCCTTGCATAGTTCCAAATCTATTTTAGAATCATCCTATCCTTCCTAATATCTACCATTCCCATCCTATATTTCTGCTACTGAAATATGCCAGTGCATCAGCTATATTGACCTAACCATCCATAAAAATCCAACGGTTGGAGCGTCGACTACATCGACCTAACTTCCCCAGTAGGCATTTGGCAGTCATCGTCACATGTCTAGGGGAGTGTGAATCATATAGTCCTCCCATGAATCGAGGTTTTGGAGGATAAATGGTGGGAAACACCTCCACCCCTCCTAGTAAGGCCAATGTCAACACCCTATCATGGAATCTCATTGAGCCTCAATTGGTCTTTGAGTTTTTTCATCATGTGGTTAGTTTGATAATGATATCATATGCAATACAAACACTTGTATATGCATGATAACGTATGCATCAATATATTCAAAGCTAAAATAATGAAATCATTTGTAATATAAACACTTGTCTACACATTATAACATATGGATCAATATATTCAAAACTAAAAGTAACGATATCATCTGCAATATAAACACTTGTCTACATATTATAACATATGCATCAATGTATTCAAAAGCCAAAAATAATCCAAATAATTAGTTTCTAGCATTGGTATTTGTTGACATCTATGATATTGATATTTAGGTTCATATATCATATTTGGCTATGTTTAGCCAATATAGTTGTATTTAGTTTTCACCTTAAGTAGACAAGTGTGGTAACTATAGTTATATCCATCTCACCAATAATAAGGAATATCTGGTCCTTAATGTAATCACACATGCTGATAAGTAAAAATAATATGTAGACACCTCATTAATAACATAATTCACCTTGTTATCCATGCACTAGAAACATGTAAATATTTAATTAACGACACATGAAAAAACTTAATAATTTGAAATAACATTCTCACGTGTAGATATTCAAAGTTATAGATAATTTCAAAATGATAGAATTATGTATCTGACTAAGTAAAGTAAGGATATACAAAATAAATTTTGAAGTGATTCAAAAGTCAACACGTGTTGGGATAATTCTAGCATATGGTTTATGTGTCTTCCCAGGTAGTATACCTAGGACTATACATGTCCCATTGAACCTTAACTTGATCCACCAGGCGGTTCTTAATTTTTCAAACCTTATGTTCTAGTATAGATAATGGTTCGATCAAAACAATTCCCTTGTATAATACCTACAATTCCTTCCATTGAAGGTTATGAGAATCACCATCTATGTAGTGTCTTATTATAGATACATGAAAAACATTATGAATTTTATGCAAGTGGGGTAGAAATGAAAGATGGTAGGCGACAAGTTCGACTCTTTCTAAAATTTTAAATGGCCCAATAAATTGGGGTGACAACTTTGTTCCCTTTCCAAACTAGATGGTTCTTTTGTTTTGCGTGACACAAACAAAATCTTGATCCCATTCTTCAAAATTCCTATCCATCTTGTAAGCGTTAGCATAGCGTTCCTGTATAGCTTGTTCTTATTTTAACCATTGTTTAAATTGTTTTACCTTTTCCTCCATCCCTTGAATTATTTTTTGTCCCACTATCATCCAGTCCTCAAACTTGTCGCAACTTAGCAGTGTTATGCAAGGTCTTACTCTTCAAATGTAGGCATTTCAATTGAACTATGATATCTATTATTGTATACAAATTCAACCAATGGAAAGTATGTTTACCAATGTGTTTGTTGGTCCATAAATACATCCTCAACATATATTCCATTACTTGGTTCACACATTCTATCTTGCCATATATTTACTACAATTCATTTTTTGGTACAAATCTATCCCCAATAATATTCATACTTTTAGCATATCCAATGGGAAAATTGACACATAAGCAGATGTAAATATGTTTTGCAAATTTCCAGGCAAATGGATTAGCCATTTTGGTAAGAAAGATACTTTTTACATTTCATCTTTAGAGAGATATAATTTCCTTACTATTGACTTGACTACTACATAAAGAGAAGATTAAAATGATGATGCTTTGCGGAAAGGAGTTGTGAAATCCAAGTGCTATAATAGCGGACAACGCTATTCACAAGTATATGGAATGAAAAGTTCTGAGAAGCACATTCTATCAATTTTTAAAGGTTGATATATTGTGGTGATCCACCAAGAATAAAAATGAATCTATATAAAAGAAATAAAATAAACTTGGAAATTATCATAAATATATTTCATAGAGGATCTCTCAGAAATAAATAAGACTCTTGTGAACAAACTTGCATTCTCTAAGCATCGATTGAGAGGAAGAGTATAACACTATTATGAAAAATATGCGTAGATATCTTCATCGAGGACAACAATTTCCAAAGAAAACTATATCTATTGCATTAAACAATCAATTTCCATGTTGTGCTAAAGCTATGAAGTCTAGGTCCTGGTGATAGATTCAACCTCTAAAATTTTCTTCATGGCCATCAAATCACAGGTAAATTCTAACAAAGTAGTTTTCTCCTCACCACAATCCAAACCTCAAGATAAATAAATATTAAAAGGAATACGGTGTAAATTCATGGTGTCATTTATCTCATATATCATAGTGTGAAATCTTTGTAAAATTTTTAGTATGGGATTGCTTTTATAGACGACAAAGTAGGGTTGAGAATTTGAGTCGAGTGAAGAAAATTGATGTAAAGTTAAAGCTTAGAGAACCTTTTCATGTAATCAATATAGGTTAAAATCAAAATCTAATTATAAAAAGTAGATTTATTAAAGGTTTCAAAGTCAAGTTGAAACTTCTAAAGTTAATCTTCTAAAGGTAATTTGTTAATGGCAAGAAATTCATAGTTGAAGGATGTTATTAAAGTCTTGTAAAATTTCCTATCTAAAATTAATGTTTTAGGAATTGCTAGAGTGGAATACATTGGGTGCATGCTAGGTGTTACCTAACACCAAAGGTTTGAATTTATCGTCAAGAGTAAGTGAAAATCCATTTGACACATCAACTGATTGAATGAATGCCAAATGTAAAGAAGTCATGTTGAGTTAATTTTGGAGTCACAATAAAGTAAAAGTTAAATTTGATTATGTAAAGTCATAAGGGTTTCGTTGGATCTTTATCAATTCTATCAAAAAAGCTATCCATGAAGAATGTTGCAAATGTAATTGAAATATATGAAGAAAGAGGCTCCACGAATGAAGTAGAATAATGAAAATGTTGACTCCATGATAGAAGAAAAATATAGAGAAAAGTGAAAACAGAGAGGAATACTTTGGTGGCGAGAACAAGCCCTCAAGATAGTAAAACTTGAACATAAAGAATAAAGAGAATGTAAAGCTCAAAGCAAAACCCAAGAAAAAATAAGGAATAATAAGCGGGGTTCAGAGGAAAACCTAGGTGAGGTATCATGTTAACAATTTTAAATTAAGAGTAGTAAAAGGAAAATTGAAGAAATAGAAGAACACATGTGAAGGAGAAGCTTGAAAAGATGGAACTTAAAATAAGAGGTATGAGAAGAATTTAGAGAAGGAAACCAAGAATAGAGGAATTTATGATATATATGAGGAACATGAAAGAAAAATTTGTATACCATAAAGATAATTCAGAGAAGAGGAATTGAAGTAGGTTTTATAATTTATAAAGAAGAACCACAACAATACATGTCAATAAAATAAGAGTAAGAAAATATAGAATAAATGACTATAATGGCAATCATGAAGGTAAGACTTAAACATCATTTCAATTTCCTATGTATGAAGGAATTATTATTGTAGAAGAATTGATTGATTGAATCACAACGATGGATAAATATTTGAATAAGAAGAAATAAAGGTAAGAAAAAAATCATATCATAGAATAGAAAGGTAGCAAAGTTAAAATCTAAATTCATGCCAAGGGACTAGTGCACACAATTGTTCAAAAAGGTTTAGAAATTGTGTGAAATCTTATATAGAGGAATTTTACAAGTTGACTACAAGGGAAAGATGCATAAAAGAAGACATGAACAAGGTAGCAAGGTATAAAAATGGTCTAGATTTTAGCATTCAAGATGATATTTGATTTTTATCTCCAAGAATAATGGAGGAAGATTACCAACTTGGACTTAAAGAAGAACAAAAGTTACACAAAAGAAACTCAATAACTAGGAGACGAGAATAACTATTTTAGAGGCAAGAGGAAACATTATGACAAAAAATCAATTTAGCTTAATGTAGGAAGAGAAGCAAATTCCTCCAAGTCAAATTCAAAGTCCTAAGGAAGTTCATTAATGTAAAAGAAGAACATCACATTCAAAAGGTGAATATTTTCGGGGTAAGCATTTTAGACGTAATGAATATGGTCATAGATATTACGAATGTTGAAATTTTCTAGATGAAGATCATACTAACTAGATTTTCCAAGCTAAAGATTGAGAAAATGTAGGATCTTCATTTTTGATGAAAAAGACATTTCTCAAGCCAACCAAGGAGATCGAAGAGAAAATATGTAGGAAAAATTTACTTAGAACTACATCAAAGACAAAGGGTAGGTGTTGTAAAATTATTATTGATGGTGGTAGTACATACAATTTAGTTTCTCTTGAAATGATTGATAAATATATTTTGGAAAGATTTGTTCATCTTACAACTTATAAAGTGTCATATTTTGGTAAATGGACAATACAAAATAGAGTTTAATATAGGAATTTATCATGATGAAGGACTTCATGATGTAATATCTATGACAGATTGTATTTTTTTGTTGGGTAGACCATGTAAATTCGCTAAGAAAACAGTTCATGATGGGGATATATATATATATGTATGTATGTATGTATGTATGTATGTATATGTATATGTATACACACACACACACACACACACATATATGTGTGTGTGTGTGTGTGTGTGTGTGTGGCTTATGGGGGCCTGACCCAGATTCAAATTTATTTAGCCAAACAAATCCCTACACTACTGGCCCTTTCGACATCAGCCCCTGGAGTGCGGACTAAAGTCTCACCTAAAGCAGTATGGGGGGATGTTGGAACCAAGTTTCTGTACCCTTGAGATGTCTATGATGTGGGTTTAGTATAATTAGACCTGCCTTCATGCAGGTTGCTTCGCGCACTATTCTAACCTTCAATACCTTCGCGAAGCGTTACAATAGCCTTTCGTGTAGCCCTAACCAGGGGCTGACATGCTTTCACGCTGCTCTGGCAGCGAACTATGTTATTTCCCAACCTAGACTGAATATATAACTTATATTATTGACATTACCTCAATTATCTTTACGTAAACAGATATTCTAACTTGAATTCACTTAACAATAACGGTTATATATATTCACACATCATATAAACAATAGAAGCACAATTCATACCCAATATATCCAATGCATAAAACAGGAAATAAATACACAGAAATGATAGAAAATTCTCTTTATTATTGCTTCCAAATGATTACAGACTCTCACTCGCCGTGCACACTCAGCTGTAGGGGTCTGCGCACTCAGCTGCAGAGCCTATTCCTACTCTACAACCCAAAACTAGACTTTACACTTCAGATCTTTCTCACATACATCATTGATTATTCAATTATGCTCTCAAACTACTTAGAGCTTTGCTCTATTTATACAATCCCATGGTTCGCGGACCATGGGTAGATCTTTTACAATGGACATTACATTAACAAAATAAGGGCGGACAAGCCTATGACTCTTTAAAAAACTACACACTCTGCGCCCACAAAATGCAGAGTCTTTACATCGGAAAAATTGACCAAAATCTAGGCTCTAAGCCCCAAAACTTCCCTTAGGGGATCCCGCACCCAACAGGCCCCCAACATAAACATCGTGACTTGCCCTCGAGTCACTCTGTAGGTGAGGATATCTTTGCGTGAAGACCTTTTTATCGGGAAAACTAGTGTCCATTCAGAGCTGCTAGTCTCACTAAGACGGGTAGCTATCTTAGAAACACATAGATTAAAGCTACTTATGTTTTCCTTTATGAGAGATAGATGAGAGAGAAGCAGAGAGCACCAACCTCAGTTTCGCTAGTCTCCTTGCTTGTTTCCTCTCTCCTTTGATGAAGCTTTCGCTGCTCTTTTCTCGCTTGTCCCACTTCAAAGAAAAACTATAGAGTCAAGGAAGAAAAATACCATCAAAGCATATAGATCTATAACCATAAATAACATAGGATCAGATGTACATTAACCATATAAATGCATACATAAACAAGATTCAGAGATATACAAGCATATGGAGGAAAAATCAAATAGATTTATTGATAGAAGTAGGAGAAGAGAGGATTACAACCAGGCTGTATGATCCAGCATCATCCTCCCAGCATGAAAGCCCTCTTCACCTCATACAAAGCAAGATCACCCAACAATGTCTTCAAAGAGAAACCAACAACACTTCCTTGCAAATTACAAAATTCCAGCCTTTGGATCTCTTGGATGAGGGATCCATATATAGATGTTTTCAGGAGAGTGAGTAAGCTTCTAGGATTTTGATTAGTGTCATTTCAGTGATAGTTCTTGGTTCCACTTGGAGATCTTAGCTCTCTTACTCATCCCTGTATGAACTCAGAGAGGCAAGTTTCATATGAGCAGTTTCTAGAAGATTCTCTGGGTTTCCACCTGGCACACTACTTCTGCCATTTATCTGCTCTCATTCATCACACCCTACAGAAGGGCTTTCCAGTATGCATCACACCCCCTATGTGTAATAGGTGAGATGCATTGCACCCTATGCATGGAGTAGTCTGTATGGTCCTGTTTTGACTAGTTCTGAGTAGTTTTTCATGGAGAACTTCTGGGAGATGATGTAATCAACTTACCTTGTTCCTTTAGGGTATGAAACAACACTTTTAGGGGTTTAGAAGCCCTTGGTTTATGGACATATGTGATTGGGGTTGCAGTGCCCAAATATGTATATAACAGTTGCCCCCTAAAGCATGAGGTCGTAAATCCTTTTGATGTCAGGTGAAATGCTTTATAATGAGGATTCTAGGTTTTTCGAACTAGAAGGTGACCTGTAATAAGATATAATACAATACATTATCTTCATAATATTTTCATGAACTAGCTGAGGTGGGCATTCCCATGCTCAGCTTTATAAATTCATACTCATGTACATAAGACAGACAATCGTCTATGTGGCAGACTGATGATTCTGGTAGAGCCATCATCCTTTAGTTTGGATAATTATCTGTGCAGCTGTGATGTACATTTGATGACTTTATTTTCTTGAATATATCACAGTCCAGATGGATGAAACTAGATCCGGGGTCTTCAAACTCGTTCAATATTCGCCCAAAGTACAAGTCGATCCATGTGAAAAGATGTTCTGATGTCGAACATGGAAAGACATCGCCTGATTACAAGCCAACGATGTGAGTTGTTAATAGGCGCGAGAGGAATCACCGATAATGATGATGACCCTCAAGGTACTGCAGTACAATTCACATGGTGTGAATACTTGAGGTGATGTCGAACACCATGTAAAATCTTTCGGCCGAAGGCCATTGATGTAAACCTATTGCCAGAAGTGAGAAACTTGCCATTGAGGCATGCAAGCTTCAAAGTACTGAAAGGGTTGTTCCTAAGTCAACTTCTTGGATAATGAGCTGATGTCGACAAGAAGTGACCCGTCATAGGAGGGCCTTAACGAATCCCACATCTACGACATGGAATGGAGAAAATAATTTTTGTGGAGGTGAAAACAATCTGATGATATAAGGTTCAGGGTGGCAGTCATGAAAAATGGAGAGTGAAGGTATTGCAGCAGATGAGACGTTGGCTGGGTTGGTGAATTCTCTGAGTGACTTCTCTTGAACATATCGACAACACTGAAATGGATTGGTAGCGTTAACCCCAAGGTGGATGGTACGATGGACCAACTGTGATGTGACCGGTGAACGGAATAACCCAACTTGACTCAATCATGGTGACGGAGTGAAAGTGTCATGTTCAAGAGCGACCTGCTACCAATGAAGCTATTCAAGTTTCCTTCCCTTTTTCCCCAGTCATTGCTGACCAATACCTCTTTTTTTTTTTCAAGCTTGAGGAGGATAACATATGCTTGTTCTATAATTTTCCCTTCAGGCAAACCTGTCACTATGTTTTAACGAGCCTAGCGACAATGAAACTCACTCTTGTCTACATGGACAAGTTTTTTGCTATTGTTTTAATGGGTTTAACGACAAAGATAACTCGGTCCTTTTCAATTTTAGAGAGTCTAAAAAGTGATGGAAAGGAAACTCCAGTGGTCCTTTTTCGTAAAGCAATCCCTTAAGTCCGAAAAAGTGTAAAATAATACGAAAAGGTTTACTTTTCGATAGTTTTAACGAGCCGAACAAGACAAGCGCTTGATATTTTTGTGTAATAATCCCTCAGGTCCAAAAAGATTAAAATCTAGAGGAGGGATAGCACTTCAAGTCGCTTTAACGAGCTGGAGAGGCCAATTTCTCGGCAATCTTTTCATATTTTATGAGTCAGATGAAAAGAGCTTAAAGGAGACTCATTTTTTGAGGAACGAGTGATGTTTTTGGATAGCAATTGGTTCCAGGAAAGGCTTGGAACTTTTCAATCATGGCAGTGGAAAGAGGGTGGCTAATAAAATCACTCATCGCAGCTATTCCTCAAAAGGGTAAACAATCAAATGGAGGTGTATGATTGGCTAAAAAGAGTGGAGGTGATGGTAAGAACACGACCAAGGTTCAAAAGCTGATAGTGATGTGAATGGTTATTTACCGGAGGTGGGGTTCATTTTTTAATGAGATTCAACTCTATGGAAACATTTGCTCATTGCTAGGTTTATTTTTTGATGAGCTTGAACTTCACGTAAAACTACTCATGGGGAGGTTTATTTTTTAATGAGCTTGAACTTTGTGTAAAACTGCTCATGGCGAGGTTTATTTTTTAACGAGCTTGAACTTTGTGTATAACTGCTCGTGCCAGTTGTATAATAAGGATGTCTTCTCAGTAGGTTCATTTTTTAGGGAGCTTGCCCCATGCGCAACTTTGCTCCTGAGCCTCTTGTTTTGCAAGCTAGGAATGACCAACCTATGAGTCTAAAGGGTTGAGAGCCTACAAACTAAGAAAATAAATGGTCACTTTTCACTTGCATGCAAAAAGGTTTGCATGCCCCAGGTATAATTGAATAGAGTTCCCAGGTTACCATTTAGCAGTTCTTACATTAGCAAGATTGTTTCACCCACATGTGTAGGCAAAACACTTGGATCTGTCCATCAAAATGGACAAAGGTGATTCTAGCTCCATTCACCTAACCTTTGATGGAGGAATCTTTTTCCATACTGATCCATTATCCTAAATGGACAGGATTGTCAAACTAGTCATATTCCTACGTGGAAACCTATCTTATATCTAGGGTTTTTCTATTGAATCAGGCCAGGGCGCATGCCTCCTGGGTTTTAGTCACAATCATCGAATCACTCGCGATCATCAAGTGGACAGACTGAAGATTGATGAGACATTCCTTTTGCAAAAATACCAGTTAGGGATGTCATTTGAATAATAGCTGTGTTTGAACCAGGCAATGAAAGCTAGTCAATGAGCCGGACCACTCTTCCTTCATGTAGAAAACACATCACTCGAAAGAGTGAAGAAACGATAGCTCCCATGCTATAAATGTAGTCATGCCCAAGGATTAGATTGTAATCTAGAGGTCCTTGAACTACCATCACATTTAGATGAATGGTTTTCCTTCTCAAAGTTATAGGAAAATTTGGAAGGATCCCTAACGGTTGACTGGTTCCTTTGTTGAAGCCTATCAGATTTCAAATCTCAGGCAGAAGCGATGGTGAACCAAGTGCTTTCCAAGTAGCTGAGGAAAGAATACTCACAGAAGCCCCTTCATCTATAATAGTACTGACCATGATCATTCTGTAGGCTTGTACTATGATTTAGAATGGTACATTAGATGGTAGGCGGGGTCTGCCTAGTAGATTCCAATCGAAGGATATGACTAGATTGCTTGGAGGAGGGACCTAATAAATGGCCAGATACATCTCTGAAAAACTTCCTTCCTGTGGTAAAGGAATGGGTAGATTGCCCCCATGTTCATCGGAGTCTGTGTTTATCAAAAGAATTTGAATGGTGTTGTTCTCATTCTCTTTGGTGACAGTATCATCTAAAGGTGGGTCCTCTGAAGACAAGATTGGGTTGACTGCCGTCTCAACCTGTTGACTTTGGTCCGGTGTGGACTCAAAGGGTATATCTTCAATGATAGGTGCTTTGACCGACAACAATGGTGTGTTAGTCAGATTTTCAACTAGCGATGGACTCGGCAAAAGTTTCTTGTATCCAGGAGGAAGTCGCTATGGTGATGTAGGAAGGTTATCCAAGACTCTTTTAGCTTCATCTAAGAAGGGACAATGGTGGAGGGCATGATCGCCTTCACACAGTCTACAAGGAAATTTGGATCTTCCTTTTTGTCCATTGAATTCGTTTTCACTAGTTGATGGTGTGCTTTCAACATGATCATCAGCGGTTGAAGACACCGGATTGTGCAAGTGGGGAGACCAGTCCCTCAAGATCCATGGGATGTAGGGACAATCTCGATGATAGTGGTCTCCCTTGAAAATGACACATGGAGATTTAGGTTTGGAAGGTGCGGTGTGTGGATTTTCGCCAGATGATGTACGGTTGCCCCCTTTTGCTGTTGGGTTCTTCTTCTTCTTCTCCTTCCCTTTCTTCTTCTTCTTAGTTGGTTTTTAGCATTGCTAGCTTCACCAAGCGAAGAGGAAGAAGGAGAGGGAGAAACAAATGAAGTAGAAGGTTGGGGAGCAACTTCATCTGGTTGCTGATTGGATTGCTAAGGAATTACAGTGTTTTGAACGACAAAGGTCAAGAAAAGCCATACTGGTAGGCCAATTGTGAGTCCTAGAAGGGACAATTTGGCCATGTGTGGAGCACCAACATCCCCCCAAGAGGAGAAGGGACTAGGATTTCCCCCAAGGGGAAATCCTTGATTGGTAGACTCCATTTCTCAACCTAAAGACCAACGAGGGAACAATGACGTTATTCTGATTAAAATAAATTTTATGACGCTTTGACACAACTTGATTTTTCAATTTTAAGAGTCGAGAAAAAGATAAAGATGACTCTAGTCGCCTTCGATTTTTAATGAGCCTGAAGTGACAAGTGCTGAGATGGACCCTTTCTTTTAAGGAGTCTGAAAAGGAACAAAAGTGACTCCTCTGGAAATCTAGACAGAGGGATTACCAAACCAATCGCAAAAATGCAGAATACTTTTTATGGTACGACAATCAATCTTCCTAAATGCTGTGTTCAGTGCATTGCAATCGATAGGGCGGTAGACACGGCTTCCTAAGGATAAAGGATGTAGCCTATTGTGGTCTCCCAATATATACTCGACGGTACATGGGAGCACAAATCTGTACTGGCACTTGTCGTCTCAAAGAGGAGGAATCACCCAACCTACGATGAAAGCGATAGTTACCAGGCTTTACGATGCCAGAATACGTCTCTAGCATAGACTTCTAAATGTTGTGCATTAGGTTCCAAAGCGATTTTATGTTCATTGAAGTTTATTTTACAGTTGATATTTCTTAAGAAGTTTGCCTTTAAGGTTCATCACATGATGTAGATATACAACTCCTAAATATGCAATCAAGATGATAAATAGTCGTTTACTTTCTTTTTGCAATGAAAATCCTAGCTACTAAGGAAAGAGAAATGAAATTCTTTCAATATAGAGCAGAGAGCACACATTAGATGCACTTTTCCTAAATCAATTTCAGCATGCAGTCTTAATGCAAATGCACATGCATGTATTTTTTTTTTCAGTTTTCCTTAATGTGAGAATGACAAAAAGAAAACAAAGTGTAGATCTGAACTATTCTCTTTCAAAGAGACAATACTAACAATTTTCTTTTCAAAAAACGAAAGTAAAGCCAAGACGACACTTTGAGATTTTGAATTCAAGCTGCTTTCAACACATGAAATACTAATGATTCAAATCAAATACAATGGCAAAAGTGTAATCGACTGTCTAAAAGAGAAATTCTTTGTAATACTCTTTTTCTTGATTGAAAACGACACTTTCAAATCAAAAGACGACAGTTCGATTAAGCTACTATTTGCAAAGGAGAACTGTAAATGATGAAAAAATACATAAAAAACATTCACAATTCCTTTTGATGGAGGCTGAATAATGCAAAGGAAGATGGTTTCAACAGAGATATACTGATCACAGATAGAAAAATTACTGAATAAAGTTGAAGACAATGAAGAAAAAACCAAAATTTGGAGGTAGAAACAGTATCATCTGATCATCGCACCTGTAACCCAGGGAAATAGGGATGCATCTCACCTACAACACATGGGAGGTGCGATGCATCTAGACTACCAAGAAGAGATAGTGCGATGGTCTAGGGATGAGACTGAGCTTGGTTTTTGGTCACAGTTTGCAGCTAATTTCAGGGATTTAGGCTGAGTTAATGATTGTCAGTACACACAAAGTATAGGTGCTGATCTAATGAGGTTATTTGAGCTACCACTAGGGCACTTATGATGTTTTCAAGCTAGATGTTTAGTTCATAAACCAACCAGGAGATTGATTGAAGCAACGTGTTATGAAACCAGCTCAAGAAAAGATAGAAAAGATAGATCAATGCCTTAGAATTCGGCCTCTTCGAGGGGGCAACCTCCTTTACATTACATAAATGAACAATTCTTGGATGATACAAATGAAAAGACCTCCTTTCTATATATAGGAGTCTAAGGGGTCATAACATAATCAGCGCTGACATAACAATAATAATGTAAGGGCACAATAATAACAATAGTGGGCTTCTATGGGGCACAATAGTAACAATATGGGCACTACATGGGTACATCAATATAATAAGTGGGTTGTACTAATAACAATTAGGGGTTACACTAGTAGTATAGGGGCCTAACATGCCCCTCTCCTTCAAAAAGCATTTTCATCAATACTTGAGTAGTTCTTGATGCTTCTATATAACATTCATGTCCTCCCATGTGGAATCTTCAGTGGGTAAGTTCTTCCAGTTGATGAGATACTCTGAAATTGATCGATTTCGTAGTTGTCGAGTTCTTGTTTCTATGACTGCTCCAGGTTTCAATATGATTTTTCCTTCCTCTTCAATTTCTGGCAATATTGTTTGAATTGGGATCTTTTGCAACTTTTGAATAAGTGGCCATACTTCTTCGTCCTTCTTCCATTCATCCCTTGATTCGTTTATTCAATCTGGTTGGATAATAGAAATAGCACAAAACAATGCTTCCACATCCTCATCCTTGAAGAGTCTTCCCATTCGGTAAGGTCGCCATTTTTTAAGTGCATGTAGTATTGCTAACATTTCCTTCTCATAAATAGCTTGCTTGAGATGTAGCAGTAAATATACCCAATTAGCTACATCAAAACATTTTTCACTACAATGTTGATCTACCTGTTGTTTCGTTTGATTTTGTACCGAAGTGGCGTTATCCTTTAAAAGTTGGAGAACTTGTTGTTGATGCTCGATGTGATCTTTCACTGCTTGAACCTTTTTCTTCTTGATATGTCCTTCTATCTCTAGAGTTTTAAGAGTGGTAATTTCTTCCAATCCTTTACAAGATATGGTCGGATTCATTTCTTGATGCTCGATGTGATCTTTCACTTTTTGAATATTTTTCTTCTTGATATGTCCTTCTATCTTGATAGTTTGAGGAGTGGTAATTTTGACCAATGAATAACAAGATATGGTTGGATTCATTTCTTCTTTCTCGATGTGATCTTTCACTTCTTGCACCTTTTTCTTCTTGATATGTCCTTCTATCTTGAGAGTTTGAGGAGTGGTAATTCTTGCCAATGCTTTACAAGATATCGTCTGATTCATTTCTTCTTTCTCTGGGGTGGGGTCCTGGCATATATCTTCTTCTTTTGATGTTTCTTGATCCTTTTCTTCCTCCTCTTCATATTCTATGTAAAATAATTTCTTCTCATCACACTTATGACCTTTAGTGCATTTGCTATCACAATTGTAACAAAGCCCTTTTTCTCTTTTTTCTTCCAATTGTTGTGGTGTAACCCTTGTAGGTTGTGGAAGGCTAGGAGAAACAACACTTCCATCTTTATGGTTGTGAGGAGTATGCTTCCTGGTTTCCCTAATTTTTCTTTCCAATATGTCACAAAGCCCTTTTACTCTTTCCAATTGTTGTGGTGTTCCTCTAAAGAAGGTGTTGCTCTTTGTATCCTCATAATGTGCTATCATTTCCTCCGTGAAAATTGACCACGTAACAAGTTGTTTACGAGAACAAAGCCCTTCATACCATAAAAATTGATCTGGTTAAAAATATGAAGATGCAATACATACCTTTTGTAACAGTGGTACACCATGTAGATCAAAATATTGCTCCATCTGAAGTATCCAATTTACTGGATCCTTGCCATCAAACTTCCTCATCTTTCTTTTTCTTGATTTTAGGAGCTCGATCTTGAAATGACTATAACTCTGTACTTTTGGATCTTTAAGATCTGTAGTAGCCCACTGTGTCCTCTTTCCAATGCCACCAGTTTGATCCAAATTGGATTCTCCAACGAAGAGTTATTCACAATCTCCCAAGATGCCCTGATTATAGACCTTTCCAGAAGAGCGAACTTGTATGAAGTGCCACGTGTCAATGTTTTGACCTTTGGCTCTACAAACTATATACAGGAAACTACAGTCCGTCCTCTTTCTGTAGCTTCTTGTGAAATTTCAATCTGATGCTCAGAGAGAAAGTTATGACAATTTTCCCCAAGTCACCTGTTTGGAATGTAATTCAGGAGTCTGCAAAAAGACCAAGTTCCTCAGATCATATCTCCGCAACTATAGTGCTAAAAGTTCTGAAATTTGGACCCAAGATTCAGCGCGAATTCTTCTCAAATGGGTTTTTTTTTTAGCTTCTTAAACATCGCAGAAAAAACTTTATAGTGAAAATGCCACGGTGACCTGTTTGGAGCAGTGAAACCCTAGAATCCAAAGCTCCGATACCAAATGTTATGAAACCAGCTAAAGAAAAGATAGAAAAGATAGATCAAGGCCTTAGAATTCAGCCTCTTCAAGGGGGAAACCTCCTTTACATTACATAAATGAACAATTCTTGGATGATACAAATGAAAAGACCTCCTTTCTATATATAGGAGTCTAAGGGGTCATAACATAATCATAGCCAACATTACAATAATAATGTAAGGGCACAATAATAAGAATAGTGGGCTTCTATGGGGCACAATAGTAACAATATGGGCACTACATGGGTACATCAATATAATAAGTGGGTTGTACTAATAACAATTAGGGGTTACACTAGTAGTATAGGGGCCTAACACAACGTTGATCTACTTTGCAATTGCATAGCAAAAGTAGTTCGAAGGCTAGTTGGCTTGACTTCAGGCTCCGTTTGTGGTCTATAAAGCAAACAACAATAACAAAACAAACAAACTATTCATTCCCCAGTAGAGTCGCCATTTTGTTACCAGGAAAAATAGTGTCCATTCAGAGCTGCTAGTCCCACTAAGACGGGTAGCTATCTTAGAAACAAACAGATTAAAGTTACTTATGTTTTCCTTTATGAGAGATAGATGAGAGAGAAACAGAGAGCACCAACCTCATTTTCGCTAGTCTCCTTGCTTGTTTCCTCTCTCCTTTGATGAAGCTTTTGCCACTATTTTCTCGCTTGTCCTGCTTCAAAGAACACTTGTAGAGTCAAGGCAGCAAAATGCCATCAAAGCATAGAGATCTATAACCATAAATAATGTAGGATTAGATGTACATTAACCATATAAATGCATACATAAACAAGATCTAGAGATATACAAGCATATGGAGGAAAAATCAAATAGCTTTATTGATAGAAGTAGTAGAAGAGAGGATTACAACTAGGCTATCTTATCTAGCATCATCCTCCCAGCATGAAAGCCCTCCTCACCTCATACAAAGCAAGATCACCCAACAATGTCTTCAAAGAGAAACCAACAGCACTTCCTTACGAATTACAAAATTCCTGCCTCTGGATCTCTTGGATGAGGGATCCATATATAGATGTTTTCAAGAGAGTGAGTCAGCTTCTGGGATTTTGATTAGTGTCATTTCATTTTCTTGGTTCCACTTGGGGATCTTAGATCTCTTACTCATCCCTGGGCGAACTCAGAGAGGCAAGTGTCATATGAGAAGTTTGTAGAAGATTCTTTGGGTTTCCACCTAGCACACTACTTCTGCCATTTTTCTGCTCTCACTCATCGCACCCTACAGAAGGGCTTTCCAGTATGCATCGCACCCCCCGTGTGTAATAGGTGAGATGCATCTCACCCTATGCATGGAGCAGTATGTGTGGTCTTGTTTTGACTAGTTCTGAGCAGTTTTTCATGGAGAACTTTTTGGAGATGATGTAATCAGCTGACCTTGTTCCTTTAGGGTATGAAACAACAATTTTATGGGTTTAGAAGCCCTTGGTTTATGGACATATGTGATTGGGGTTGCAGTGCCCAAATATGTCTATAACAGACCTCCCAACTCTGGTTGGATCACTACAAGTTCAGCAGCACACCAAGCGACTGCCTACTAGACTTCCTCTATGCGTTGTTCAGTGACTGTTGTGGCTGAACTACTACCCTGAATCCTCTCCTGTGTTGCTTACAGCTGCACGAGCTTTGCTTCAATGAAGGTTGTAATGGTATAAGCCTCATCGATCCATGACTATAGGTGCGCTTTCAAAACTTCCTCTTTATGCTGAGAAACATCCACCTGCTCCTTGAGCGCCTTTTCCTGTTGCATCTTGTCGAGCCTATGTGTAAGGGAAACCATCTACATGGTCCCTTTTACCTCGTCGTATATTTGCTGCAGCTCGCACGCCTCTATCTCCAGGGGCTCTATGTTCGGGTCCTCCTGCAAGATGGTGAGGACCTCGAACGACTGCTCGAACAACTTTGTGCAGTCTGTTGCTACACTATTAACCGCCACCATTACTGTTGTGATTGTAGTGGCGCGTTGTTCCTTAACCTCCGGTGAAGTTGATGGTTTCTCCTTCAACTGCAGTTCTGCTATCTAAAGGTTTAGCTCTAGCTAAACCATGGCCATTCTAGCATTATGCACCCCTACTGCTAACTTTCAGAAGTGTGCCTCCACTGGTTCCTCTACTTGGATGGCCAACTCTGGGACCATCTGGTAGGCTTCCTCCACCACCTGCACTATCTGTCTATTATGTTCCATGAACTCATTGCATTGCAGGCTCAACTGCTCAATGTTGATGTGTTACTCACTCATTACCTGTAGCATGTGACTCTCCCTGGCCCATAGTTCTGCAGTGACTCCATCCTGTAAAATATAGAGAGTCTCTTCAAACTCTTCCTCCTCATTGGCCTCCAAATTAATGGCCTTCCCCTTTTCCTCCATTGTGAGCTTGGCCCTCAGCAGATTTCTAGGCGAGACGCACACTGGTATCATGGCCTGCTTATCCTTCTTAGGTCTCAGCATGTGTGATGATTCAGGGATCTCAGCAATTATTCCAATGCTCTCTGTGGCTTCCACTTCCATAATTTATTGTACGTCTTCCTTGATTTCCATTGCTTCGGTAGCCATAACTTCTTCGAGTGCTGCCATTGTGCGATTCCACAGTTCTCTCATTGTCTCCGATAATTGCTCAAGTAACGAATTCGCCTTTAGAATATTGAACAAGTCTCGGTTCATGAATATTTGAGCGTGCAACAACTCAGTTCTCAAATTTCCAAGTGTTGTTTGCTGGATAGCCATTCGTAATTTATAGTGCCTTTTGAATTTGAATTTGACCGTTCCCCCCACATTCGGTCCATTAAAGCTAGGTTGGCGGTTGATTTGCAAGAATCTAGCCCATAAAGTTTGCCTTAAATGCCTGCTGCCCGCTCCATTTTGTCTCAAACCAAGCATCACATCATGAATAGTGACTTCAACGGTCACTTTCCAACCAACTTGCATGCCAGCATAGCTACCCTCGCGCTGTCGCGGACCCTATGACACTTCGCTACTGCACACAGTCCTGACATTGTGTAGTCCCCGGGCAGAGTAGTTTATGGTCCTGCACCTCCTTTCAGCTGCCTAAAGTGCTAAGAATGTGCTTTTGTCAACTAGTCAGATGGCCGGGCCACTTGTGTATGGCTTCAGACAACTGCCATTCACTTTTCCTGGGAAGGGTTCTCCATTTAAATTTACCAACTGTATCGCGCCACCCTCTATAATTTCATTAATAACATATGGTCCTAGCCAATGCATTCTGAGCTTCCCTGGAAATTTATCAAACTTACTATCATATAACATCACTAGATCATTCACCTTGAAGGTGTGCAACTTAATATGTCGATTATGCCATGCCTTTTCTTGCTGCTTTTGGACCTGCTGGTGAAATCCAGCCAAAAATCATTCTTCTTCCAGCTCATCCAACTCCGTGAGCCTCTCCTCCAGTGCTTCACAATTTGTCATACCTGTGAGCACTGCTATGCGCAAACTAGGCATGATGTATTCCATAGGCATTATGACTTGGACACCATAGACAAGCCTAAAAGGTATCTATCCCATCAATTTCTCGCATGTCATTCGATAGGCCCATAATACTGCAAGTATGCATAGGTCCCAATCACTTCGATATGCATTTCATACCTTGGTCAATGCATTCTCCAGTACTTTGTTGAACACTTCTACTATTCTGTTAGCCTATGGGTTATATGGTGTGCTCTTCTGATGATACACCAGAAAGTTTTTCATCAGCGCGCTGATCGTTTAGTTCAGGAAGTGTATACCGTGATCACTCATCAAGATCTTCGGACATCCAAATCGCATCAGTACATGTTCAATCAAAAACTTTGCAGCAGCCGTGCCCATGAAATCCTTCACTACCTGCGCTTCTGCCCAACGAGTCAAGTACTCCATCATAGTGGTAATATACCTCGTGCCTGTCTTTCCTTGAGGCTGAATAGCTCCTACAAAATCTATTACCCATTTTTCTAAAGGTTGCAACGTCGTTTGTGGATTCAAAGGAATTTCATCCCTCCGTGATGGCTTACCTGTCCTTTGACATACATCGCATGCCTTGCAATATGCTTTTGAATCTTGATGAAGGGTTGGCCACCACAACCCTGCGCGTAGAATCTTCTGTACAGTTGCTCTCCCTACGTAATTTCCTCCCACGGTGCCCCCATGAGAATCCGCAAGGATGCTGCTTTGTTCAAACTTAGGTACATACCTTTGTAGTATTTCATCATTCTCCATCTTATACAAATGCCCAACATTGACAAAGAAGTCTGCTGCGCTCACCAATAATTCCTTCTTTTGGTAGACAGATTATCCTTCCAGCACAGTTCCAGTTGTTAGGAAGTGAATTATAACTTCAAAATTTCCATCCGCTATGCACACAACAAAGAGCTGCGCGTCGAGTAATCCTTCCTCCAAACTAGTAGGTTCTTCCCCTGTCTCAATGCGCAACAAGTGATCTGGTCCCGCGTTCAATCGTCCAGCCTTCACAACAACTTCAAAGTCATACTCTTGGAACAATAAAAGCCATCTGCAGATGTGCCCCCCCAACACAGGTTTATTGACTAGGTACTTTAGCATGGAATGATCTGTATACATCTTAAAGTGGCCTCCTAGCAAGTAGTGTTGATACTTCTGGAGCGCATACACCATAGCTAGTCCCTCGTGCTCAGTGGTGGAATAGTTCTTCTCTGCTTTAGATAATCTGCGACTTGCGAACATGATAGGGTGATTTAAGCCTTCTCCGCCATCCTATGTTAGTACTGCCCCCAATGCTATACACGATGCATCAACATGGACATGAAACTCTTTCTTCCAGTTCGGGAAGAAAAGAATCAACGCAATAACCATCTTTTCTTTCAATATATCTAGGCTTTTCTTACAGTCATCATTCCAGCAGAATGTGACATCCATCTTCAACAATTTTTCCATCGACGCAATGATCTAGGCATATCCTTTGATAAAATTTCTATAATACCCCGTATGTCCCAGAGTAGCGCACAACTATTTCACACTTCTTGGTGCTTCCAAGTTTAGAATCACTGCGATCTTCACGGGGTCTACCATCAGCCCTTGTCTACAAAACATGTGCCCCAATAGTTTCCCAAAAGGAACAAGAAACACACACTTCATGAGGTTGAGCGTGATTTGGTATCTTCGGCAGGTATCTAACATCAAGCATAAGCTTGCTACATGGCGCTTAACCATCCCAAATACAACCCAGTCATCAAAATAGACCTCCAAGAACTTATGAATATATTCCTTGAATGTCGCAACAACTATGCACGAAAAGATGGCCAGCACATTCTTTAATCCAAACGGCATGACAATATATTGAAATCAACCCCACTCAGTCATGAAGATTGTCTTTCTCCTATCCTTTGGCGCGATCTTGATCTGGTGGTACCTTGAAAACCCATCAGTGAAAGAATGTGCTTCCTGACCACCTACATTGTCCAACACTTCATCTGTGAATGAAGTTGGGAATGGATCATGCACACAAGCATCATTCAATTTTTTGAGATCCACACATATTATTATCTCCTCCTTTTGCTTCTTCTCTTGTACCACCATTGGGCTTACCCAATTGGATTATTCCACAAGCTCAATGATGCATGCTGCGAGAATTTTGTCTACTTCTATGCAGACCTTCTCCTTGTATTTCAGATTTAAGCGGTATAGTCTCTGCTTAACTGGCTTCGCGTCAGGCTTTAACGTGATCTGCATTACCCCTAAATCTATGATTATTCCTTTCAAATCCATAAACTTGGTTGGGAATAAGTCCTGATATTCATTGAGTAATTCAGTGACCTTATCCATTATCGTGTTGTTCTAGTAGCCTCCGGTCTTTGCAAATTTGTGCTCCGCCTCCATACCAATATTCACCTACTTAGTCTTTACTGGCGCGGTTATGTCAGGGTTCTCAATATGTGGTCCTTGAACCTCGCGGTGGCCTTTCGTCTTTGGAATGTTAATAGTCTGCGGATCTTCATCCTCTTCTTCAGCAGTTACACTATAACATTCCAACATGCAACTCAGCTAAGTAGCCCATTTAGGCTGCGCCAGGTCTAAAGGATCCTGCGGAATCCTAAAGATGGTGGATTTTACTTCTTCTAGCGCTTCTTCAATATAGTCAAACCTATCCTCAAAATTGAAGGTCATCATGAACCCTTCGCATAGGATATCCCATTTTCTGGTCCCATGGTGAAGCCCTGTTTCTATATACTATTTCATCGATATAAAATCTAGGGTATGATAGAATAGGTGCACCCATTCAAGTTGTGGATTTTCTCCATATTCCTGCGCCCACTTGGCTAGATACGCACGCAGACTATCCTATCCATTGTACTTGTCTATCAATCTGTTGAGGCCTCGAAAATCGCTGCAACAACATAGGGGAAACCACCCGGTCCGGACCTTAGTACAGCTCCTTTTCCGTTTGGAATAGTGGCTCCGACTGGGGATAATGGGACCAGTTTCCCAAAATAGATAAAATGGGATGGATGAATGACTTATAGATTATGCTGATGATAAGCAAACAACTAAAACTATCGGCATGAATATAATAACTATAATCTACCCCGGGGTTTATCGATCTCTAAAGTGTAGCGTTTGATGATCTGGGCTTTTAGACAGGCATATAGATGACTCTGTCTCCAAACATAGATATTAAATTGTTCAAGATTGCTGTGCATAAATAGTTACACAAAGCGATAATAGCGAAATTACTACACTATCATTTATATCATTGTTTACATACATGTTTAAAAGAAATGCAAATCACAAAACATCCAATAGTGGGCTGAGATAAAGATTTGCTGTTATAGCGTATGCATGTATTCAATAATAGCAAGAATATATAGCATAACAATTCATATAAAAGAAATGACTTTATACATAGATAAAAGTACCATATGAGTTGCAGCACATTCCAAAATATCAATCGCTATTAGTAGTTCTTCCTTCAACACAGAAATCGTCCTCAACAAAGGCAATAGTGCGCAATTGCTTAAAAAAACTTGATGTCGAATTTAAAACAACTGGTCCAATTTCATAAAAGAATAGCGACTGAAGCACAGTAGTGCAAACTTCAGCCTATTAAGTCTGTTACAAAATTTTACGACCCTTTCCAAAACAATGAAAGGGTCTATAAATACTAAGCTAATCTAAATATCTAAGAAACTGAAAAGCTATTAAATTGGCATCAATAAATATTTCTTCCATCTTCCTTGGCAATCTGGCAGTCGGCGGCAATGCTTCATCAGGTGGCCTCTTTGCCTTTAAACCTTAGCTGACATATCGCCAGCATTGGCTCTACTTCCGGTGGAGTGTTGAGACGCGAAGTGAGCTGGGCATCATATGTGGCATCCTGAATGTCGGGGATCAGGCATCCGAGAGCATCTGTTAAACATTTGAGGGCCGACCTTTGAGTGTGTGGCTTGATTAGAAAGAGCCAATATGCCTCGGAGGTTAAAGTATTTACTCCAGCGATTAACCTTCCCTTTTCCTCCAAGTCATGATAACTTGTTTGTTCAATCATGTTTGCTGTTGTTATGCTTCCAGGTGTGCACTGGGAGATCATGTTTGCCAAATAGAGTGTGTTGTTGACTAAATCAATCATATTGCTGGCAATCATTTTACACCTTGAAGCTGCCCTTTCCGCTTTCATCACCTGAGTGTTCCATTCCGTGAAGAGTATGTCCTTGTATGTCTCATAGATTCTAGGCAAGTTCGCTGCCTTCCCCACATCAGAATCTTGCCAATCAAGATATCCGGCTATGGTTTCTTCGGCCTGATCTAGCTCATTTCTGGCTTTCTCTATCTGCTGACATACTGCTGTAGATATTTCACATAATGGCTCAGCCTCAGTAAGTTGCTGGCATAGGAGTCTAATCTGAGATATTAATGCGCCATTTATTTGAGCTGCTTCTGCTCTGAAATTCTCCACTTTCTGGGTGCCCTTGATGTCTTCAAGCTGCGCTAATAGTTGAGCTATTTGCTCGTCTTTTGATTTCATCATCAGCTCATTCGCCGCTCTCAACTGTGCCAATGCCTTCGACAATTCTTTCTGCTTCTGGATTGCGCTCTGGTCTATCCTCTGCTTTTCGGTCTGCAGTTGCTGGGTTAATACATTGTTTTCTTGTTGTTGTGCCAGCAACTGCTCTTCTACCTGCGCTGCCTTGTTTTTCGCCTCGGTTACTTCTGCCTGTAATGCACAAATCTCCTGGTCCTTAGTCTTCAATAGAAGACTTACCTCTGATGCCTTGTCAATAGTCGCTGCAGAATAAGCTCCCGCATACTGTGACAGCTTTGTTAGATCATCGGAGGGGTCCAATTCCTCCTTCCAGACTACATTGCCCGTGACTGTTTGCTTAGGAAAGATAGAAGGTTGATCAAGCCTTCGTCTCTTCCTTGAGCGCTTAACAACGGCTTTATGCTTTGGGCTGTAGAAACCATCCAGGGGAGGAATATCTTCCACCTGGAGAACAATTTGATTGGAAGGGTCTTTAGTAATTACTTCGACATCCTTTGAAATGGGTGGGCCGCTGGTTCCGCTTAGAACCTGAGAAGAAGTGGTATCTGGTGCATCGCTTGTCTTAGAGGTGTCTGTGTCTTTGGAGCCTTCCTTTCCACTGATAATGGAATCGAATTGGTTCCATTGTTTAAGCAATTCAGGATCAATGGAGGTCTGTTTATGTTGCTCTGTCTGGGATTTGCTCTGCTCTTTTTCTTGTTCTAACCTCTGCTGCTCCTCTAGTCCTTTTCGCTGCTGCTCCTCTAACTCTTTTCTTTGTCTCTCTTCTTGCTCCCTTTTCTGCCTATCTGCCAATTCCTTTTTCTGCCTATCAGCCAGTTCTTTCTTTTGTTTTTCTTCTTCTTCCTTCTTCCTCTGTTCCTCTATCTCTTTCTGTTTTCTCTGTTCTTGATCCTTCTGCGCCTTCTGCTGTTTTTCTATCTGCTCCTTCTTCTGCCTCTCAGCTTGCTCTTTTCTTTGCTTTTCTGCCTGCAGCTTCTTTTGCCTTTCCTCCTGTTGTTTATTTTGTTCCTTAGTTGTAACAGGAGGTTGGCTCGTCTGTTGCCGACCAGGCTCGCTTGAGGAAGACGCTGGGGTTGTTGATAATAAATCTAGAGGCAGAGTTTGCAACCTCTGCTCTCTAAGTTTATTGAACTCAGTTAACGTCTCATCATTGTATTTCATTCTAGCAAGCTCTTTGGCATAGTCTATTGTATCGGCGGCGATGAACAGGTCATCAAACTCATCTTCTTGATGGTCAACCTTTGTTAATTTGGCCTGTTCTAGGGCAGTGTAGGCGGTTTTATTTGGATCAAAGAGTCTGCTTGGGATAGTGGCTAGGGATAAATCTTGCATCTTTATTGCCTCTTTTTCTGCATGCTTGAGATCATGCAGAGTAAAAACACCAATTCTCAAGGGAAAAGAGGGTCAGCCCCTCTTCTTTTCTTTCTTGAGAGTTTGTATGACACTCTCGGCCATAATCTGGAACATATAATGGAAGAACATGCGGCTTGGCTTGGCTCCCGAAAACCCTAACATAGGTAAAATGCTCTTCTTCGAACCAACTTGCTACAGCTGGTAAGTCGAAGGAAGCCAGATAGGAGATTTTGGGAATAGGCCGATCAAAAATGGAATAATGAATGGGAACCATAAAACCATTGCAAATTTGATACAAATGGTCCTTGTAAGAGGACTTCCACAATTTCTGATGGTACAAATGAATGGGTGATGGGTCTTGGGTGGTCCACCTCCAACCGAGGATAGGAAACTCAGAATTAAAGCACAAGGTATCCATAATGTAAGCACTATAATAAAATGGTGGGATTTTCCTTTCGGTGACTATGGATTTGGCTCTAAAGTCACGAACAGCTACGGCCAACTTATCAGAAAGAATGGTGGCCCAATCCATGATTATACTATTAACAGCTGCTTCCATCACGGGAACCATTTCTATGTCGAAATTAGCAGAGTCATGTAACCCCCATAGTCTACACATCATAATCCCCGCATAGCAATAGGGAGAAGCCAAAGAATCGACGGAGTACTTACCCGAGCTTTCGTGCTTGTGTTTGGCCGGATTCTGCCTCCAATCCCGGATGGGTTCAGATTGTACTTCATTTTCGGCTGCAAATTTCTCCACGAAGGCTTTGTTATAGATTTTCTCCGGCTCGGGCAAATGATACATTTGCCTTAGGTGCTCTGGCTTGAACGACCCGAAAATCCTTCCATCCCTTGTGTGAAACGTTCTGTCAATGATTGGAATTTCCTCGATTGCCCAGCGCACTACATCAGTGTAGGGAAGGACCTGCTCTCTGGCTGCTATCCTGTGAAGAAAGGAGTCGGCCAAGTCTTTGAGAGTAGCATCGGACTTCTTTAGTACATCCACACTAGCCTCTGTCACTGTCACTTTCGGTTGCTCAGCCTCTAATAGATTATATGTGCCCTGCCATGAAGTCCTAGTGAGACCAGTGCACGTAGTGTCTGAAATTAGGACTTTCTTCTTATCTGCGGCAGCTTGTCCTGCAACAGATGTAGCAGCGGAGCCCGCGGTCCTCTTGGATTTCTTCCCCATCATGCTCAGGATTCTCTCGACGGATGAATTCTACACAAATGCAAGAGAAATCGTAACAAGGAAATAACAATGACAATCCATAACGGGAAAGATATATCATTTGAAGCGTGGTGAGATTAATTCTCAAAAGTGGCTGCGGATCCAATCACTGGGAAGATATTGCAGATGCATTAATGGTGATTTAAGGCCTGCTACCCATTAAATGACTATTACACCGTTATCCGGCTGAATGACCCCCTTAAGCGTGCAACAGATATTTTGGCGGTTAAACGCAAGTGTTCGTTAATCGAAGGGGCAAAGTTTTAAATACACATGCATTACCTTATCCCTGCATTTAACGGCATTTTGAAATTTGCGCTTTATCAACCGGATATCAATATAACTTTAAGGCTTCAAGCGATGAATTTTTGAGAATGGCGACCGCCGATGAGCGATATCGCATCGCATCGGGGAATAGATGCTACACAATAATTAGAAAAAGATCCTGCCGAGTGCCGATTGCGACATCGCATCGGACTAGCGCGTGGAAACATTACAAAGTGCATATAAAGTGATTTGCTGATTTCCGATTGCGATATCGCATCGCATCGGGGGTAAGACCCGAGCGCCTTATCAAAGTGCATGGGATTCTGCTGACGGCCGATAGCGATATCGCATCGGGTCGGGGTTTATAACTTAAAGCGTTTTTTCCCACATGAGGCAGCGCCGATAGCCGATCGCCGATATCGCGTCGCGTCGGGGTGTGAGTTATGTGCCCTTATTAGGTGTGCATGGAATATCGCCGATCGCCGACAGCGATATCGCATCGGCGGAGAACAAGGTGCCGTTTTGATATATTTCTCATGTCATTGCGATATGCGATCTTGCGATCACTTTATCGCAATAACAAAAGATTGTTTTATTATTGGAACACTATTATTCAAAAAGGCTTAAATACATAAACTCATTTGATTATCATACCTTTTTGAACACAAAAGCATTGATGCCAATTAAATTTTAAAAGGGACCCATTCCATATGTTAATTTTTTGTGTGAATGAAAATGTTATGAAATGGGGGGTTGTTGTAGAGCACAACAATTGGCGATTCGCTGGAAGAACCAGTTATCTCTGAAACTAATACAAACACTTAAGCTTTTCCAAAATAGAAACTCAATCAGAAGGGGAAACTTCTAATATAACTGGATATTCATGCGTTCTGAACAAAGTGAACTTATTCTGTTAACTTCTTCCCATTTAGTTTCAAGAAAATAAATACATTCTAAGTTTTTAAAATAGGCCTTTATTGGTTTATAATGATAAAACAGAAAACTTTCCCAAATCAGCTTTTATAATTAACCCCTCTGTCATAGGTAGAGCCTCTGTTGCCAGCAAACGTTTATAGTCTCGACAGGGATACCTTTTAACCATAGTATTGTCCACTTTTCCATTCACATAAGAGTGTGATTAACAGAATGAATCCAAAACATGTTCTCATATTTTATTTTTCATCTGTTTTTACCTTCTTTGTCATTGATAAGATAAAAAGCCATTGTCCTGGTTTGGTGGCCAGCTGTTGACAATGCCATTCACTGGTAATAATTTAACTGAACAAGCTGGCTCGTGATGAGACCTCTTGTCTTGAAATTTCAAGCCATTACCCTGTTTTGATAGGCAGTATTGGTAATGTCAGTCAAACTATTTTCCTATGAACATGGTAAGCAGGCTTGTAATAAGACCTCTTATCTTTAATCTTTTATATTTTAGAATTACACTCTGAGTAACCATAAACTTTAGTGAATGGGGTGAACAATCTTCTCCTTAAGAGCAAATGGATGACAGGTGAAGAGTTGAAGATGCTGAAAATGGGTTATTTACTATCTTAAAATGGATAACTTTTGGAGACCAGTTTTGAAAACAGAAAATGATTCACAGAACTTTTACATCATGAGAAGAGTCTTCAAAAGTTAGATTGTAGTTTCAGAACACAAGGATATCTAATTTCCTAAAAATTATTCCTTTTGATTGAGGGTTCTACTATCTAAAAGCAAATATTCTTATTATTTTTGTGAGACAGCTTCTTCAAACACAGCAAAAGGTCAATGGGGATACTCTACAGTTTTATTTCCTACCGATCCTACAAACTACGCAAATCTACAAAGAGGAGAAGGGATTACCTTCTCAATTAAAGAATTTCTTCAGGATCAGGCCATTAACAGGGAGAGAATCTCTCAACCCTGATAAGTCTTGCAATATAAAGGTTGACTGGCCTATCTTTTCACAGATCTGAAATGGTCCAAGCCACATTTTCTGAAATTTGGTATGCTTACCTTTATCTTCATGGGCCTTGTCCCATTTGAGAACTAAGTCACCAACTTGAAACTGTTTGGAACCGGATGAGGCTGAGTCAAAGGATGCTTTGATGATTTGTTGATGTTTGGCATGAGTGATTCTGGCTTTTTCCCTTTCTTCTTCTAATTTGAGAATTTGGTCATGTCTAAGTTGGATAGAAGAAGAAGGAGTCTCTTCAATGTACTGTACTAGGGCTAAAGAGGGTAGAACAAGATTCGTAGGCAATACTGCTTCTTTTCCATATACCAGATTAAATGGGGAGGAACCTATAGAAGCCTTTTGTGTTATTCTATCAGCCCATAATGCAAACACTAAAGATTTGTGCCAGTTTCTATGATTCTGTTCAACAGTTCGCTTAATGATTTTGATGAGATTCTTATTAGTAGATTCGGCTAAACCATTTCCCTGGGGATAATAATTAGCAGAATACTTCAGTTTAAACCCCCTCTTAATAGAAAAATCATATATAGCATTTCCTGAGAAATAGGAAGCATTATAAAAAACGAGAGCGTTTGGGACCCCAAACCTGGTAATGATGAATTGGTCTATGAACTCGATGATTGCCTCTGAATTCGCTGCCTTCAAAGGAATAGCCTCTACCCATATAGTAAAATAATCGGTAGCAGTGAGGATATACCTATGTTGTTTGGAAGATGGTGGAGTAATTTCCCGATGATATCTAATCCCCATTGTTCAAATGGTTGTTCAATGTTGACAGGTTGCAGAGGGAAAGCTGATTTCCGTTGTCTTCCACTAGAAGTTTGGCAATTGAAACATTTTCTTACGTATTCATGAGCATCTCTAAACAGAGTAGGCCAATAATATCCAGCATGAATAACTTTGTGAGCTGTTGTGTCTGCTCCAAAATGTCCTCCTGCTGGTTCATCATGTAGCTCCTGCAAAACCTTTTGAGCTTCAGGTTTCTCAAGACATCTTAACAGGATAGAATCATAATTTTGTCTAAAAAGCACATCATCAATAAGAGTGAAATTCTTTGCTTTTAACCTAATGGCCCTTTTATTTTTGTAAGATAAATTTGGAGGAGCATAACCGTTCTTCAAATAAAATATTAAATCTGCATATTGAGATTCAGAATCAGTGACACTTATCTGATTGATTGATTCAGTCTGATCCATATCGCTTGATTCAGGAATGTTTGATGCTCCTGCCAATATCCTGCAAAAACCTTGGCCCCTAACAATCTTTGCTGGATTTATTTCTAAGTCATACTCTTGAAGCGCTGTGACCCAATTGGCCCTTCTTTCACCCAGTTCTTTTTGAATTAATAGTTGCCTTACCGCTGGGAAAGGGACTATAACTTTTGTGTGAGTTTTCAAAAGGAAGGGTCTGTAATGTTTGACTGCTTTGAATACAGCAAAGGCTTATTTCTCCACATCGGAATAATTTAATTCGGCACCTTGAAGATTTGAACTGAAAAATGATATTGGTGCCTCTAAATTGTGAGCATTTGGCTGCGTGAGAACTGCAACATAAGATGCATCGGACGCAATAGTATACAATGTAAAATGATTAGAAAAATTTGGAGTATTCAAGGCTGGGGCATTGATTATTGATTGCTTGATATCATCAAAAGCTTGCTTTTCTTCTGATCCCCACTTGAAGACTGAATTCTTCTTGATCATTGTTTGAAGTGGTAATACAATTTGAGAAAAATCTGGAACAAATCGTTTAACAAAATTGATCTGGCCCAAAAATGACTGCATCGATTTTTTATTGTGTGGGAAAGGGATTTCAGAAATTTCCTTAATCCGATCAGGATCAATATAAATGCCATCTTTGGATACTATAAAGCCTAAGAGTTTTCCTTGATCAAGAGCAAAGAAAGACTTCTTTGGGTTCAGAGAAATACCATATCTTTTGCATCGCTGAAAGATTTGATTTAAGTCATGCAAATGATTATATCTCTTCTTAGAATATACAGTAATATCGTCTAGATAGACGACTACTGATCGATTAATCAACCCTTTAAAGGCTATATCCATGGCTCTCTGGAATGTCGCTCCTGCATTTATGAGTCCAAAAGGCATTTTCTGATATGCGTATGTTCCCCATTTTGTTCTGAATGTGGTTTTAAGTTGGTCGTCAGGATGAACCAAAACTTGGTTATATCCTGAGAAACCATCTAGAAAGGACATCAATTCAGAGCCTGCTACTGATTGGAGGATTTGCTCCATAGTAGGTAATGGGAAATTATCTTTCAAGCTCGCTTTATTCAGGTTCCTGAAATCAATACAGATTCGAATGTCGCCATTTTTCTTTCTGACTGGCACCATATTAGAGACCCAGTTTGAATGTCGGACCGGAAAAATAATCTTGGCTTTCAAGAGCTTGTTAAGCTCCGACTTTATCTGGCTCTCCAAATTTGGATGTATTTTTCTTAACTTTTGCTGAATCGGTTTCTGATCAGGAAGCATAGGAATGGTATGCTGGATAATAGATGTATCATATGTCTTCAAGTCATCATATTTCCAAGCAAAGACCTGTTTGTTTTTTCTTAACAGTTTAATAAATGCTTCCTTTTCTTCCTGGGAAAGTCCTATTCCTAAGTTGATGTTTTGAGGAGCATCGTTAGTGCCTAGATTTATCAATTCAAACCTAAGGGTAGAACTTTGAAGCTTTGCATTAATTACAGGTTTAAACCTGTCTTTGATATCATAAAGGTCTTCAAGCTTCACCACTGGTTTAGGGATCGAATTTTCTTGGGGCGTTTCTTTCATCTGTAGATCATGATCATCTTCCTCAATAACTTGATTGTCATAGGATTTTTCCGAAGTTAGAAACTGCAAGATATCTTCGTCATGGTTAAATACTCTCCAATTAGTGACATTGTCAGGAATTGAAGGCCTAAAAAGTAATTCTACAGAAAATCTATCAAGGCTGTAGTCTTCAGAAGGTAGAAGCTTAGAAGCTACATTGGCTAGTAGGTCGGCTGCCGAATTCTGGGACCTAGGAATGGAAGAAATGTTGAATGCTGAAAAGTGTGAGGTAAGATCCTGTACTAGCGATTGATAATGCTTGAGGTGACTTGAAAGACAATGAATTTCATTCCTCACCTGTTTGACAATGATTTCCGAATCGCCGAATACTTTTAGATATCGCACTTCAAGGCCGATTGCTTTATATAATCCCTGGACTAAAGCTTCATATTCGGCTGTGTTATTAGTGCACTCAAATTCTAACCTACAAGACAACATTGTCTTTTCTCCTTGCGGACTAACCAAAATGCAACCTGCTCCTGAGCCTTCACTGGACTTAGAGCCATCAAAATATAAAGACCAAAATAAAGGAGTATTAACAAAAATATCTACATTTTTCTTAGCATCATTAAAACATCTGGACTTATCAGTTTGTGAAAAATTTTCAATCTGAGATGTAAAATGATTGACTGAAAAAGGAGATGGTTGGGCAACAAAGTTGCCAAAGAATGATTCTGACGAATAGTTCCCCAAAATGTTGTTGTTGAATGCCACAGGTTGGTTTTCTTGCTCAAATTCAGTAACTGTGTGGGTCATATGCTTCTCTCGATCGATCCTTATTTGATTTGGCTTTCCCTTGTAGGGAAGCCACATATGTGACCAATCTGTGGAAATATACCCATGCAGTTTTTCGGACCAATCTCTGCTCAAAATTAAACCATAAAATTCAGGTATGTCGGCAATTAAGATGTCAATCCTCTGTACAATCCTGGGGTCGGCAGACAACCTGATGGTTACAGAATTAATTTCTCCCACAACCTGCACTTTAGTCCTATCCAACTGTACAATATGAATGGCAGACTTCTGGGGTTCAATGTTCAGCTTAGAGCAAACTGAAGCTGGCATTATATTAGATGAGGCCCCTGAATCAATTAAACGGTTGTGCAGGTTTCTATTATAAATATCATAAGTCAGCAGGAAGGGTGGAGTGTGAGAATTTGATTTATCTCCAATTAGAACTGAATCGGTAGCTTCAACCATACCTGCAGGCGGCTGGCCTGAATCGTTGGCAGCTCTTGCACTGGGAAGGGGAGTAGAGGGAACAACATTTAATTCTTTAAGAAGTAATTTTTGTTGATGCTTTAATTTGCTAAGCTCAAACATGGTTATATTTGCCTTAGTTTTCTTCATGTCATCAACAATGTTATATTCCATTGAATCAGATACTACTAATGTCTTGGATGTTGAAGGAGAATTAGAAGTTGAAGGCTGGTTTTGGGGAACTACTACAGGCGACTTCTTTGGGGGGACTTTTTCCTTTGCTGTAGCAGCACCTGCGCTCCTCTTCTTTGAAGTTGCCTGGGCAGGTTCAGAAGTACTTTTACTTCTTGTAGTAACCGGAAAGGCTTCTTCTTCATTCTCGGTATCAGAGTTTGGGAGTATAAAATCCCACATTCCGTGGCATTCAGCTACTTCTTCTTCATCATCGGTTTGTGAAGTTGTTTCCTCTTCCTCTTCTTCTTGCTCTGAATCTGCGTTAGATATAACATTGGGCGGCTTTGATTCAGTTTTCTTATAAGTTCTAAATGGTCTTTTGTTTGAGGTTTCGGCCACCTGCTTTTTTATCTCGACCATTTCGTTAGACAATGTTTTAAGAACCTTTTGTAAACCTTCCATGTCATACGGGTCCTTTGGGGTTTTCTTCTTGGAATCTTCTTTAAATGAGACTTTTTTAGCTTTTCTATCTTCCAAAGCAGCTTTCTTTTCTAGAGCATTGATGCGCTTTTCAACAGCAAGTGCTTCTCTCATGTTTTCAGCTAAGGTAGGTTTCCCAGCCCTGTCTACAAAAATAGCTATGTTGGCAGGTAGGGCAGTAATATACCATTCGCTTCGGATTTGTTCACTTGGTTTAGAAGCGGTAGGGATTTTATTCAGGAGTTTATTAAATTTGGCATTAAACTCCTTTATTGGTTCCCTGTGCTCTATTCTCAGATTGGAGAGGTCGTCTATTAAAGTAGCTAAGGACCTATCATCTCCATATTTGGTAAGAAACTGCTCTTGGCATGTGTTCCAACTGGTAATTGAACCAGAAGGTAAGGAAAAATACCAGGATCCTGCTGATCCTTGTAAGGTGTAGGGGAAGAGTCTTACAACAACATCTTGCTCTGTCACTCCTTTTAAGTTAACTGCTAACATAAAATTGTTAATGTGTTCTTCAGCCTGGGTTCCGTCATCTGGATTAAATTTAGGCAGCCATTTTTCAGGAGAATCTGGTAGATCATGCAATGGTGCAGGCATGTTGACTGCTCCTGGCCTAGTCCATGGGTCTGCCATTATGATAGCGACAGTGGTTGACACTACTGTTGGGATTCCAGATGTATGGGAAGGGATCAAAGATGAGGAGTGAATAGGTTGGGATATTGAGGCTTCTGATCCCTGATGAACGACAATTTGTAATGGGGGAGTGGATGGTTGACCTCGCAGAGGGGAAAATGCAATGGAGGACGTGGATGAGAGCTCTTCACTATCATATCCTTCAGTAATTTTCTTCGCCCTTTTCCTTTTAGGTAAAGGAAACTCAGTGGGTTCAATACCAAGTTTTTCGCTCTGAAGTCTGGTGAGAGGATGAGTGAGATTGAACTGCGAAGTCGCACTGCTTTCTGATACCTCAGATTTCTGTGGTGAAATCGAGAAGCTCTGAAGTTTATGGATTAGAGACTGGACTTCAGGTGATTCAAGACTTAATTGTTCTGTGGTATGGTGGGTTTGAGCAGTGGTAGTTGATTCCCCTTCTCCTTGTTTGGATACCGGCGAACCAGTATGCAAATGGGAAGGTCGAGGGGATTCGGAGGGGGAAATACTCTTGGAATGGCTTATAGGTTTGGACTTATGTGCCATTCACAGTTGAAGCCCTCCTTCTAGCGCCAATTATGTTGAGGCCTCGAAAATCGCTACAACAACATAGGGGAAACCACCCGGTCCGGACCTTAGTACAACTCCTTTTCCGTTTGGAATAGTGGCTCCGACTGGGGATAATGGGACCAGTTTCCCAAAATAGATAAAATGGGATGGATGAATGACTTATATATTATGCTGATGATAAGCAAACAACTAAAACTATCGGCATGAATATAATAACTATAATCTACCCCGGGGTTTATCGATCTCTAAAGTGTAGTGTTTGATGATCTGGGCTTTTAGACAGGCATATAGATGACTCTGTCTCCAAACATAGATATTAAATTGTTCAAGATTGCTGTGCATAAATAGTTACACAAAGCGATAACAGCGAAATTACTACACTATCATTTATATCATTGTTTACATACATGTTTAAAAGAAATGCAAATCACAAAACATCTAATAGTGGGCTGAGATAAAGATTTGCTGTTATAGCGTATGCATGTATTCAATAATAGCAAGAATATATAGCATAACAATTGATATAAAAGAAATGACTTTAGACATAGATAAAAGTACCATATGAGCTGCAGCACATTCCCAAATATCAATCGCTATTAGCAGTTCTTCCTTCAACACATAAATCATCCTCAACAAAGGCAATAGTGCGCAATTGCATAAAAAAATTTGATGTCGAATTCAGAACAACTGGTCCAATTTCATAAAAGAATAGCCACTGAAGCACAGTAGTGCAAACTTCAGCCTATTAAGTCTGTTACAAAATTTTACGACCCTTTCCAAAACAATGAAAGGGTCTATAAATACTAAGCTAATCTAAATATCTAAGAAACTGAAAAGCTATTAAATTGGCATCAATAAATATTTCTTCCATCTTCCTTGGCGATCTGGTAGTCGGCGGCAATGCTTCATCAGGTGGCCTCTTTGCCTTTAAACCTTAGCTGACATATCGCCAGCATTGGCTCTACTTCTGGTGGAGTGTTGAGACGCGAAGTGAGCTGGGCATCATATGTGGCATCCTGAATGTCGGGGATCAGGCATCCGAGAGCATCTGTTAAACATTTGAGGGCCGACCTTTGAGTGTGTGGCTTGATTAGAAAGAGCCAATATGCCTCGGAGGTTAAAGTATTTACTCCAGCGATTAACCTTCCCTTTTCCTCCAAGTCATGATAACTTGTTTGTTCAATCATGTTTGCTGTTGTTATGCTTCCAGGTGTGCACTGGGAGATCATGTTTGCCAAATAGAGTGTGTTGTTGACTAAATCAATCATATTGCTGGCAATCATTTTACACTTTGAAGCTGCCCTTTCCGCTTTCATCACCTGAGTGTTCCATTCCGTGAAGAGTATGTCCTTGTATGTCTCATAGATTCTAGGCAAGTTCGCTGCCTTCCCCACATCAGAATCTTGCCAATCAAGATATCCGGCTATGGTTTCTTCGGCCCGATCTAGCTCATTTCTGGCTTTCTCTATCTACTGACATACTGCTGTAGATATTTCGCATAATGGCTCAACCTCAGTAAGTTGCTGGCATAGGAGTCTAATCTGAGATATTAATGCGCCATTTATTTGAGCTGCTTCTGCTCTGAAATCCTCCACTTTCTGGGTGCCCTTGATGTCTTCAAGCTGCGCTAATAGTTGAGCTATTTGCTCGTCTTTTGATTTCATCATCAGCTCATTCGCCGCTCTCAACTGTGCCAATGCCTCCGACAATTCTTTCTGCTTCTGGATTGCGCTCTGGTCTATCCTCTGCTTTTCGGTCTGCAGTTGCTGGGTTAATACATTGTTTTCTTGTTGTTGTGCCAGCAACTGCTCTTCTACCTGCGCTGCCTTGTTTTTCGCCTCGGTTACTTCTGCCTGTAATGCACAAATCTCCTGGTCCTTAGTCTTCAATAGAAGACTTACCTCTGATGCCTTGTCAATAGTCGCTGCAGAATAAGCTCCCGCATACTGCGACAGCTTTGTTAGATCATCGGAGGGGTCCAATTCCTCCTTCCAGACTATATTGCCCGTGACTGTTTGCTCAGGAAAGATAGAAGGTTGATCAAGCCTTCGTCTCTTCCTTGAGCACTTAACAATGGCTTTATGCTTTGGGATGTAGAAAACATCCAGGGGAGGAATATCTTCCACCTGGAGAACAATTTGATCGGAAGGGTCTTTAGTAATTACTTCGACATCCTTTGAAATGGGTGGGCCGCTGGTTCCGCTTAGAACCTGAGAAGAAGTGGTATCTGGTGCATCGCTTGTCTTAGAGGTGTCTGTGTCTTTGGAGCCTTCCTTTCCACTGATAATGGAATCGAATTGGTTCCATTGTTTAAGCAATTCAGGATCAATGGAGGTCTGTTTATGTTGCTCCGTCTGGGATTTGCTCCGCTCTTTTTCTTGTTCTAACCTCTGTTGCTCCTCTAGTCCTTTTCGCTGCTGCTCCTCTAACTCTTATCTTTGTCTCTCTTCTTGCTCCCTTTTCTGCCTATCTGCCAATTCATTTTCCTGCCTATCAGCCAGTTCTTTCTTTTGTTTTTCTTCTTCTTCCTTCTTCCTCTGTTCCTCTATCTCTTTCTGTTTTCTCTGTTCTTGATCCTTCTGCGCCTTCTGCTGTTTTTCTATCTGCTCCTTCTTCTGCCTCTCAGCTTGCTCTTTTCTTTGCTTTTCTGCCTGCAGCTTCTTTTGCCTTTCCTCCTGTTGTTTCTTTTGTTCCTTAGTTGTAACAGGAGGTTGGCTCGTCTGTTGCCGACCAGGCTCGCTTGAGGAAGACGCTGGGGTTGTTGATAATAAATCTAGAGGCAGAGTTTGCAACCTCTGCTCTCTAAGTTTATTGAACTCAGTTAACGTCTCATCATTGTATTTCATTCTAGCAAGCTCTTTGGCATAGCCTATTGTATCAGCGGCGATGAACAGGTCATCAAACTCATCTTCTTGATGGTCAACCTTTGTTAATTTGGCCTGTTCTAGGGCAGTGTAGGCGGTTTTATTTGGATCAAAGAGTCTGCTTGGGATAGTGGCTAGGGATAAAGCTTGCATCTTTATTGCCTCTTTTTCTGCATGCTTGAGATCATGCAGAGTAAAAACACCAATTCTCAAGGGAAAAGAGGGCCAGCCCTTCTTTTCTTTCTTGAGAGTTTGTGTGACACTCTCGGCCATAATCTGGTAGGAGATTTCTCGGGCCAACAATTTGTCTGGAACATATAAATGAAGAACATGCGGCTTGGCTTGGCTCCCGAAAACCCTAACATAGGTAAAATGCTCTTCTTCGAACCAACTTGCTACAGCTGGTAAGTCGAAGGAAGCCAGATAGGAGATTTTGGGAATAGGCTGATCAAAAATGGAATAATGAATGGGAACCATAAAACCATTGCAAATTTGATACAAATGGTCCTTGTAAGAGGACTTCCACAATTTCTGATGGTACAAATGAATGGGTGATGGGTCTTGGGTGGTCCACCTCCAACCGAGGATAGGAAACTCAGAATTAAAGCACAAGGTATCCATAATGTAAGCACTATAATAAAATGGTGGGATTTTCCTTTCGGTGACTACGGATTTGGCTCTAAAGTCACGAACAGCTACGGCCAACTTATCAGAAAGAATGGTGGCCCAATCCATGATTATACTATTAACAACTGCTTCCATCAGGGGAACCATTTCTATGTCGAAATTAGCAGAGTCATGTAACCCCCATAGTCTACACATCATAATCCCCGCATAGCAATAGGGAGAAGCCAAAGAATCGACGAAGTACTTACCCGAGCTTTCGTGCTTGTGTTTGGCCGGATTCTGCCTCCAATCCCGGATGGGTTCAGATTGTACTTCATTTTCGGCTGCAAATTTCTCCACGAAGGCTTTGTTATAGATTTTCTCCGGCTCGGGCAAATGATACATTTGCCTTAGGTGCTCTGGCTTGAACGACCCGAAAATCCTTCCATCCCTTGTGTGAAACGTTCTGTCGATGATTGGAATTTCCTCGATTTCCCAGCGCACTACATCAGTGTAGGGAAGGACCTGCTCTCTGGCTGCTATCCTGTGAAGAAAGGAGTCGGCCAAGTCTTTGAGAGTAGCATCGGACTTCTTTAGTACATCCACACTAGCCTCTGTCACTGTCACTTTCGGTTGCTCAGCCTCTAATAGATTATATGTGCCCTGCCATGAAGTCCTAGTGAGACCAGTGCACGTAGTGTCTGAAATTAGGCCTTTCTTCTTATCTGCAGCAGCTTGTCCTGCAACAGATGTAGCAGTGGAGCCCGTGGTCCTCTTAAATTTCTTCCCCATCATGCTCAGGCTTCTCTCGACAGATGAATTCCACACAAATGCAAGAGAAATCGTAACAAGGAAATAACAATGACAATCCATAACGGGAAAGATATATCATTTGAAGCGTGGTGAGATTAATTCTCAAAAGTGGCTGCGGATCCAATCACTGGGAAGATATTGCAGATGAATTAATGGTGATTTAAGGCCTGCTACCCATTAAATGACTATTACACCGTTATCCAGCTGAATGACCCCCTTAAGCATGCAACAGATATTTTGGCGGTTAAACGCAAGTGTTCGTTAATCGAAGGGGCAAAGTTTTAAATACACATGCATTACCTTATCCCTGCATTTAACGGCATTTTGAAATTTGCGCTTTATCAACCGGATATCAATATAACTTTAAGGCTTCAAGCGATGACTTTTTGAGAATGCCGACCGCCGATGAGCGATATCGCATCGCATCGGGGAATAGATGCTACACAATCATTAGAAAAAGATCCTGCCAAGTGCCGATTGCGACATCGCATCGGACTAGCGCGTGGAAACATTACAAAGTGCATATAAAGTGATTTGCTGATTTCCGATTGCGATATCGCATCGCATCGGGGGTAAGACCCGAGCGCCTTATCAAAGTGCATGGGATTCTGCCGACGGCCGATAGCGATATCGCATCGGGTCGGGGTTTATAACTTAAAGCGTTTTTTCCCACATGAGGCAGCGCCGATAGCCGATCGCCGATATCGCGTCGCGTCGGGGTGTGAGTTATGTGCCCTTATTAGGTGTGCATGGAATATCGCCGATCGCTGACACCGATATCGCATCGGCGGAGAACAAGGTGCCGTTTTGATATATTTCTTATGTCATTGCGATATGCGATCTTGCAATCGCTTTATCACAATAACAAAAGATTGTTTTATTATTGGAACACTATTATTCAAAAAGGCTTAAATACATAAACTCATTTGATTATCATACCTTTTTGAACACAAAAGCATTGATGCCAATTAAATTTTAAAAGGGACCCATTCCATATGTTAATTTTTTGTGTGAATGAAAATGTTATGAAATGGGGGGTTGTTGTAGAGCACAACACAATCACACCTTAGGCTTCCCAAATCATACTCTCATCATTCTCCTACATTTGCACTGATCGTCAAAGCTTCCTTTGTGCGTACCCCACCATCTTGTTGACATAGCACGCAATACCCTGTACAAGGCCTGGAAGTGTTGTTTTTTTGGCACCTCCCTTTCAAATGCATCCAAGAAGGTATCAACCTCCTTCAGTCCATCATAAGTAGGAAGATCTCTTACTTCTGTCAACATGAAGCACAATGACTTGGTCATCATATTGCAATTTGGTGTAGTTACTTCGTGAAACCGATTCTGCCATCGCTCTATTTCCTCATCAGAATCCGAAGTACATGAACTTTCACACTCCCATGTAATCTGCCCATTCACGGTGGGATTCACCCAGTCTTGGTCTTGTGCTGTTATCTCATAGATGCAGTCCAAATCATCATCACTCTCATAGTCGTGGACTGGCTCTGTATAGCATGATCCTTCAACAGGGTCCAGGGGTAAAATTACGCGTAGTGACTTCTTCTCGAAGATAATTTTCCACTTGTTCAGATTAGTTAACCAGTTCAGATCAGTGGCCCAATCTATTCCTAAGAGTGCAAGGTAGGGATTTCTATCATCAAATTGGCTAGCACGCTTGCTCCCTCAATATCCACAGTTATTCCCTGCAATCGCCTCATGGGTATTATTTTCTGCTGGTTCACCATCCTTAGCTGAATTGGAGACCATTGCAGCATAGGTCGCCCCATTCGCTCCCATGTATGTTTCGACAGAACATTCACATCTGATCCCAAATCCAAAATAAATTGATCCATCTCATATTCTCCGATCTATGCAGTTAGTCTCATTTCTCGTCCTGTCCTTGTCTTATGATTTCTGATCTTCTAGACTGCACTTGGCTCTCCTAGCGCGGTTCCAATGAATTTGTTGATGAGTTCCTGTAACCCTTTCATAGCCTTACTATCACGCAGTAACTTCATACAGGTTTCCAGGAATGTTGTGAGCATAGATAGGTCCATTTTCGACTCCAGTCTATATTTGCTTCCTAAAGTGGAGGCATCAACGAATCTCTTCTTAGCTTCCATGAAGGTTTCCCGAGCACGCTCCAGATCAAACATAGCTTCTTTCGTCGGAGATTTGTGAACCCAAGTACTATCTTTTGGCTTTTTCCCTTGTCATCTCTTGTCATGATTCCACTTCGGAGCACAATGTTTACATTTGGGTCTTCCTCGCATTGCTTAGACCTCAGCATCTGTAGGTTTTGAGTCGGGGGAGGTGGTAGCGCTCCTTTGTCGCATATCCTAGCTATCAGCGTAGGAAAATATTTTATCTCATGATAAAATAATGTGCAGTACTTGCACGATGGGTGCATTAGATTTTTGCAATCGCGGGCATAGTGTCATGGCCCTCCACAATTATAGTAAATCAACTGTCCGCGACCTCTACCAGGTCCTCCTCCATCTCAACCTTGACCGCACCCTTGAAATCCTATTCACGCCATTCTTCCATTCTGGTCAAGGGGCTACATTTTAGCCTGAACCCTATAGGTGGGAGTTCTATCCATCATAAACTCATAACTTCTACAAGTGCGTTCGTCATGTCCTACTGATCTACAAAAGTTGCTAAACAATTGTTGCGAATTTTGCGTATATTTTTGTAACAAGTGGCAGTTGTCCGTGGCATGTTTTCCTGCTATTTGACAGATTGAGCACCACAAAGTAGGCACCGCTCTTGGTCCGGCTTGAGATTTCGGCCTTAAAGGCATCGGTCCTCCTCCTGTAAGGTAATTTGTAAAAACCAGGTAGTGGTCTTTGTCATGACCCAGACTCTTGCATTTTACACACCATACTTCTTCACGCACTTTTGGTCGAGTTGTCCTATCCTTTTTCAGACTCTGCATCTCAAGGCATAGATTCTTCAGCTGCATGTGGATCTGCTAAACACCTAGGTTAGGATCCTGCATTGGGGTCTCACGAAGCCTCGTAGAAATCTCCAAGGCCTCTTCCTGAGTTGTTATCTTCTCCTGCGATAGCGCACTCCTTAAATGCAGTGGTAGTAGCGAAGCTACAAGCCACTTGTGATGTTGTCCATCCGTCAGATTCATGTTGGCTTTGCGAATCATACATTTCAGCCTCTAGTCTAGTTCCTAAGGAGTTTCACCTAGTAGCATTATTATCTCTTTAAATCCCACAATCGACTGCGCTTTAGACTTCGGCCTACTAAATTCTTTATTTAGCGCTGTTTGGATATCCGCGTCTCCCACATTTGGATTATCGTTGGAGTACTTAATATACTAGGTCAGCGTGCAATCCTGCAGGGTGCTAACCAGTGTCATCTTCTTTATATGGTCATCTGTAACACCTTCCGCTTCCTATACAACCCTTACAATGAACCAGAATTGGTTCGGATCTTCATTTCCCAAACCTTTGAACATAGGCAACTTCACTGTGCTTGCCATATTGAATTGCGATGGTGGTGGAGTTGTTATGGGTGAAGATGGAGGTGATGGTGGTGAAGCCAGTGGTGGTGTGGGTGGGGGTGGTATTCGTGGAATTCTTTGTCTTATCAGCTGAATAGCACTTCACGGAGAGACCTTCGTGAGCTCTTCCTCATCCCCTCGTGGAGGTGAAATAAAGGGGCTATTTTCTGAACCCTTATTTCCTTCATTCTTGTAAACCTTTCCACTTCGCGTAGCCCCGAACATCAAGGTAACTACGTAAACCACTTTTCACACAACAACATTTTAATCCATGTATTCAAAGACTTTATGTACTTACCTCGTGGTCCTTTGAGAAAGCGTCACTCTGCCTCGCTGTAGCTGACTAAGGTGTCAACCACGAACTCAGTAAGAAATCCTCCTATAACGCGATTGAGCCAATGATCAATGGCGCATGTGATATTATCCTCCGATGCTTCCAACCTTTGCACTAGCTCTACGGTCCACACAATAGGATTGTCAAGTTTCCACCTTCCTTGGCTATCTGCTAGCTTTGCGATCCACTCGTATAGCTCAGGGGGAAGGACGTGAGAAATATTTCGTGGATCTCTGTGTATAGGTAGCTATCTAACCACTCTTCTTTTAACAATTGCAGGTTTCCGTTCACTTGCACTGCGAACTCGTGAATTCTTCTGTCCAACCAGCCTTCAATTTCTTTCTTAGTTGGATTCCAATGATACAACATCACACATCTCTATGCAGATTCTGGTCTCGGCAACAGAACCATTTGTTGGCTTATGGGGGCCTAACCCAGGTTTAGAGTTATTTAGCCAAACAAATCCCTACACTACTGGCCCTTTCGGCATCAACCTGTGGAGCGTATACTGAAGTCTCACCCGAAGCAGTATGGGGGATGATGGAACCAAGTTTTCGCACCCTTGAGATGTATGTGATGTCGGTTTAGTCCAATTAGACCTGCCTTCACGCAGGTTTCTTTGCACAATGTTCTAACCATCAATACCTTCGCAAAGTGTTACAATCATCTTTCATGCAGCCCTAACCAGGGGCAAAGATGCTTTCGTGCTGCTCTGGCAGCGAACTGTGCTATTTCCCAACCTAGACTAAATATCTTACTTATCTTATTGACAGATCTTAATTATCTTCACTGTTATAGACAATTTTGTGCCTTGCAGCATCAGGCATGAATTATCAATAATCCAAGGGATCCAAAGTCCCTAAACATGATGTTCCTACCCCTAGAGGAACAAGGTCAGCAAACCAACAGCTCTCAGATCAGTTCTCCACCTGAAAACACTCAAAAACAAGCAATCCTGAAATCAAAGCAGGTGCTCCACTAGGCTTCTGCGCTGAAACTCAACTCCTCCATGGTGTACCTGCGTTGCAAAGCAGGTAGAACAAAGGCCACCTGCGCTGAGCGAGATGGGACAAGTGGCACACTGAGTCATTGCTCTGGAATCTTCCAAAAATGACACTTGGATCAGGGATTTCGCCTTGTGATGAGTCAGAGGCTCTGTTTCTCCAAGTGGAAGCAAGGTTCTCCAAGTGGACTCAAGAACTGAAGATCAACTGAAGAGAGAGAGGACACAAGGCAGCTACACATCAGTTGCAAGCTGACTCATCCTTTCTCAATTCATCTATATATTGAGCTCTCTCCTATGAGCTCAGGACACTGGAATTTTGTGCAAAGTAATGATATGTTGTTGGTTTCACTATAGAACTATTGGGTGATTTCTTGAAGGAGGTGAAGAGGAGAAATTCTTTCTGCTGGGAGGTGTTGCTGGATTGGGGCCTTCAATGGTTGTAACCTTCTCAGAACTGTACTTCTTCCATTAATAAAAGCTATTGAGGTTCTTCTATATGCACTTGTTTCAATGATGTATTGTGATGATTGTATATTTGATTTATGCTAATCCTTGAATCAGTTATGATTGCATGCTTCTTGTAGTTTCCTTCTTTGTTATTTTGCAGGATCTCATTGTAGCTGGGTCAGCAAAAGAGCAAGGAGCAAAGAGAAGAGTTTGGATTCGACATTAAGCACAAGGCAACGGTTAGTGCATTTCTTCATTCTCTCTTGCTTTCATAAAGAAGTAAACCTTAAGTAGTTTTCTTTACAGTTGTTGCTGAGGTACTATCACCCTTAGAGTGGGATAGGGTCATCCGAATCGGATACTTTTCCCTACAACAAACTGGCGACTCCGCTGGGGATCGTATCTGTTTGATTGTTTGTAGTATTTTGCTATTCATTTCCTGAACAAAAGAGTACCAAATCGAAAAGCTTTTGACTATATCAAAAGCGAAGTAGAGGGCAGCTACTCTAGCTCATTTCTGAGCATGTTCATGATTTGAAGAGCTGATCTACAAGGATCCTTGTAAGCTCTTAGTGATAGCTTTTCATCTTCCTTGTCATCCCTTAGTGTGTGCTTGACTGATAGCTTCTGATTTGAGCAAAAACTGTGAATTTTTGAGAAAATTGTGACCCGGAAACTGAGAAAACGCAACTTTCGTTTTCCAAAGCAGGTAGTACACAGGCTACCTGCTTTGCAACGCAGGTCCCGAAGGGGCTACCTGCGCTGAGAGCTAGACTGGCTGTGCAGCACCTGCGTTGGCCCAATTTTGCCTTGTGCATTTGGGGTTTCCTCCCTTTTTCTTGCCTGTTTTCACTATAGATTTTGCAGCCAGTTACCAGTCTTGTACCTGTTTTGAAACCAACCTTACTTTCCATCATTCCACCTCTGTTATATAGCAAAATTGTACTTGTTCTTTTGTATTTCTTACATCATTTACAATTTCCCATAACGAAAGTGAACTAGTCTTGCTTTGGCCTCTTAGATCTGAACCTGTGTTAGGCATTTTGCTGGTCTAAAGAGTTAGCTTGTTTGCTGTCCATAGCTGATTAGTCTTTTTACTTTCGTCATTATGGTTTGATTTCATGCATTTCCAGTGTTTAAACAAGTAAATCTTAAGGTGTCTTTTTATTTTGGACTAGCTTGTTTACTTTCGCTTGAAATCGAAATCAAAGTTATATAACAACTTTCTTTTTGTAATACATCAACATTAAGAAAGGGAAAAGAAAATACATGCATTGTGCATTTTGCATTTGACTGTTTGCATGCTGATTTAGGAAATTTTGCATTTGTGTGTGCTCTATGATCTGTGTGAAAAGATTTGCCTTTCTTCTCCTCAGTAGTTAAGATTTTCAAAGTTGAAAGATTGAAAAGTTTGCTTCTCATCTTAGACTGCATTCAGGAATTTGTTACATACATCTCGTGGTGATCCTTAAAGGCAAACTGCTAAACAAGATCAACATTAAAATAAATTCAATTTACATAACAACGCTTTGTAACATAACGCAAACACATAGAGGTCTAGGTAGAGACGTGTTCCGGCGTCATTAAACATAGTGACTGTCGATCTCTACGAAGGTGGGTGATTCCTCCTGAGAGTCGGTGGCACTAATACGGACTTGTGCTCCCACGTACCGTCGCGTATATATTGGGAGACCCCTATAGGAACAAAGCCTTTATCCATAGGAAGCCGTGTCGGCCGCCCTACTGATCGCGATGCAGTGAACACAACATTCACGAAGATCGACCACCCGTACCGTAAAACGTATTCTGTGGTTTCGCGAAAAGTTTGGCACACCCTCTGCCTAGAACTCCAGAGTAGTTTCTTTTGGCCTTTTTCAAACTCTATAACTGAAAAAGTCCATCCGAGCATTTGTCACTTCGGGCTCGTTAAAACATCGAAGGAGACTAGAGTCATCTTTAGCTTTTTCTCGACTCTTAAAACATGAAAAAGCAAAGTTGTGTCTAAAGCGTCGTTAATAAAATTTATTTTAAACGGAACATAATCACCTATTATTCCCGCGTTGATCTTTCAATTGAAAAGTACGGAGCCCACCAACCAAGGAAGTCACCTTGGTGGAAGTCCCAATCCCTTCTCCTCTTGGGGAGATGTTGGTGCGCCTCATATGGCCACATTGTCACTTCCAGGATTGACAATTGGCCTACCTGTATGGCTCTTTTCAACTAATGTAGTTCAGATCACCACTAATCCTGAGCAGTCGAATCAACAGTCAGACCAGTCTAGAGCTACCCACCAGCCTTCCACTTCTTACAATTCTTCCTCTGATCCTTCATCTTCGCAAGGTAGAGCCGACAAAAGTCAGCCTCCCATGGAGAAGAAGGAGAAGAAGAAGAAAGAAAAGAAGCAGAAGGAGCCTAAGGCGAAGGCGACTGGGGGCAAGCAAAAGACATCTGACAAAAATCCACACACTGCACCGACCGGGCCTAAATCACCATGTGTCATTTGCAAAGGGACCCACTTCCACCGTGACTGTCCTTGTATTCCCCGGATACTAAGGGACTGGTCCCCCAGGTTGCACAATCTGGTAGCATCAACCTATGATAGACATGTTGATTGCATTCCGTCAACTAGCGAGAGTGAAGGACAAAGAGGGAGACCAAGATCACCCTGCAGACTGTGTGAAGGCGATCACGCCATCCACCGTTGTCCATTCTTAGATGAGGCAAAGAGAGTTTTGGAAGATCGTCCGGTTTCACCATTACGACTTCCTCCTGGATACCAAAAACTCGTGCCAAGTCCCTCGATAGTTGAAAATCTAGCTGGCCCGATCAAGTGGTCAGCTGAAGTGTCGGTCATTGAGAATGAACCTACTGAATCCAGACCAGATGAAAGTCTAAAGGTCGAAACGGCAGTTGACCCGGTTCTTCCTTCAGAGGTTTCATCCTCAAATGACACCGTCGTTGAAGATTCATCTTCAAATGACACCCTCACTGAAGAGAATAAGGATGACACCATCCAGATTCTTTTCATCAACACTGACTCTGATGAGCATCAGGGCAATGCACCCATTCCTTTATCGTAGGAAGGAACATCGTCAGGGTCGTATCCGGCCGTGTATTCGGTCCCACCACCAAGCAACCTAGTTATATCCTTTGATTGGAATCAACTAGGCAGACCCCGGTTACCAGCCAGTATCCCATTCAGAATCATCGTCCAAATCTACAGAATGGTGATGGCTGGAACTATCATTGATGAAGGGGCATCTGTGAGTATCCTTTCCTCTATTGCTTGGAAAGCACTGGGTTCCTCGGCGCTTTTACCTGAGATGAGAAATCTATCAGGTTTTGATAAAGGAACCAGTCGCCCGTTAGGGATTCTCCCCAATGTTCCCATTACATTGAGGGGGAAGACAGTTCATATGAACATCATGGTCGTCCAGGGACCCTTGGTTTATAACTTACTCCTTGGACGAGACTATATATATTGCATGGAGGCGATAGTGTCCTCACTCTTCAGAGTTATGTGTTTTCTGCACGAAGGAAGAATGGTCAAGCTCGTAGACCAACTTTCATTTCCAGGATCACGCATCGCAAATAGTCAAATACCATCCCTTAACGGTTTATTCACTCAAGGAATGCCTCCACCCCCGGTTCTACTTCCCGATGAATGCGAGTGATTCGGAAGGAAGAATGGGACCCAGGGGGCATGCACCCTGGCCTACCTTGGGCAGAGGAAACCTTGGGTATAAAGTTAATTTCCGCAGAAGAATGGGACTAGTCCGTACCCCGTCTGAAAGAAGGAAGAGAGGGTTGTTCTAGGATAAAATTCTTTTGTCAAAGTTATGTGAGTGAGATAATCAGCTTCTCGCTCCCTTTGTCTAAAAAGTAGGCTCTCCTGAGGGAGGAGATCCATTTGTGGCGGCAAGTAGCCACCATCTTTGAAGGCAAGCCTCACCCATTAAAACATATGTTTTGAAGGATAAGTAGGGGCAGCCTCCAAAGAAAGAGATGAAATTGCTGCAACAAGTAGTCACCATCCTTAGCAACCTAATGATAGACATCACCGGGAAAAAGAGTTTAGTTTGCAGCAGCGAACAGAACCATTTTTCGGATAGTAAGAAAGAGGCAGCGCCTTGAAATTATACTTTATACCTGGGGGCATGTGAACCTTTTGGAGTGCAAGCACGGGACGACTATTTATTTTTTAAATTTTTAGGTCCTCCCTTTAAACCTGTAGGTCTAACCCTTTAAACTCGTAGGATTAGCCGTTTCCAGCTTGCACAAAGAAAGGATGTGGGGCAAAAGTTAAAACTTGCCAAATAGGAGCATAGCTTCGTGAGATAAAGCTCCTTAAAAAATAGCTATCTCACCTGAGGCGTTTCTTGTATTATGACTGGTATATTCGAGCAGTTTTAGCACACAGTTCATGCTCGTTAAAAAATAAACGCAAGATCCGAGCAGTTTAGCACATAGTTCATGCTCGTTAAAAAATAAACATAAGTTGTGAGCAATCTTCCCCTAGAGTTCAAGCTCACCCAGAAAAATGAACCGGTAAATAACCTTGGTAAATGTAACCTTTGACAGCCATATTAAAGCCCTTGGTCGTGTTCTTGCAGTCTCACCTCCATCCGTTCATTTGGCCAATCGTTCATCTCCATATGTTTGTTTACCCATTTTGAGGAACAGCTGCGAAGAGTGATTTCACTTAGCCATCCTTGTGACACTGCCGTGATTGGAATATTCCAACCTGTACCTGGAATCTGCTGCCATCCCTGTTTATCACTCGTTCCTCAAAAGACGAGTCTTCTTTGAGCTCTTTTCTCCTGACTCGTAAAATATGAAAAGTTTGCCGAGTTTTGGCCTTCCAGCTCGTTAAACGACCGGAAGAGCTATCCCTCCTCTAGATTTTAATCTTTTTGGACCTGAGGGATTATTGCACAAAAAGATCGAGCGCTTGTTTTGTTCGGCTCGTTAAAGCAATCGAAAATTCATCCCTTCTGTATTGTTTTATACTTTTTCGGACTTAAGGGATTAGATGACGAAACAGGAATTCTGGAGTTGACTTTATGTACCTTTTCAGACTCTCTAAAAATGAAAAGGACCGAGTTATCCTTGTCGTTAGACTCGTTAAATTCATTAAATAGCGACAAACTTGTCTTTAGACGAGAACGAGTTTCCCTATCGCTAGGCTCGTTAAAACATAGCGATGGGCTTGCTCGAAGGGTAGGTTATAGAACAAGCATATGTTATCCTCCTCAAGCTTGATAAAAATAAAGAGGTACTGGTCAGCAATGACTGGGGAAAAATTGGGAGAACCTCACAGCTTTAATGGTAGCAAGTCGCTCTTGAACATGACACTTTGTCCTCCATATCACATCGGGTTGGGTTGTTTCATTCACCTGTCTCATCACCATGGTCCTCGCCACACCATCCACATTTGGGGTAATGCTACCAATCCATCACATCAGTGTCGTTATATGTTCAAGAGATGTTGTTCTGCAAAGAGTCAACCGTGTCCCATCCACTGCCATACATTGTCCTTCATCCATTTCATGACCACCACCCTGAATCATACATCACAGTTTGTTTTTCACCTCATCATAATCACTAGCTCCATTCCGTGTCACTGATGTGGGATTCATTAAGGCCCCCCTTTGACGGATCGCTCCTTGTCGACATCAGCTCATTATCCAAGGAGTTGATCTAGGAACAACCCCTTCAGTACTTTGAAGCTTGCATGCCTCAATGGCAGGTTTCTCACTTCCGACGACAGGTATACATCAATGACCTTCGACCAGAAGATTTTGCATGGTGGTCGACGCCAAGTCCTTTATTCCCACCATGTGAATTGTACTGCTGTACCTTGAGGGTCATCATCCTTATCGGTGATTCCTCTCGCGCTTGTTAACGGTTTACATCATTGACCGGTAATCAAGCGATGTCTTTCCATGTTCGACTTCAAGAAATTCTCACATGGATCGACTTGTACATCGAGTGAAGATCGGAAGAGATTGAAGACCCCGGATCTAGTTTCATCCATCCGGGCTGCGATATATATTCAGGATATAAAGACATTTGATATGTACATCATTGCAGCAGATGATCATCCTTCTCAAAGGATGATAATTTCAGCAGAGAATTATCAGTCTATCATCAGACGATCGTCTGTGCTATGTACCAAAATGAATTTATAAAGCTGAGCATGGGAATGCCCGCCTCAGCTAGATCATGAAAAAGAATGAAAAATAATGTATTGTATTGTATCTTATTACAGGACACTTCTCAGCAGATTGAATGAACTTCGGATCCTCTTAATAAAGCATTTCACCCGATAAACGACCTCATACTTTAGGGGGCATCTGTTATAGACAATTTTGTGCCTTGCAGCATCAGGCATGAATTGTCAATAATCCAAGGGATCCAAAGTCCCTAAACATGATTTTCCTACCCCTAGAGGAACAAAGTCAGCAAACCAACATCTCTCAGATCAGTTCTCCACCTGAAAACACTCAAAAACAAGCAATCCTGAAATCAAAGCAGGTGCTCCACTAGGCTTCTGCGCTGAAACTCAACTCCTCCATGGTGTACCTGCGTTGCAAAGCAGGTAGAACAAAGGCCACCTGCGCTGAGCGAGATGGGACAAGTGGTACACTGAGTCATTGCTCTGGAATCTTCCAAAAATGACACTTGGATCAGGGATTTCGCCTTGTGATGAGTCAGAGGCTCTGTTTCTCCAAGTGGAAGCAAGGTTCTCCAAGTGGACTCAAGAACTGAAGATCAACTGAAGAGAGAGAGGACACAAGGCAGCTACACATCAGTTGCAAGCTGACTCATCCTTTCTCAATTCATCTATATATTGAGCTCTCTCCTATGAGCTCAGGAGGCTAGAATTTTGTGCAAAGTAATGATATGCTGTTGGTTTCACTATAGAACTATTGGGTGATTGCTTGAAGGAGGTGAAGAGGAGAAATTCTTTCTGCTGGGAGGTGTTGCTGGATTGGGGCCTTCAATGGTTGTAACCTTCTCAGAACTTTACTTCTTCCATTAATAAAAGCTATTGAGGTTCTTCTATATGCACTTGTTTCAATGATGTATTGTGATGATTGTATATTTGATTTATGCTAATCCTTGAATCAGTTATGATTGCATGCTTCTTGTAGTTTCCTTCTTTGTTATTTTGCAGGATCTCATTGTAGCTGGGTCAGCAAAAGAGCAAGGAGCTGGGAGCAAGCAGCAAAGAGAAGAGTTTGGATTTGACATTAAGCGCAAGGCAACGGTTAGTGCATTTCTTCATTCTCTCTTGCTTTCATAAAGATGTAAACCTTAAGTAGTTTTCTTTACAGTTGTTGCTGAGGTACTATCACCCTTAGAGTGGGATAGGGTCATCCGAATCGGATACTTTTCCCTACAACAAACTCGCCAGTTTGTTGTAGGGAAAAGTATCCGATTCGGATGACCCTATCCCACTCTAAGGGTGATAGTACCTCAGCAACAACTGTAAAGAAAACTACTTAAGGTTTACTTCTTTATGAAAGCAAGAGAGAATGAAGAAATGCACTAACCGTTGCCTTGCGCTTAATGTCGAATCCAAACTCTTCTCTTTGCTGCTTGCTCCCAGCTCCTTGCTCTTTTGCTGACCCAGCTACAATGAGATCCTGCAAAATAACAAAGAAGGAAACTACAAGAAGCATGCAATCATAACTGATTCAAGGATTAGCATAAATCAAATATACAATCATCACAATACATCATTGAAACAAGTGCATATAGAAGAACCTCAATAGCTTTTATTAATGGAAGAAGTAAAGTTCTGAGAAGGTTACAACCATTGAAGGCCCCAATCCAGCAACACCTCCCAGCAGAAAGAATTTCTCCTCTTCACCTCCTTCAAGCAATCACCCAATAGTTCTATAGTGAAACCAACAGCATATCATTACTTTGCACAAAATTCCAGCCTCCTGAGCTCATAGGAGAGAGCTCAATATATAGATGAATTGAGAAAGGATGAGTCAGCTTGCAACTGATGTGTAGCTGCCTTGTGTCCTCTCTCTCTTCAGTTGATCTTCAGTTCTTGAGTCCACTTGGAGAACCTTGCTTCCACTTGGAGAAACAGAGCCTCTGACTCATCACAAGGCGAAATCCCTGATCCAAGTGTCATTTTTGGAAGATTCCAGAGCAATGACTCAGTGTGCCACTTGTCCCATCTTGCTCAGCGCAGGTGGCCTTTGTTCTACCTGCTTTGCAACGCAGGTACACCATGGAGGAGTTGAGTTTCAGCGCAGAAGCCTAGTGGATCACCTGCTTTGATTTCAGGATTGCTTGTTTTTGAGTGTTTTCAGGTGGAGAACTGATCTGAGAGCTGTTGGTTTGCTGACCTTGTTCCTCTAGGGGTAGGAACATCATGTTTAGGGACTTTGGATCCCTTGGATTATTGACAATTCATGCCTGATGCTGCAAGGCACAAAATTGTCTATAACATGCACATAAATAGATATTATAACTTGCATTCACTTAACAATAACAGTTATATATATTCACGCATCATATAAACAATAGAAGCACAATTCATACCTAATATATCCAATGCATAAAACAGGAAATAAATACACAGAAATGATAGAAACTTCTCTTTATTATCGCTTCCAAATGATTACAGACTCTAACTCACCTTACGCACTTAGCTGTAGGGATCTGTGCACTTAGCTGTGGACTACTAGGCCTCTGCGCACTCAACTGCAGAGCCTCTTCCTACTCTATGACCCAAAACTAGACTTTACACTTCAGATCTATCTCACACACATCATTGATTCTTCGACTATGCTCTCAAACTACTTAGAGCTTCGCTCTATTTATACAATCCGGACCATGGGTAGGTCTTCTACAACTGACATTACATTAAAAATTAAGGGTAGACAACCCTATGACTCTTTAACAAACTACGCCCTCTGCGCCCACAAAATGTGTAGTCTTCAATAATCAGGTGCTAATTATGGGTGAGAGGGAATTTTTAAAGCAGGGAAAGAAGATTAGATAGGCTATATATGCGTGGAAATCCAAAGCCAATTTTTGTAGACTTTGAACAAAGTAAATTGTTGCAGACATTGAGGTAACATATTTTCCTTTAGAAAATAAGTTTTTTTTAAACGAGCATGAGAATATGATGACTAATGAATTTTTTAGTGAAGTGTTGATGAGAATATGTATAGATCATCTAGTGATATTGTGATTTCCTTTAGTCTCCTTTTAGTGGTCTTCCTCTTAATTATGGATTAGTGTTCTTCAAAGTTCTTTTGAGATGTCTATTATCCCTCCATCTTGTAGATGGTTTCTCTATGTCTCATTTACACAACAAAATTCCAAACTTAATGGTCAATTCACTCCATAAATTCACAATTTTCTTAATTGGAGAAAAATACTAAAATTCCTTTTCCTTTTGCATGAACCCTAAAAACTAGAGGTGAAATCTAGAATATAGAGATTTTGATGCCCGCACTAGAAATTTTACAAATTGGTGTACTAGAGACCTAAATATATTTTTGGTCTTTGTTGATGGAAATCCATGATAGATGCTTTTATCTCTTCATAAAATAACAAACTTTTGGAAAAGTAATAAATCTAGAAATTTGAATGGTGTGATTGGTTTAGATACCCTTTTACATTAATAAGAAATCCCTATATACAGTGACTTGGAAATTGGTGGACTTCAGCGATAACCAAATGCCATTGAACCCATATTTTCTCCTTTATCCAAATAAATATTTGATACCAAATAAGTTTTGACCTTGATAGCCTTTTGGAATGAGTTCCAAAATCTAGCTACTTATTATAACTTGTTGCAATGCTCACACTAGATACTTATAATCTGGATGATCAACTATGATCTCAAGTCCAGTTGATTTGACTCTTCAATTTAACCTGTAGTGCGTCGCACCTTGAATATATTATATCCTAGATATGGAATTTGATATAGAATCTAGGTGATTACTTAGTTTCTTTAACTTTTGCAAGATGTATACATTTCCAACTAGATAACTCTTCACTTAATAGACACTATATCATAAATTTGAACCTAGAACCTTCGAGATTTGGAACCAAGATTGGTTCACCTACACAAATTTATTCTTCCAAATCAAAATAAGAAATCGATCTCTTCCACACCAATTTAACATAAAACCTAAAACACAACCTTAAATTACACTGAGATTATATAAATTTGTAATATCCCTATGTGGATATAATGAATTATTTAAGATAACATTATGTTAATGGGCATAGCAGGAAAAGGCTATGGACAGACATGGATATATTATGTAAATAAATAGTTTTAATAAATAGATAAACGGAAGGGGTTGGAAATAATTGGGAATGAAACACCTAGAAACAAGATTATTGCTAAAAAAAGGAATATAATCTCATAGGTAAATGAGATTGGATAATTCTTTCATGATAAGAATTCTAGATAAAATTCTAGATAAGCTTAATGGATGGGATAGAAAGATCCATTAAGTTGCTTTGCTCAGGAAATATGCTAAGCATAGAAAATCCTAAAAGCACCACAGGAGAGAAAGGAAGGCTTTTATGGAAAAGCCTGGGCAAGTGGATAAAAAAGATCCACAAAAGTGGGACGTTGCTAACAGGAACTTTATCATGAAATAAAGGTATTAAATATCTACTAAAGAGATCAACAAGGTGGGGTGGATCCCTTGGTAAGGAATACTCAACACGAGGGTGAACTGGTGGATTACAGTTCAAGGTTCGGGGGTGAAACATGCAATATTCCTTAGTACACTTATATCTGGGAAATTGTAAAATGTGCTAGCTACTGGTAACTTGGGTGGTTAGTGAATCAAAATTAGAACTAAAATGAAATCAGAATTAGAAGCAAGAAAGATATCTACATGAAAGGGATTCTCTATGCCCTGTTGTAGTAAAGACATGAAAGTTATGATAAAATAAAAGAAGGGTTCATGTATATATTTATACAAGTACGCTGACTTAATTAAAATCGTAGTAAACCCCTCCCAAATTTGGGTTTATAATACTATTTAGTTCTAATCCAATTTTCCAATGACTAGGAACCCATTAGTTCTATTTTGATTAAAAAAAATGTAAAAGTAAACCTATTCAAAGCAATGAGTTTGTTTCTCCCATGAATAATGTCATATGGAGGTCTGATACAACTACAGGGTAATTGAGCTCACAACTATCTTGATCATTGGTGTAAAAAGTATATGGATCTGGGAACTAATAGTTAATTAGCTACAAATTTACAAGAGCATCGAATATGCTATACCAGTGCTTCTCACATAAGACTAGAAGAATACATCCATATTTAGGGATGTCCAACGTAGTTATAAGATATAAATTACCTAGTGGAGGTAATGAAAGTCCCCTAATTTACACAGATAAGTTATATAATAGGGTAAGGTGGAATTCAAAAGAAAAATTTAGGACTGGATGAAATTGTGGTAATGAAGAACACGAGATATTCACCCAATAGATAAGAAATATGTCAGAGGCAAATATAGTACAAAATAAACATAAGAGAAACTAAAAAAATTGAGTACCACAGAGCAACATTTGAAATAAAATTGTGTTACATACAATTATTACATGTATTAATATTCACAATATTAGAATAAAACAATAAAATCGTTATCAGTGTCGAAAAAACCCATATTCCCATTTAAAGAAGGAATGGTCTTTACAATTCATCATTAAGGTGATTGTGTTTGCAAGAATATAGAGATGCTTTGGACATTAGCCCTGAATAAAAAACAAAAAGAGAATGTAGCTGAAACTGATGGTTTAAGGAACATTAACATAATGAGATAGCTATATTAAGAATTAAATGAATTGATAACTAGAGCATTTGTAATAATAAGTGCTCGAGAAAGTGTTTCATGATTTCACTAGAAAATCCCACCAGGCTGCCTTCATAAGTCAAATCTAGTAAGACATGTTGAACCGACTTGGTAGTACCAAGTCGGTGTGTCCCTGCTTCCGATGTCATGTAGACCACAATAAAGAACCTTTTTGAAGAGCCTTGAACACTTGTCGATCAGGGGAGAAGATATTCTCAGTTAAAAGTAGTGCAGAGCTAAATGGAAAAAACTAAATTAAAGAAATAGTTTAAACTTGTAAATGAATGAATGAGAGAATATATGTTCAATGTTTTACCTAAACTAGAGTAGGCTCCATGCAAGGGGTGGAGCTCAATTGAGCATGGATCTGCACAATTTCATACTTCCTGAGGTCAAAATAGGGCCGCTAGAAACAATTGCACCAAAATTTAGGAAGTCCAGCTTGATATTAAATGCTACAAGACCTATAAATATTGTGTATAGAATACTTTAATTACCTGTAGAAAATGTGTTCGATCGCATTGGAAGACTGAAGTGAGGATTTATCACCCTAGCTTGTTGGTAAGAACACATAAAGTAATATAGAAGAGAGAATGTTAACAAGTAAATATTTTCAAAAAATAAAGGGGAAACATGGTCGTTTACACCCATCTCAGCTTGAGACTCCTCTTTCTCAAGGAAGTCTTGGCCTAATTGGAAATTAAAAAAAAGAAAAAGAAAACAGTCCTTTACAATGGAAGAGATCCCTAACTGGTGCTGAACCGAACGACCATTGAAGATTAAACGGAAGATTGGATTGTTGATGTCTCAAAGAAGGGTTACCTTCTATTTGTAAAACAAAATGCTAAGGTCAACATTGTTGATTTCATAGAAATATATATATATATATATATATATATATATAGATATATATATATATAGATATATATATATATATATATATATATATATATATATATATATATATATATATATATATATATATATATATATATATATATATAATTGAGTAGAGGATATAAACATAAGTAACATTCAAACAAGTGATTTTCACGTGTAGAAGAAAGCATGAGTGTGCTGACTAGGCTCAACAAATGATTCAACATCCTGGCTACTAAAGAGAAATAGGGGTTAGCCGTATATCACTGCATAAAAAAAACCCTATGAGAATGCGAAGGGACTGTGGAACCTTCACCTAACTCTAGAACATCTATATTTATTACCTATCTAAGGTTTTCCTACCAAAAAACATCATGGCTTAGGTAACGAGCATGGAAAGAGTGTTCTGGTAGACCATAGTTACTTGAAATTGCAAAGTAAGGAAAGGAAGAGATATATATAAATTACAAGTGTAACCATCGAAAAAGCAGTTCAAGAGGAAAACAACTTCAAAGTAGGGGTAAGGGTTACCATTTCGTCTAATAAAAAATGTAACCTCAACAACACCCTAATATCTTGTTACACCATAAACCTTGTTCACCGAGACTAGAGGTACAGATAATAATAATATGAACTCGCTGTAACAAAGGGGACAACAAGAATTACTCAAGCGCTCCATCTCCTAACCAGGAATTGAACCCAGTAAATGGAATTTCAGGTCACTTGCAGGAGTGACAATACCGAAGGAAATGGAGTAAATGAGAAAAGTTGGTGCATATAGAATGGGAAAGAGGTTAGGGTTTCTACAAAAAATCCCATTGCCAATGGATTTACCTCGAGTAATCGTGGTTGTTCACCAGAATCCAAGACTGACGCCATCCCACCTCCATGTGAAAAACATGTGGTAAAGGGTACGTGGTAGAATTGGATTCACCATGCAATGAATAGATATACACTCTTTCTATGTAATATTCCTAATTAGCCATGGCTAATTGGAATATTAGATTTTGCCCAATTTTTGCCTTCTATAGTTATTTATAAATAAAAAAAGTGAGGACGGGGAACATAACTCACTTTAAGAATCAAAAGTCACTTCCTAGTAGCAAAATGTTGTGACTTAAGGAGGAGCCAAGGGGGCCAAAGGGGGATGCAGAAATGGGGCCCACGTAGACACATGGAGGGACTGCGCAGGAGGGAAGAACACATGGCAAGAGGGGAATCACGCAGGAGGAGGTGAGCCTAGGGATTGTGAGAGGCAGAGGCTATAAAATAGAGAGGAGCCCCCTCATTTTGGATCATTCTAGTTATGAGCATTTGTGATAGTCATTTCTACTTAGAGCACGCTGGCTATTTAGCTAGTCTGTAGCACTGTTTACTGCATTGAGTGTCTCCGTTCGGAGATCTCACCCTTAGCCCCAGGGGACTTCAAGTGCCTGCTCAGGCAAGGTATTTCTATTGGCATTCCAGCAGTAGTTTCATCAGCATTTCAGCAGCAGTTTCATCAGCATTTCAGCAGTAGTTTCATCAACGTCTTTAAGGAATTGTGCAGAACCCCAAGGGGGTGATTTTCGGGGGTCGGCCATTTTAGAAAAGCTTTCTGGGTTTTGCTGGGTTTTTTGAGTAGAGTCAGATTCCAGAGTTTCAACCTTTTCTAAGGAGGGGAGCAGCCCCAAATCCTCATTCTATTTCCACCAAAAATAGTAGCACAGTGGTTCCCCAGCAGCTGGGACATAGATCAGTGTGAGGCCATTCCAGGAAAGCTTTCTAGGTTTTTCTGGGTTTCTTGAGTAGAGCCCGAATCCAGAGTTTCAGATTTTTCCGAGGAGGGGAGCAGCCCCAAATCATCATTTGTTTTCTAGCAGCGACAGTAGCACATCAAAAGCATCCACGCAAAGAGGCCATTCTTGTCGTTCTGAGAGTATTTCTTCACTTTCCTTGTGCAAGTTGAGGTGCCATCTGTCTAATCACCTCTTGTACTCATTTATTGCTCAGTATAATAAAATGGCTTAGCATTTCTCGCTGCATTTCTTGTGTATCTGTTTATGGTTTATTTGATATATATAGTATCTTGTATCTTTGTGAGCATTCTCGGCTATTATACCACTTGTGTGTTTCTATTATCCTCTTAGACAGAGTCTGGAAAGGGCCAAGTAGCCTCCGGATCTCATCCTCTTTTTAGAGGTGACATATCTGGTAAATGCCCTCCCAGTCCATCTCTGGTTGGAGTTTTCTTGTGTTTGGGGTATATTCCTAATATGGGATATTATAGTGGTATTAGAGCATAGATCTGGCTCAGACTGCGGAGCTAGCAATCTATGACACCAGGGGAAAAGCCCTACATTTGTTACAGAGGTAGGAGGTATAGAGACACTGGACAGAGGTTGGAGAATACCTACGGGGAGGGAGATTATATTCTTGTGGAAGATGTAGAACAAGAGGAACCTGTGGTAGACGTAGAACAAAGAGAGAGAGTAGTGGACATAGAGCAGATGGCAAATGAGGATGGGAAGAGATTTGTGGATATGCTCCTCAAATCAGTGCAAGATTTGTCGAGGCAGGTTGAGGTGATGGGGCAAAGATTCATGGAAGTAGAGGCCAGACAGTGGGAGAGCCCATGAGTTTTTCAGATCAGTGAGGGATCAGGTGCATCCCATCACTTGCTAGAGCAGCGTGATACTGCACAGCAGCGGGCCTCACATGCCCCTACACGCTCTACCATGCCCACCTTCTTAGGAGCAGACACGAGGACCATAGCCCAGCAGGAGGCAAAGCCCAGGCATATGGGCAATTATTTTGCAGAGTACCAGGCCTATGGGCAGGAGTTCAAGGAAGCCCTCTCATTCAAAGATTTTGTTTAGCTCCAGTGGGATAGTAGACCTCGCAATCATCAAAGAGAGTACCGGCATTACCATGATGGTGACACCCACCATGCAGTGAGAAGATTCCACTTGCCTACATTTGATGGTTCATCAAACAATTTGGCAAAGTCTTGGGTGGAGAAGCTGGACATTTATTTCCAGCTTAACCAGATGTCAGAGGTAGAGGCCATCAAGGTGGCAATGTTGCATTTGGATGGCAAGGCCGAAGATTGGTGGTTTCATGGGATGGTTACATTGGGGCACTCCACAGTGACGTCATATGCCGAGTTTACCAGGAGACTGATGGAGCGATTTGATCAGAGGGATCTAGAGTAGCGTTTCGTTGAGCTGACGAGGCTCAAATAGATAGGGAGCCTAGAGACCTATATTGCAAATTTCTTGAGGGTCTCTGTGATGGTGCCAGATCTCTCCACAACACGGAGGGTCTATATGTATGTTGAGGGTATAGCAGATCCACTTTGGGGTCTAGTCCGATCCACTAGACCAGCTATGCTCCAGGACACTATCAGCAAGACCCAAGACTTACAGGAAGTCTTACCCAGGACCCAGACACCTTACCCCCAGAGATAGACTTTCCGATCTAAGGGGAAGGATGTGAGGATTCGACCTCCAAAGGGGAATCCATGATGAGTACAGCTTGACGATGATGCCAAGAGGGAGCTAAAGAAGAAGTGGTTGTGCTTCACTTGTCAGGAGCCATGGGCACTAGGACATAGATGTGTTGCTGGTAAAGCACATTTTATTGAGGTCTTCTCCGAGAGCAATGGAGAAGAGGATGATGAGGAGGATGTGGAGGCAAGAGATAGCCATGCCATACAGGGACCTTTTCCACCTCCACCACCGGTAGTAGGTGGTGCATCTTCTGCACCCACTAGAGGGGCCTTTGTAGCATTGCGGGGAGTCCCCAAGTATTTGATGATATGTGTATGAGGGACAGTACGTGGCCGGCGCGTATCAGTTTTGGTTGATAGTGGGGAGACTCACAACTTCATCGATGCCTAGATGGTTGAGCGGAAAGGTATACAGACAAAGAGCTTCGATGGGTTTTCAGTATTAGTCCCAGGAGATCAGACTATGATGTGTTCTCGTTATGTTCCAGAGCTATCAGTGACAATGGGCACCTACACATTGACTGACCACTTTTTCATGGCCGATATTCCGGACACCAACATGATATTGGGTGTTCAGTGGCTCATCACTCTAGGGAAGGTCACGACAGATTGGAAGACCCTAGAGATGGAGTGGGATGATGAGAAGACAAGGAGGCATGAGAAGGTATGGGGACAACACACATATCCGCCTCAGACTGTTTCGGCTCATCGGATGGAGGCAGTCTTCTGAAAGGGAGACATAGAGTGGGCAGTAGAGCTGCGTGCATCAAAGGCAGGGAGTACAGGGTGGATGGTACATCCGAAGATACAGTCCATCCTTGACCGGTATGCCATAGTGTTTGGGGAGATTCCGCCAGGAAAGCCACCGGACCAGGGGTTTGAGCACACTATCGCGCTTGAGCAGGGCATCCAGGTAGTGATCACCACCTCCTATAGGCACCCCAAGGCCTATTGGGCTGAGAGCGAGCGGGTTATCGAGGAGTTTCTAGCTCTTGGGCACATTCAACTGAGCATGAGTCCTTTTGCTTCTTCTGTTGTGTTGGTGAAGAAGAAGGATGGTACTTTGAGGATGTGCATCGACTACAGGGCCCTGAACAAGAAGACCCTGAAGAACAAGTACCCTATACCTAGGATCGATGAGTTGATGGACAAGTTGAGGGGAGCACGATTCTTATCAAAGATTGATTTGAGATCTGAGTACCATCAGATTCGCGTGAGGGAGTAGGATATTCCCAAGACCGCCTTCAAGTGTCACTATGGGCACTTTGAGTTCTTGGTGATGCCTTTTGGGCTAACCAACGCCCCAGCTACATTTTAGTCCTGCATGAATCACATCTTCCATAGTCATTTGAGGAAGTTTGTGTTGGTATTCTTTGATGATATTCTCATTTATAGCAGGACTTGGGAGGAGCATCTCCAGCGCATTGAGATAGTATTGCGTATCTTATAGGAGCAACAGTTCTATGCCAAACTCTCCAAGTGTGAGTTTGGGTTGATAGAGATGTTGTATCTGGGACACATCATAGGGGTGGATGGAGTGAGGGTCCACGAGGAGAAGATCAGGCCCAGCAGGGAATGGCCGGAGCCGAGAAACATGATGGAACTTCGAGGATTCATTGGCATTTGCACTTATTACTAGAATTTCATCAAAGGTTTCTCACAGCTTATTGCACCCCTAACAAATTTGACGAAGAAGGGGGCATTCAGTTGGTCAGATATAGCACAGTGAGCCTGTGACAGGCTCAAGGAGGTTATGAGTAGCTGCCCAGTGCTTGCATTGCCAGATTTTACGCAGCCATTTGTCTTGGAGTGTGATGTGTCGGGAGAGGGGATCGACGTAGTATTGATGCAGGGAGGTCACCCGATAGCATTTGAGAGCCAGAAGCTCCTTACGCACGAGATTTTGCATTCCATACACGACAAGGATATGTTGGCCATCATGCATGCATTGGCTAAGTACCGGCAGTATTTGGTAGGCAACAGGTTTAGGGTGAGGACTAATCACAACAATGTCAAGTTCTTTTTGGAGCAGAAGCAGCTACAGGAGAGGCAATAGAAGTGGATCAGTAAGATCCAAGCATATGACTTTGACATTGAGTATGTCAAAGGTAGGAACAACGTGGTAGCAGATGCCCTTTCACGTAGAGCAGCCACGTTGTCTCTTATGAGCTTGGATACAGATTGGAGGGCTCAACCCTTAGTAGAGTACTCCAAGGACAGGTTTTCATGTGAGGTTCTGGATGGGCAGGTGGTAGATGACAGGTACAGGGTGCTCAATGAGATCATCTACTACAGGGACCGAATATTATTGACTGATGGTTCTCAGCTCAAGAAGAAGATACTCTAGGCATCACATGATTCCCCATTGGCAGGACATCAAGGTTTTACCAAAACCTACAAGGCCATTAGGGAGAGGTTCTCATGGAAGGGCCTCAAGGAGGACGTACTCCAACACATCCGGGAGTGTGATTTTTGCCAGAGGAACAAGGGAGAGATGAGCCATCTTGCAGGATTATTGCAACCTCTTCCCATTCCGAAGAGGAAATGGGAGAGTATTTCGATGGATTTCGTCACAGGGTTGCCCATGATGCAGGGCAAGGATTGCATCTTTGTCGTCGTTGATCGACTGATGAAGTACACACATTTCTTTGCCATATCTGCACATTATACAACAGCACAGGTGGCCGAGCTATTCTTCAGGGAGATCTTTAGGCTACATGGTCTTCCTAAGACCATCGTTAGTGATAGGGACAGCCGTTTCATGGGCGAGTTTTGGCAGGATCTTTTCCGATTGGTGGGGACAGAGTTGAAACCGAGTACCAGTTATCACCCACAGATGGATGGGCAGATAGAGATAGTTAACAAGTGGCTAGAGGGATACTTGCGTAACTATGTAAGTGGGTAGCAGTGAACATGGTTGAGGTGACTGCATCTAGGGGAGTACTGCTACAATACTTCACATCACATGTCCATTGGTATGTCACCATTCTATGCTTTATATGGGTATCATCATTTATCTTTTGCTGACATGATGTTTGGTGATAGCAAGGCTCCCAAAACCAAGATATGGATCCAAGAGAGTAAGGATATTCTCTGAGCTCTCAAGGATAACATGGCTACAGCAAAAAACCAGCAGAAGTTGTATGTCGACAAGGGTCGGTTGGAGAGACAGTTCGAGGTATGGGACATGGTCTACCTACGGTTATAGCCATACCGATAGTCATCACTAAAGCAGAAGGGGACTGAGAAGCTTATGCCCCACTTTTATGGGCCGTATAGGGTGATACATAAGGTTGGATAGGTTGCATATGAGTTGGAGCTGCCCCAAGGCAGCAAGATTCATAACATTTTCCATGTATCATGCCTGAAAAAGGCATTGGGGCAGCATGTGACAGTGACAGATGAGCTACCACCCATGGATGATGAGGGGCATTTGGTATTGCAGACGAAGGCTATCATTGATACCAGGGAGAGGTAGTTGCGGAGCAGGACGGTCCGAGAATTCTTGGTGAGGTGGAAGAATTTATCGAATGACGATGCCACTTGGGAGAGTGAGAAGATCTTGCAGCATCCATGACTTCACTTGCTTGAGGACAAGCAACATTTTTCCGGGGGAGACTGTAATATTCCTAATTAGCCATGGCTAATTGGAATATTTGATTTTGCCCAATTTTTGCCTTCTATAGTTATTTATAAATAAAAAAAGTGAGGATGGGGGACATAAATCACTTTAAGAATAAAAAGTCACTTCCTTGTAGCACAACCTCGTGACTTAAGGAGGAGCCAAGGGGGCCAAAGGGGGACGCAGAAATGGGGCCCACACAGACACATGGAGGGACTGCGCAGGAGGGAAAAACACATGGCAAGAGGGGAATTACGCAGGAGGAGGTGAGCCTAGGGATTGTGAGAGGCAGAGGCTATTGTTGGTGAGGTAAATCCCCTCTGCGGACAGAGGCGATCCCACTAGCCTAAAACAGAACTAGCCACAATCAAACCACGCTGCCACGCAAGTTCCTAGTTATGCATCAAAGGTGAATTAAGAAGACCAACCTGGAATCCAACGTTGTAGTCGAAGCAAAGTTGATATTCCCGCTCCCTCGCTCCAGCAGATCATAAACGGACACCTGCACATGCAAAGGAAGAAACAGATACAAGCATAAAATCCACCAAGGCACAACTATATTTCAGTCAGAAAGGAAATAAATCAACATCACCATAATAGACAATGAGATTGGAACTATAATAACAGTCGTTCATTAATTAATAATAGACAGGAAAAGTTACAACCAAGGTTCTGACACTGAACCTTTCCTCTGGTTGGGCGAGCAGCTATATGCCTTGCAGTAGACTACCTCTCTCTCGGACTTCCGGCAGCATAACCTCTCTAGAATTACTCCAACAACTCAAGAACTCAAAACTACAGCACTTCGGAACTCATAAACTTGGAACTAGCACTAGCTTGTCTAATGCATGAGGACAAGCTTTTATAGATGAAGAAGGGAGAAAGATTCAATGCACCAGGACACCCATTGTGAATTGGCAACATCCATGAAAAGCTACTGTGGATAGATATGATGACTCTCGAGCTTTATCAGATGGATTTTTCCCTCAAAGGAGCTCATGATCTGGGAGGAAAAATCATACAGTCGTGCTTTTGGCAAAAAACATTACTAAACTTGACTGGCGCGGGCATTGTTCTAAGACAGAGCGCCAATGGTCGCGCCCCTTTTTGAGGATCTGAGTTATTGGCGCGGGTCAGACATTGGGTACCTGCGCCAATGGGAAAAGGGCACTTTTCAGGGATAATTTGCAGAAGGTGTCTTGAAGGAACATGAAGTACATACTCAGGGGAACATAATGCAAGTGTTTTTGGGTTATGTCACTGCTCACAGGTCCCGGAATGCGTCCTCCAATGTATGGAAACGGGGCGATAGGGACGGTGACCAACGGTGACAAATTACTGTGTAACAGATGCCCCCCAAAGCATGAGGCCCGAGCGAGAGAGAGGGGTGAAATGCTTTGCAAGAACACATATAGCTGCCGCCGAGAACCTGCATTGAGAAATACTATTGATAGCTCAAATACATGATGTACGTGGTATGGTCGCAGCCATCCATAAGAGAGTACATGATAATTTAGATCCATAGTATGGACGCAGCCATCTGGTTAGGATCAATGAATTGACTCAGGTATGGTCGCAGCCATCCAGTGAATGAGTCAAGTATCAAGAATCACGCCTGGATTACAACAGACACAATCCAGGGTCTTGCGCTCCATCTCGACCCGAACAAGAGTACAAGTTCAAGCATGTGAATATATGAGCTGAAGTCGAACACGCATGAACATCGTCTGATTACCAGTCAATAGTGGAAACTGTTAACAGACGCGAGAGGTACCACCAATAATGACAATGGCCCTCAAGGTACTATAGGTACAATCTACGGCGTGTGAATTAATGATCTGAAGTCGAACACCCGTAGAATCATTCGATCAGAGGCCAATGATGAAAACCTCACATCGAAGACGAAGAACCTGCCATTGAGGCATGCAGGCTCCAAGGCACCGGAAAGGAGTCTCTAGATCAACTTCCTGGATAATGAGTTGAAGTCGACAGGAAGTGACCTTGATCAAAGGTGGGCCATAATGTTTCCCACATCATCGACACGAGACAGAGAGATGATGTTGTGAATCAAAATTGTATGAGCTATCAGAGGGAGGTTGTTTCTTTGCAGAGGTCAACTTCTCTTGAACATATCGGCGGCACTAGAGTGGAGTTGGCAGTATTTGACATCGATAGATCAGAGGTCATAGTGACGAGGCAATGAGCAGATGAGAGGTCAAATAGGATTACCCAATCCCACGGAGGCAAGTGAAAAATAAGATGAGATGTCCCCACCCAGACACGAAAGCAGAGGAGTGCCATGTTCAAGAGCGACATACTGCCGACACAACAATAATTATGGTTCCAAAATTTTCTTTTCCCCCCGCCATTTCTGGCGAGTACCCCAGTTATTTTTAACAAGCTTGATGGGGATAGCATATGCTTGTGGTGTGACAAAATCCGACGTCATTAAGTTTTAACGAGTCTGACAAAGGAAGAACTCGGCGTCTTTTCATGTTTAGAGAGTTTGAAAAAACAGCAGAAAAGGAAACTCCAGGGATGTCCTTTTTCGTAAAGTTGTGTCTCTCGGGCCCGAAAAAGTATAAAATAATACCCGAAAGAACCGCCCGATCATTACGATCGAGGAGTACTTTTCATAATTAGTGATTTCGACCTGAAAAAGTAAAAAAGTGATCAAAACCACGTCGTTTCGTAACCATTAACGAGTCCGAAACGACAAAAACCCGGTAATCTTTTTAAGTTTTAACGGTCGACAAAAAGAACTTAAAACGACCGCCCCTTTATAACATTTAACGAGTCAAGAGGAGCGACTCGGCAATCTTTTCCTCTTTAAATGGTCAGAAAAGAGCTGAAAGCAGACCTTCAATTTTATTCTTTTTAACGAGTCAAAAAGGGAAAAAATACTCGGCAATCTTTTCATATTTTACGAGTCAGAAAAGAGCTTAAAGGCGACTCGTCCTAGAGGAACGAGTGGTATAAAGGGTAGCAACTGGTTCCGGTAATGGTGGAACTGCTCAAAACATGTAATGGTCAAGAGGCTGGCTAATAAAACCACTCATTGCTGCGGTTCCTTAGGAAAGGAAAACAACCACGTGAAAGCATATGACCGGCCAAAGAGATGGTGGCGATGGAATGAAACAACCAAGGCTCATCTAGCAGAATTTAGCAGATAAATGGCAATCACGAAATGTAAATCAAGTATGGGTTCATTTTTACACAAGCTTGAACCATGGAGAACTCTGCTTGGATTCGGTTTCATGTTTACACAAGCTTGAAACGAAAAAACTATGCTTGTTATAAATTTGCATGCCCCCAGCATGATAATGCAAATCGAGGTACACGCCCCCCAAGCTTCATGGCATTCACGGAGTGGATGGAATGAAGGTTCACTTGGAAAGACTCGATTTTGAAAAGGAGGATGCATGCCCCCCGGGCTTCAGTCACGCACCCGGGTCAGCTGCCGTCATCAGGATGACGGACTGGGTGTTGCATTTTCTGTGGAAATAAGACCATTTAGGAATGGTAGATGACTATATGTGAAGTGTGAACCGGGGAACGAAAGTTTGTCTACGATCTTGATTGTCCTTCCTTCGTGCGGAAAACACATCACTCTGAAGAGTGAGGACACAATTGCACGTATGCGATAAATATAGTCTCGCCCAAGGAGTAAATTGTAATCTAACGGGCCTTGGACTACCATGACGCCCATTTGAATGGTCTTCCCTTCTAATGTGATAGGTACATGGGGAAGAATTCCTAAAGGTCGACTGGTTTCTCGATGAAAACCTGTAAGGTTTCTTATCTCAGGCAGAAGCAGTGGCGAACCAAGTGCTTCCCAGGCTGTTGAAGAAAGGATGCTCACAGGAGATCCCTCATCAATAATGGTACCGACCATAACCATTCGGTAGACTTGGACTATAATTCGAAATGGTCTGGAAGGTGGTAGCCGGGGACTACCTAGTTGATCCCAATTGAAGGAAACAACGAGGTTACTCGGAGGTGGGACCGGATAAACGGGCAGATATGGCTCTGATGGACTTCCTTCCTGCTGCGAAGGAATGAGAGGGATGCTCACTTGATCATTAGAGTCTATGTTTATGTATAGAATTTGGACGGTGTGATCTTCATCCTTTACAGTGATAACATCATCTGAGGATGGAACTTCTGAAGGCAAAACCGGGTCACTTGTTATTTGGACCTTTGGAAAGGCCGGGTCACTTGTCATCTGGACCTTTGGACTTTCATCTGGTTTGGATTCAGGTGGTTCATCTTTGATGACAAACGTTCCCGGAACAAAGTGGTGTGTAGACGACGAGGGTAAATCAACAACGTTTCCGACCAGGGACTGGTCTGGAATAGGCTGAAAATCAACACTCTTTCTGACCAGGGACTAGTTTGGAACAGGCTGAACAACACTCTTTCCGACCAGGTACTGGTCTGGAACAGGCTGAGCAACACTCTTTCCGACCAGGTACTGGTCTGGAACAGGCTGAGCATAGCCAAGTTCGGGAAGAGAAAGCTGGACCAAAGAGGAATCAGGCTTGATTTCTTGGTCAGCAGGGGAACGTTTTGCGATTGCAGAGAGACGTTGATAACCAGCAGGAAGTTGAGTTGAGGGAGCTGTAAGACTTTCCAATACAATAGAGGCTCTATCCATGAATGGACAAAGGTGAAGGGGATGATTGCCTTCACAAAGTCTACAGGGGATTCGAATCTTCCCTTTTCCCTTAACATTTTCAGCTGATAGGGTAGCATCACCATGATCTCCAGAGGACGATGCAGGGCGGTCCCGATCGTGAGCCCATACTTCTAAGACCCTAGGGATGCCAAGACAATCGCGAAGAAGATGGTCTTCCTTGCATAATCTACAAGGAAATTTAGCCTTCCGCTACGGAGCAGGAGGAGACTTTACTTCAGTTATATTCGGGGTAGATGGGACCTTTGTTTTGGGAGACTTCTTCTTTTTGGTCTTCTTCTTCTTCTTCTTAGCCACCTGGTTACGTAAATTCAAAGTTTCACCAGGTGAAGTAGAAGATGAGGACGCAGCAGTAGGCGAAGAAGGACAGGGGTCCACCTTGGAATTAAAACGATGTTGCTCGGGTGGAGGAGGTGGTGGTGGAACAGGAGTTATCACACTCGAGACCACTGAGTTTGAGAACACCCATATGGGTAAACCGATGGTGAACCCAAGCAAAGACAAAGTTGCTATATACTGGACACCAACATTTCCGATAGAAGGAATCGGACCAGCCGGGGGACCACCTTGGCCGGTGGGCTCAGGGAAGGATGCCATTGAGCTAGAAAGAATCCGACTTCCTACCGCAAGCGAAATTTAACCGGGTTATATGTGATCGTGGTCAAATAAATTTTAAGACACTGAACTCTGAACTTGACCTTTTCACTTTTTAAGAGTCGAGAAAAGGACGAAAAGATGATTCTAGTCTCCTTCGAATATTTAATGAGCACGAAGTGACAAGACGCTCACAGGCACCTTTTCGTTTAAGGAGTCCGAAAAGGATCAAAAGTGACTGCTCTAGAATTCTAAGTAGAGGGTGTGCCAAACTTTTCGCAAAACCACAGAATACTTTTTAGGGTACGGGTGGTCGATCTTCGTGAATGCTATGTTCACTGCATTGTGAATCGTAGGGCGGCTGACACGACTTCCTATGGATAAAGGCTTTATTCCTATAGGGGTCTCCCAATATATACGCGACGGTACGTGGGAGCACAGTCCATATTGGCACTTATCGTTTCACCGTGGAGGAATCACCCAACCACTCGACGGTAAGCTACCAGGTTTAACGACGCCGGAACACGTCTCTAACCTAGACCTCTAGAGTGTTTGCGTTATGTTCCAATGCGTTGTTATGTTCATTGAGTTTATTTTATAGTTTATCTTCAATTATGTTTCAGTTTTTTGGTCCTACCGTATGTGGTCTCTTCAAACTTCCTAAATGCAATCTATATGCCAAAATTATATCGTTTCATTCGATGAATTCTACCTACAGAAGAGTAGAGATATTTGTTTTTCACACAAACAAAATGATTATCAAGCAAGTAACAAAGATCCTAATGCAGCTAATAACAAGAAATAAAAGTTTTTTCCTTTTCTTTTTAAAAGCGACAAATAGCAATAAATGCTAACTAATATAATGCAAAAAGCTCTTTTGTTTTTTGATTTTTAAGATGGCATAATGCATGTAAACAAACCTCAAGAGATATCCACGAGTACAAACACAATTCACTCAATGGACATAGAACCAATTCAGAAACATGAAGATGAACTGTCAAAGCAAAGGAAAACACAAAGACGTTCAGTGAACCATATGATCTAAGTTCAAATGAAGTCAAGCAAGATCCAAGCAAGCTAGAAGTGAATCACTAGATGAGTGCGGAAAACAATCAAGAAGCTGACTGGATGATCAAACCACAACGTCCCACAGAAGGCTCGACATGCACAGCCACTAAGTACTCTAGGGATGGGATACAAAATCGATAGAAATAAGCAAACAACTGAAGGATGAAAGTAACAACCAGTCACACAGAGGTCCAACACACTTCTAGAAGCAGCAAAAGATATGGAAAAACAAAAAATCCGAGTTTAAGGAGCTTTCAACTATCAAACTGGTAAAATTCACAGAGATGGCGCGACTGTGAAACTGCAACTCGCGCTAACAATTAATTGGCGCGGGTGCCTATGGAGCAACATGCACCAACTGGCGCGACTGTCAGAAGAAAAAACGCGCCAGCCGCGTTTACTGACCCAAAAAAAAATATAACTACCCAGGGTCTGACTGACAGTGCCCAGAAGAACCAAACAGCAGATAGCAATTTCAAAACTGACCCAGAAAGTTCATTAACTCAGGCAAGCGAGAGAAAACTAATCATGCAAAACAAACTCCAAATAGCTTCTCCCCAGTGGAGTCGCCAAATTGTTGGTGAGGTAAATCCCCTCTGCGGACAGAGGCGATCCCACTAGCCTAAAACAGAACTAGCCACAATCAAACCACGCTGCCACGCAAGTTCCTAGTTATGCATCAAAGGTGAATTAAGAAGACCAACCTGGAATCCAACGCTGTAGTCGAAGCAAAGTTGATATTCCCGCTCCCTCGCTCCAGCAGATCATAAACGGACACCTGCACATGCAAAGGAAGAAACAGATACAAGCATAAAATCCACCAAGGCACAACTATATTTCAGTCAGAAAGGAAATAAATCAACATCACCATAATAGACAATGAGATTGGAACTATAATAAACGTCGTTCATTAATTAATAATAGACAGGAAAAGTTACAACCAAGGTTCTCACACTGAACCTTTCCTCTGGCTGGGCGAGAAGCTATATGCCTTGCAGTAGACTACCTCTCTCTCGGACTTCCGGCAGCATAACCTCTCTAGCATTACTCCAACAACTCAAGAACTCAAAACTACAGCACTTCGGAACTCATAAACTTGGAACTAGCACTAGCTTGTCTAATGCATGAGGACAAGCTTTTATAGATGAAGAAGGGAGAAAGATTCAATGCACCAGGACACCCATTGTGAATTGGCAACATCCATGAAAAGCTACCGTGGATAGATATGATGACTCTCGAGCTTTATCAGATGGATTTTTCCCTCAAAGGAGCTCATGATCTGGGAGGAAAAATCATACAGTCGTGCTTTTGGAAAAAAACATTACTAAACTTGACTGGCGCGGGCATTGTTCTAAGACAGAGCGCCAATGGTCGCGCCCCTTTTTGAGGATCTGAGTTATTGGCGCGGGTCAGACATTGGGTACCTGTGCCAATGGGAAAAGGGCACTTTTCAGGGATAATTTGCAGAAGGTGTCTTGAAGGAACATGAAGTACATACTCAGGGGAACATAATGCAAGTGTTTTTGGGTTATGTCACTGCTCACAGGTCCCGGAATGCATCCTCCAATGTATGGAAACGGGGCGATAGGGACGGTGACCAACGGTGACAAATTACTGTGTAACAGCTATAAAATAGAGAGGAGCCCCCTTATTTTGGATCATTCTGGTTATGATAATTTGTGATAGTCATTTCAACTTAGAGCACGCTGGCTATTTAGCTAGCCTGCAACACTGTTTAGTGCATTGAGTGTCTCCGCTTGAAGATCTCACCCTTAGCCCCGGGGGACTTCGAGTGCCTGCTAGGGCAAGGTATTTCCATTGGAATTCTAGTAGTAGTTTCATCAGCATTTCAGTAGTAGTTTCATCAGCGTTTCAACAGCAGTTTCATCAGGGTCTTTGAGGAACTACGCAGAACCCTAAGGGGGTGATTTTCGGGGGTCGGCCATTTCAGAAAAGCTTTCTGGGTTTTTCTAGTTTTTTTGAGTAGAGTCCGATTCCATAGTTTCAGCCTTTTTTGAGGAGGGGAGCAGCCCCAAATCCTCATTCGATTTCTAGTAGCAGCAATAGCATGACAGTTTCCCAGCAGCTGAGACGCAGATCAATGTGAGGCCATTCCAAGAAAGCTTTTTGGGTTTTTCTGGGTTTCTTGAGTAGAGCCCGAATCCATAGTTTTAGCTTTTTATGAGGAGGGGAGCAACCCCAAATCGTCATTTGTTTTCTAGTAGCAACAACAACACATCAACAGCACCCACACAGAGAGGCCATTCTTGTCATTCTGAGAGTATTTCTTCACTTGCCTTGTGCAAGTTGAGGTGCCATCTGTCTAATCACCTCTTGTACTCATTTATTGCTCAGTATAATAAAATGGCTTAGCATTTATCGTTGCATTGCTTGTGTATCTGTTTATGGTTTATTTGATATATATAATATCTTGTATCTCTGTGAGCATTCTCGGCTATTATACCACTTTTGTGTTTCTATTATACTCTTAGACAGAGTCTGGAAAGGGCCAGGTAGCCTCCGGATCCCGTCCTCTTTTTAGAGGCGATATATCTGGTAAATGCCCTCCCAGTCCATCTCTAGTTGGAGTTTGCTTGTGTTTGGGGTATATTCCTGATATGGGATATTACATTCTACCCTCGGCTAAGTGTATTAGTGAATGAAGATAACATGGACATCTAATAATCATTAATTACGCATAGTTATAGGGACCATTTGACCTTCATTGAGATATGACTACATTAGGACAAGAGAAACAAGGTTTTTTCACCAAAGCGACATAATGTATGAGATCCTTTCCTAAAGTCGTTATAAGCGGGTGTATAGGTTGTGAACCTTTAATAATATGGGTTATACATAATTATACCTAGGTTGTCCAATAGGCATAGAGGGGTTGTGTATTTAATTTATGGATGCCTAACGAATGCATATGTATTTTGAGTTAGTCTTGTGAAGGTAAGGTTTTATTACCACCCAAAAAAATGATAGGCATAACATGGCTACTCTCATATCGGATGAACAAAAGAAGGTGGAAACTGGAAGACATATTTACATATATTTAAAAAAAATTTATCGAATGGAGGTGCATGACAAAATTAATCTAAACTGAAGGGGAACTACAATTTAGATAGTTTATGCACAATTTTCCTCCTTTACAGACTTTCACCCTCTCCAAAACCCAAAATTATTGTACATGCACACTCAACTCTTTCTCTCTAATTTACATTGAAAATATATTACATAGAGTTCTCGTACACATCTCAACAGATCCAATATGTTTTGCTGAATCATCTAACCAATTCTTAATCTGGCTAAGTCTATCATTTTACATAGTAACTAAATGAAACTCATCTATCATCCTAAGAACATAGATACCTTCTAGATTATATTTAGGAAAATATTAAAATTTAAATAAAGTTAAGGAAACCAACTTCCTTTCATAAATGGGTTTTTACTTAGGAAGGTCAAAAATGATTTTAATTGGTAGATTCTCTTGCACCAGACTCTTAGGGGTAAAAAAGAATTATTCATGACGTATTTAATTTTAGTAGCATACTTGGTTATTTCCATTGTTTTCATCCAAGTGGCATCTTTTTCTGGTTGGATCTTCCATTTGAACAAATACTAAAAAATATTCTTTACCTTTGGTTATCTTACCTAACCTTTGATCTAACACTACTTCAATCTCTTTTTGAACTACTTTTAGTAGTTGTTTCTTCCATCCACTTGTTGAATATGCATCACTTATAGGTTGATATACTATAACACTTTATTCTACCTTAAAGGGATACAACTCTGCAACATTAAATATTGAATAAATCCAAATATCACTTGGGAGTTATAACTCATAATCATTAGAAGAAAATTTTCTTAAAAATCTTACATTGGCTAATTTTATTAAGTTTTAATGTATTATATGTTACTATAGGAAACCTTTCCTTCCTAATATGTGCCATCACTAAGTCACCAACTTCAAATTCCAGCTATCTTCATCTCATATCTACTATCTATTTATACTAGTTGTTATTCACTTACAATCGTTTCTTAACTCTTTCCTACAACACTTGCATGTTTGCTGCAAAATATTCACCATCAACATTCCTCAATTATTGTTTCCCAGAATTTCTCAATTCATAAATTCCTCTTTGATGCATTCCATATACTACCTTAAATGGAATCATCCCCATGATTATATTGGGTGAATCATTATATGCAAACTCATCTTGAACAAGTACCTGATCCCACTACTTGGGATGCTCACCCTCCAAACTTCTAAAAAGATTCCATGAGCTCCTATTTACCACTTCGATTTTCCCATCGTTGTGTGGCTAGTAAGTTGAATTGAAATTCAACTAAGTGCCTATCTTCTTCCACATTGTTCTCCAAAAATGTCCTACAAATATTGCATGTCTATCTAAGACTATGTTTCTAGGTAAATCATGTAACCTTACAACCTCTCTAAATAATAAATTAGCAACATTGGTTGCATCACTAGTCTTTGTAAAAGTTATGAAATGTTCTATTTTTGAAAATATGTTTACAATACATAAATATAATTTTTACCTATTTAGTTTCGAGGGAACCCAAAACAAAATACATACCTACAAAGTCCAATGGTATGCCAAGAATTGGAAATGGGTGATATAAACCTATATTATGAGACTTTTCTTTAGTATGCTAACATACCTTTTTTCCTTTCAACAAATCTCTTTACATCAGATTGCATACTTGGCTAAAAACTAAAAAAATTTAACAGCGTAAATGTTTTATCTTGTCAAAAATGTCCTAATAGTCATCCACTATCTTTTCCTTTATCAAATCGTCTCTTATTAAGTGTATTTTTATGAAAAATTTACTTTCCTTGAACATGAAACCTTCTTGAATCATATAACTTAACCACCAAGTTTTTTCAATACCAAATGGATTTTCACATGCAGCATATGCATCCCCAAAATATGCATCATCTATGTACATGTATTTTAGCTCATCAAACCCAAAAAAATTAGCTTGAAACTCATGTATAATTAAATTAATTCTACTCGATGCATCAACTAGCTTGTTTGATTTGCCACTTTTGTGCTTAATTACAAATGTAAAATTTTGTTGAAATTCCACCCATTTAGCATGTCCTTGGTTCAATTTTGGTTGAATGTTGATAAACTATAAAGCGTGATTTTTAGTATACAAAAAAGTCCTTCGGAATGAGATAATGTCTCCATTTCTTCAGATCTTGAAGTATGGTATAAAATACCTTGTCATAAGAGGAATATTTATGTGTTTCTTCATTCAAGTTTTCATTGAAATAAGAAATCGATTTTCCATTGTATAAGATATCTCAAATAATATCTCCACTTGAATTTGTCTCAACTTGAATTTTTTTTATTAAAATCCAGTAAGGCCAAGATAGGTTGTTTTGTTATCCTTCAACAATTTGAAATTTCTACTAGCTTCTATTTTCCATTTGAATGGTTGTTTACTTTCCTTCACCATTTCTACAATAGGAGCACAAATGTTACTAAAATTGTTAATAAAATTTCTATAAAAACTTGTTAAGCCATGGAAACTTCTCACCTCAAAGAAATTCCTTGGAACAAGAAAATTAATAATTTCTATAAATTTCTCTTCATCCATATTTAAGGCATACTTAGAAACCACAAGACCCAAGTATACAAATACCTTCTCCATAAAACTACATTTTTTCAAATTAATCAAGCATTTCATTCACTTCAAGGTTCTTAAGACTAACTTGAGATGTCTTAAATGCTCCTCCTTTATTTGACTATATGCCAAGATATCATCTAGATAGACTATAACAAATTTACTAGTGAATTCCTTTAAAACTTAATTCATCATCCTCGTAAAATTGTTAGGGGCATTAGTGAGACCGAAAGGTATCATTAACCATTCATACAATTCATTATTTGTTTTGAAGGATATTTGCCATTCATGTACTTTTATAATCCTAATCTAATGGTATTCACTCTTCTAATCAATCTTAGAAAAATACTTGGGATTGCTCAAACAATTTATTAAATCATCAAGCATAGAAGTGAAAATCCATACTTGATTCTAATTTTATGTATGGCTCTAGAATCAATACACTTTCTCCATCCTCCATCCTTCTCTGGGTTGACTACTGCAGGAACAACACATGGGACTAAACTCTCCTTGATGAGACCCTTATCCAATAGCTCTTGCTCTTGTCTCTTCACTTATTCATTCTCTTTTGGAGTCATTGTGCATGTTTATTTATTTGGAAGACTTGATCTAGGAATTAAGTCTATATTATGACTAATACTTCTAATAGGAGGTAATTTACTTGGAAAATAATCAACAATGATATCAAAAAATTCATCCAAAATAACTTTGATTTCTTAAAGAAAAGCATATAAACTTGTATTAATAAGGATTACCTTAGGCTTTCTAACCAAAGTGAAATGTATCTCTTCTTTCTTGACTTCTTGCAATAACTCCTTTCCACTTATCAACAACACAGTGGGACCAACTTCTTCCTTTGCTCCTTCATCTTGCAAAGATAACAATGTGTATATTTAGCCATTCTTATCAAGTGTATAGGTGTTCCTTCTACAATCATGAATAGCCTTTCTATCATATTTCCATGGTGTTCACAACAAAATATGACAAACATTGATGGGCAATATGTCACATAATACCTCATCCTTATAGCTACCAATATGAAACTCCAACTTGCATTGTTCATTCACCAAAATTTGATGTCCTTTTGAAGCCATAATACCTTATAAGGAGTAAGGTGTGTTATTTTCTTCACATCTATTTTTTCTACCATCTGAATAGAAACCAAATTATTTGTGCTATGACTATCAATCACATCTTTGCAACACTTATCCTTTGAATTGCATAGATTCTTAACAAAATTTCCCTCTTGGATAACTCCTTAGATTCCTTCCCTAATTTGATCAAAACTCTGTTCATCAATAATGGCTCTCTTGCTTTAGTGATTTCTTAAGTTGCTACTAAATTCACACTCTCTTCTCTTGATTCTAACACATGTGAACTTTTCTGACTTATTGTAGTATTCTCTAGACATCCCCATGATATATGTCCCAACTTTTGACATCTTTCACATGTAGGTTGGTAATATCTACCTATTCCTCTACCTCTTGAGAAATATATTCTTCCTCTGGAACCACCTCCTCTTGATTATTGACTACTTGAGCTTCCAATTTCTTCTCTCAAGGACTAAAATATTCCTCTGCCACTCTGTCATCCTTTTCCTCTTGTAGGACTTCTTCTTCCCCTCTTATGACTCTGTTTTTTTGGTGATATTCTATTCCAGCTTCAAATAAGAAAAACATGCATCTTCAACTTTCCTCAGGGATAAGACAATAATCTCATTATGAATTTCATACCTCAGACCATTAATGTACCTAGAAACCTTTTCAACATCAACTTCAGTAAGATTATCTCTAATATTTAATTTATAAAATTCCTCAGTATATTCCCTCATTAACATAGATTTCGTCTAATATTTTTCAATTGCTTGAAAATATTTAACTAGTAATATTTAGGCATGAAATTATCTTAAAATTAGTTGCCATTCTATCCCAAATATTGATCTTGGAATTTCATTTCCTCTTTCTATCTACCTACACATTATTCCATCATAAGGCTGCACGAGATTTCAATATTTTCACTTTATAATTCACTCTTTTCTCTTCATCAACGTCTTCATAATAAAAGTATTTATCCAAGGAATTAATCCATTCCATCAATTAATCAACCTTTAAATTACCTGCATATATAGGCACCTCCATATTTGTTTTGGGGCTAGTATTGGAAATCATCTTCAACATTTTCTCCTCTATTGATTGTTTACCCTATTTTTCACTAGAATATTATTCTTTTACCTCACCAACATTTCCCATCTGAAATCCTCTTTTCTAGGAAGTCTCGATTTCCTCTAACCTCATTTTCATGTGCTTCATCTTTGCTTCCAGGTCTGCATTCACTACAAACCTTCATTGACATACTCCTCTATGTACTTATACCATATTTTAGCACTCCTTTCTTTTATACGAAATTTATGCCCTTCAATCTCCTTTTATTAGTCTTTCTCTTAATTATGGACCAATGACCTTCAATTTTCTGTTGAGAGATTTGTTGTCTCTCCCTCTTGTAGATGGTTTCTCTATGTTTTTACACCCACAATAGAATTCCAAAATTAACAACTAGTTCCTTTCATAAATTCCCAATTCTCTTAACTAGTGAAAAATCCAATAATCCATTTTCCTTTAGCAGAAATCCAAAAAAATAAAGGTGAAATCTAGAATCCAGATATCTAAATGCCTACACTAGAAATTCATCAATCTGGTGTACTGGAGACCTAGATATGTTTTTGAAATGGATTTAAAGAAATCCATGATGGATTCTTTTAAATCTCTGTTAACTAACAAACTTTTGGAAAAATGATAGATTTGGAAATATGGATGGTCTTGTTGATATAGATTCCTTTTCACTTTAATAAGAAATCCAGATATTGGGTGATCAACATATCGGTGCACTTGAGTGAGGATATGATACCTTTGAAATTGGATTTACTCTATCCATATAAGTATTTAGGCCCAAATTACTTTTGACTCTGATAACCTTCTGGCATGAGTTCCAAAATATGACACCTTGTTATAACTTATCGTGTACCCATACTAGATACTTGTAATCTAGATGATCAACTGTGATTTTGAATCTAGTTTATCTATATTATTGGTTTAACTTGTAGTGGGGTCCACTTCAGATATCTTATGGCTTGGATATGAATTTCGATCCAAAATTTGGATGATCACTTAGTCACTCAAACTTTTCCAATCTAGATACATTTCCAATTGGATATCTCTTCCCTTGATAGACAGTGTAGCCCAAATTCGAACATGCAACCTCTAAGATTTGGAACCAGGATTGGTTCACCTAAAAAAATTGATTATTATAAAGAAAATAATGAATCAATCTCATCTCCACCAATTTAACAAATAACCTCAAACACAACATAAAACTAAAGAGGGAGTTTATATGTTAATCTAGGCTAAAGTGGAAGATTGAAATTTGGACAACATGTGCATAATCTTCCTCCTCTACAAACTCTTACACTCTTCAAAAATTAGATTCTCTCTACATGCACACTCAACTCTTTGTCACTCAATTACATTGAAAATATATTACATAGATCTCTCATACACAACTCAAGAAATCTAAATTGTTTTGCTCAATCATCTAACAAATTCTTAATTTGGCTAAATTTATCCCTTTACATAGAAACTATATGAAACTCATATAACTTCTTAACAACATAAATACATCCTAGATTTTATTTAGGAAAATATTATTATTTAAATAAAATTAAGGAAACCAATTTTCATTGATACATGGGTTTTGACATAGGTAGGTAAAAAATGATTTTGATTGGTATATAGTCTTTCATCAAATTGTGATTGAAGTCAATATGAAGAAATTATAACAGCTGAACAATAGTAGAATGAAGAGAGAGTTTTTTTTGGAAAAAAACAAGGGTTTTTTTGTGAGAAACTTCAAGCTAATGTTGGAAACAATATGAGTAAAGATTATTGTGAGCAGGTTGTGTAAGATAAAGTATTGTGAATCTGAGAAATGAAGAGAAACAATTGGTGATTCAAGTACAATTTCATGCACATGACATGCAAAATAAGAAAGTGGTCTATACATATGTTGAAGAAAGGAAGGGAATATAAAATATTAAGAAGACAACTTTCTTTCAAGTTGTCCTAGTAGTTATCTACATGGAAATCATTTTGATGGTTGAGGATGAGCTTTAAAAGTGTAATGAATGAATTGGGTAACATGTTTGCCTTATGTGTAGGTGCAATAAAAGAAGATAATAACATGTTGATGATAAAAACTAAAAAAATAGATCACAAGAAGACTTCAATTATGGAGAATAAAATGTTATTTTTGTCATGATCAGCTATAAGAAGAACTCAAGTTTCTAGATGAAAATACTAAAATACAATTGAGAAGAAAAGTAGGTCTACATCCAACAAATAAACTTTGGGATATAGGAGGAAAATATTTAAATAAATCGATCTATTTTGCAGATGCACCTGAATTTATTTCAAACTTCCAAGTGAAAGTCACAATAATGAAAACTTTATAGATAAGAGTCCATGAATAATTTTGATTCTTGGAGAGTCTAATGTAGGAGCATCATTTAATTTTTTGTTTCCATAAGTGTAATACAATATATATCTCTCAAGAAAAAGAATACATAGATATTATATGGTTTCTTTCATATATCATGTGATCTAACAAATATATTAAATAATCATATAGTTGGGGAAGTCAAGTACTTTTAGGGGTAGTAGATATATTCACAGGATTAGATTTGATATTTTTTATGAATGGGGGATAAGAACCATTCTCTACATTTAAGAAAGTATTGATAATTTTATAAATATGATTGTTGAGGATTGAATGGACATGATGAAATGAAACATAAATGGTTGTAAGTGTTAATGAATTTGGGTCAGCATCATCGATCTCCTACTCAGCTGGAATATAAATAGTGTATCATCTCAACATTAAAATCATTAATATATTCAATACCAACATCTACAATCCCTCTCAAATATTGAAGGACTCTCTCGATTTCTCTCGAATGATTTTCATGTGGTTTAGCCATGAATAGAGTAACTGTATTAATTGAGCATGCAATGTCTAGTTTGGTTGTAGTTAAATAATTTAGAATTCCCACTAGTTATCAATACAATCTACCATTCACTTCTTTTGTTTCATAATCACCACTAAGATTCACATTATATTCTAATGGAGTAGAAATGGGTTTTACATTCACTCATATTGAACATCTAGATTAAATCATTTGTATATTTACTCTGTGTCATCAAAATATTATCATTGTCCCTCCATGCCTCAAAGACTAAACAGTAATGTAGCTGATCTAGTTCATTCATCTCAAATTCCTATTACAATTTTTTCTTTATTTTTTCAATCAAATTAGTAACACTTATTGTTATGCCTAGATCATCAATGCATAAAGAAAGCAAATAAATATTCCCATTTCCATACCTATTGATATAAGTATTTGGAACACCTTTGCTTATGATGAATATTTATGAAAATAAAAGTATCAATTTTTATAAATCAATACCTAGGTGATTGTTTGAGTTCGCATAAATGATTTATTTAACCTACAAACAATGTGTTATTGACCTTGCTTTGAAAAATCCTCTAGTTGAATAAGATAAAATTCTTCTTTCAATTCTCCATTCTAAAAAGCTAACTTAATATCTAAATAATGAATATTCTAATTGAATTAGTAGTTAATGGAATTATTTAGCATAATGGTGTTGATTTTGTATATGGGTGCAAAAACATCCTCATAATCTAAACCACTTTGGACTCACCAAGAACCTATAACTTGGAAGCTCATTGAGGATTAGATAAATGAAACAAATTTCATGAAGCTAAAAATTCTTAATTTAGAAATGGATCCTTTTATAGTGACATTATGTGCATGGAAATAAATAAGTGAATCAAGGTGACATATCATGTCAACACCACATATGTTATGATTCCTTTGACATACAAACGAAAAATATCCCCATGAGATGTCTAGATATAGTGAAGTAAGGGAAGGTTGTCAGGGGTTGAATTTTTTAGTTCACATTTGAATTCCTATGAGATATTTTCCACCAGGCCTACCATAACATCAATAGGAACTCACCTGTATTGAAAATTTCCAAGGTTTATATCCCACTAAGTGAAATAGATTAAGAAACGAGGAAACACGATATAACATATCATCGATGCATTAAAAAGCCATAATTTAACATTATCCTCCAATAGGGGAGAATTCCAACTAGACTTTAACTTAAATTTAGAGACAATCAAATACTAGCCATGATGAATATGGTAGTGGGAAACAAAAAAGTGTTCCATAGACTCAAAGTATTTTTTACACAACGAGCAAATATTTGATCCGACCAAACCTCTTTTGATGTCATTGTCTCAAGTTAGCAAGTTATTTTTTAGGGCCAAATAGAGCATAATTTCTCTTTCTAGTGGCACATGAAAATTCTTGTGTTGATCCCTCTTGAAAATGAAACAAGAAAATCTCAGTTTGACTTTACCTTGGTCAAACTAGAGAAAATTCAAATTTCTATTTCAATAGAATACTTGGAGATAGTTAACTAAGGTGACATGGAACTTGTCACTCAGTTAACTCATTTAATTCGAGTTAGGGAAGCTTGAGTTCAATTTAGTATGTTTGATTGCTAATTTTTAGCAATCTATATCACTTAATTTGAGTTATTTCTAGTTTAACTAGTTGTATCTATCAGAAGAACTAGTGGAGGTCAAGTTGTGGATGTGGAACTTCAACCATAATTAGTGATCAACTAGTTAACATATCAATGAGCCCAAAATAATTTTTGCATGTAGAGAATTAGAGTTACCCAGTTGAGATGGACATTACAAGGCATTGCACTATCAATTGTAGAATATTCCAATGTGTACAAGTGGTGCATGCAGTCAGAGGAAGGACTTAAGGAAATTATGCAATTACATGGTGTGAAATTCCTAAAACATAGGGGAAATTTCTTAAGGGAACAACAAAAGGAAATATGAGTTTGGAGGACTTGAAAATTGGTGAAATGTTGGCCAGATTTAGTCAGTGATGTAGAGGGATAGGCTATATACTTGCAGGGTGTGCTCGAGCTTGAGAAAACATATGTATTTCATATCTATTTTCTTATTAATGTAATATAGATAGTAAGGGTTTTGATCAGTTGATTTCCCATAGATAAATATTTGTGCATGTGTGATGTTTCCTTTTGCATGTCTATGATTCTTGTTCTAGATGGTGAATTAACTTTCATAGATTAATAGAGTGGCTTCAAGTATTGTGATTTAATAAAGTTCATGAGAAATATTAAATCTACACTTTAATTTCTACATGGTACCAAAGATGGAATCACTGTAGAGAAGAGATTTCGAAGTTGTCATTGCAGGAGGTTTGAATTTGTAGATCTGTGTTTCAGGTTTTCTTCAAGACTAAGAAGATGGCTTTCAATGGACTAAGGCTCAAGTATTCACTTAAGGGAAGCTCAAATTATGTTGCATTGAAGGACCGCATGGAAGAAGTACTAGAGGATAATAGGTTGAAGGAATTCATTGATAATGGCATTCTAAAACCAACAACATATGACGCTAAGGATCTAGTAGAATGTAAGAAGTATGTAGCCAAGGTGAGGAGGATCGTATTGGAGGGAGTACAAGACCATGATGTCTCAAATATCCATGAGAGAGAGAATCTATATGCAATGTGGCAAGAACTGAGATATTTTTTCCACAATAGTAGTGACCACAGGAAGTTGACACAAATCTAAAATATCAAGATGTAGAGGAACGAGACCATTCCACAATGTCGTGATGAAATTGGTCAATTTGGGGTTATTATAGTAGAGGATGATTTGGTGAGCCTAGACCTTCTAGGCCTTCCCTAGATCTAGCAAAACTACCAAGATTTCATGAACATGAGGGAGAAACTATCAAATTGGGAACGCTTGTGGTTCTATTTGGTACAAGAGGAAATAAGGTAGAATACCTATGTAACAACCCTAGTTAAAAATCCAAGTAAAAAATATAATATCACGGTTGATGGGACACTTATTACAAGATGAATGGTGGGGGAAAACATCCTAGTGGGTGTTCATTCGTTTTATTATGGCTAAAGGAAATTGGCAAAAGCAATGGCTAAGGCTTTGGAAAGGAAAAATGGAATTTTGGCACATTTATTTATGAAAATAATGGAAATTAGGAGAAAAGGAAGGTGAAAGGTCACAGGTTGCATGTGAAGAGGAAAATGAATGAAAATAATGGAAAATGAAGAAAATAGAGGCCTCATTGATAAAAAGGCTTTTGAGGATTAGTTGGTGGGCTTGGTTAGTGTAACCTTTTATTAGTTTAGTTTTGGAGCTCTCTTACTATTCTCTCTCTTTGATACTCTTGGATACTTAGATTTTTCTTGGAGCACTGTTGGAGGGTGTGACATGCTTAGATTTTTGGAGCAAGAAGTCAAAGGAAGAGTAGGAAATCATAAGAGGACATCAGGATCAATAGCTACAACGAGATTTGATTGTAGGCACTAAGTTACATGTATGTTTTCCTCACTAGTTTTGGCATGCATGGCATATGCATATGGATTTTTGGTCATTATCTATCACTGGTATGGAGGATTGCCTAGATTGACAGTGGATTTCCTCACCTTGCCATTTCTTGGATAGCCACGGAGATTGTAGGTTTATTTCCTTGTTTTGTTTTTGTTGGTTCTCATGTTTCCTTAGCTTGGGTTGAGTTACTAGTCCCTGGAGCCTTGGTTGGAAAAATGCTCTGGAGCCCTGTAATAACTTGGGTTGAGTTACTAGTCCTATAGCCTTGGTTTGAAAAATGCTCTGGATCCCTTGGTGGGTTAAGTTACTAGTCCTATAGCCTTGGTTGGACAAATTCTTTAGAGCCCGATGAAAACTGTGGTTTGAGTTACTGGTCCCGGAGCCTTGGTGAGAACAAATGCTCTGGAGCCCTAGATGGCTGGGAGAAAGACCGATCTGATGATGGTTTTGGTGATGTCCGATCATGAGGTGGAATCATTATTTGATGGGGTGATATGGTTGGCCTCTGGAAGCCCTATATGGTTTTGGATTGATGTGTTTTATGAGATCCCACATTCATGATTGGAATATGGCACGGGGTTGAATGGATGAAGAGAGATTTTGCTCAGCCATTCTACGGTTAGGTGGAATGTGGAAGTCCCATCCCGAGTTTGGTTTTTTCATCCTTAATATGAGGTTATTTCTCCTTTTTATCTCATTAATATTATACTAGTTTATATGTGGATTATATGTCTATTGTATCCCTAGTAATTCTGTGGTTATTATGTTGGTTATGAATATGTATCATGACAATGGCTATGTATGGATCCCATCATGTTTTTATTTGTAAATGAATGGAAAATATATCTATGACCTAATGGAGGAAATGGTAGTTAATGTGTTGAGGCATCAATATCTCTTAGTGATTGTCAGCTAAGTATAAGTCCCCTATTCTCATATTTAGTAGGGGTCCATTCAAGGTATTATTCAAGTAATTGTTTTTGCACTGTCATTTCCCTATTATCTTACTAGTTTGAATATGTCATTCTATTATGGTAAGTGACCTGGGCTCTGGGCCTGAAGAAGTGGCTCAAATCCCAAGGATGTTGGCACAACACTAGGAAAAATGGTCCTTGGATGTTGGCTTGTAGGCTTGTGAGAGTGTCCAAAGGTCCCTGGACGCTGGCATGCCCATAGCTTAAGAGTGTCCAGAGGTCAGGTGGTCCAAAAGCTCAATGGGACCCAGGGGGTAGTTGGCAGAAAGGTTGGAATTGTTACTAAGGATTTTAATGCTGATGTTGAATGTTTGTATGGCATGTTTCCATTGGTTCTACTTACTTAATGTGACTTAGGAGGTCATATCATATCATAGTGGTCTCTCATCACATGTTTACCTCGAGTGGTTGGTTGCTTGGGTAGATGTGGGAGGAGGGTTTTACAACTAGAGATGAGACTCTATCTAAGGGTGAGGATGAGAAGAACTGTGCCTTGGCTAGAAATACAAAGAAAGGAAAAGGGAGGAAATCCCAATCCAAAGCAGAAGCTAGTCAATAGGGAAAGAATAAATACTTGTCTAGAATCAAGTCCTTTCACTGTCATGAATTCAAGCACTATGCCACGAAGTGTCCACACAAGAAGACAAGCAAGAATACCTCAAGAGAGGCAACATGTGAAGCTTTAGCTTCACAATTTGAGCTTGATTTTAGTCTAATTTCATGCATGGCCAACATAGTAATGGGAAGTGTGGTATCTCGACATCGGTGCCTCATTCCATATGACAGGGAATATAGATTTTTTTAGTGATTTGGAGGAGAAAGATCTACAGATTCACATTGATATTGAGATGATGGAAGGGACAATGTGACTGAGATTGGTACAGTCACCTTTCATAGGGAGTCGGGCTTCCCTCTCAGGCTCTAGGATGTGATATTTGTTCTACGTCTAAATAAGAATCTTGTCTCCGTTGAAGTTTTCGAAGATGATGACTATGATGTGATCTTCAGCAAAGGAAAGAAATTCTTGAGACGCATAACCATGGGACATGTGAAGAAGATAAGGGTTTGTTTTAAGAATCTCTACAAGCTAGACGTGGAGGATTGTGCTACATTAAGCAGAAAGGTGAAGAAGGTGCAGATCTACAATGTCGGTGAACTTTGGCATAGAAGACTCAACCATTTGCATTATGGTGCTTTGAAGATCACACAGTAGATTACCATAGGCATCCCCAAAGGAGAACTAGAGAATTAGGACACATGCAAAGGGTGTACCTTGGGGAAGTACACAAAAGCTAATTTTGATGATTGGGACAACAGAGCACATGCAATCCTTGGAAGGATCCACTCTGATGCTTGTGGACCTTTCTCAACAACCTCCACTACCAGGCACAAGTATTTTGTCATATTTATTGATGACTACTCAAAGAACTATTAGATCTTCTTCATGTGGAAGAGGGATAATAATTTCTCCAAGTTCTTAGAGTTCAAGGCACTGGTGGAGAAAGAAATGTGCAAGAAGGTGAAGGTTCTTAGGAGTGATAATGGAGCTGAGTACATGTCGAATGAGTTCAAAAAATTTTGTACAAAAGAATTCATTTGATGAGAGTTGACAATACTCGACAACCCACATTAGAATGGCGTAGCTGATAGGAAGAAGCAAAGCATTGTGGGAATAGCACAAACGATGTTGCATGACCAAAGCCTACATCTGCACTTGTAGGTTGAAGCATGCAACATAGTACTCTATTTGTGGAATAAGTGTCCACATCAGATTCTTGGCATGATCACACTAGAGGAGTCAATGTTGGGGAGGAAGTAAGATGTGTCATACTTCAAGATCTTTGGAACCTCTATGTACTTCCATGTCTCCAAATAATCAAGGAAGAGTCTAGAGATGAAAACAAAGTTGGGGGTATTTGTGGGTTACACAGAAACTCCCCACAACTATCATGTGTATTTTTCATCCCTGAGAATGACATTTGTGCCACAAGATTTCAAATTTGATGAAGAAAAATCCATGTAGTTCTCTCTTGAGAGGGAGCTTCAGATCCCACCAGGGGGGGAGCTTTTAGCTCTAAAGGAGGATCCTGAGGATGTTGTGAAGGAGCCAAAAATTGAGGAGCAGAGAGTGGAGACAACCACTCAAGCATAACCATCTATAGAAGGCAGGAAGAGAAACAAAGAAGCTAAGAGACTTGTGTAGGATGAGAGGGAGAATGTCGGTGCTCCTTCAAATCAACAGAGGTAGAGAAGGTCACGAGATAAATACACTGGCTACATGGATCTAATGACTAAGCTAGTAGAGGACCGAGCCATCCTCTTTTGAGGAAGTAGTAGAGCAACAAATAAGGTTTGACATAATGATGGAGGAGTATGAATCCATTGTGAAGAAAAATGTTTGGGATGTAGTCCCAAGACCAACAGAAAAACCAATTGTGGGCTTGAGATAGATCTTCAATGTGAAGCATGTAGCAGATGAAATCATAGAAAAGTAAAAGGCCAAATTTTTGGCCAAGGGGTAATCTCAAGTGGGGGGGATTGACTATGAGGATACATTTGCTCATATTGCAAGGTACTCATCCATCAAATCAATCCTTTCTTGGGCTACACAGATGGGGTGGAAGATCCACTAGATGGATGTGAAAACAACATTTCTCAATGGAGTTATTGAGGAGGAGGTGTATATCGAGAAAAAATAAGGATTTGATACTTTTGATCGAGAATATCATGTGTGCATACTCAAGTGAGTATTAAATGGTATTAATCAAGCACCCCATGCTTGGTACACCAAGATCGATATCTATCTAACCAGTTTGGGCTTCACCAAAAGTCAAGCAAATGAAAACATCTATCATATTTTGGTAGAAGGCAAATTGTTGATTTTTTTTATATGTTGATGAATTGATCTTGACTAGTGATGAGCAGCTGATCACATCTTACAAGAAGGACCTTGTAAGATATTTCAAGATGAAGGACATGGGTCTCATGCATTACTTCGTTGGATTGGAAGTATGGCAAGGTGATGGGGAACTGTTTGTGTCTCAGGGAAAGTATGCTAATGAGATACTTCAGAGGTTTTGCATGGACATGTGCAAACCCATGGAGAATCCCTTAACTACTAACTAGAGGAAAGAGGATGCCACTTCAGGTGAGGAAGTGGATGTGACCGTTTACCAACAGTTGGTGGGTTCACTCATGTATCTTGTGAACACACGACCAAATATATGCTTTGTAATTAACCAGGTGATTCAAGCTATGGTTAGGCCAACAAAACTATTTTTGAGGGAAGGTAACCATGTTCTACGATACCTTAGAGGAACTACCTAGTTTGGAAAATGGTATAGATGGATAGAGGGAGTGAATATATGTGGATTCATCGATGCAGATTGAGTGGGAAGTCCATCAGATTGGAAGAGTACATCAGGAGGAATTTTTAGTGGTTTCTTGGTACAACAAGAAGTAGATATCAGTGGTGCTCAACTCAACAAAAGTAGAATATATGGCTGCAAGTCAAGCAACATGTGAGGCAATCTGGATGAGAAAGATACTTTGGTCTGAAATAATAAGTATCGTTTTGTATCTCAAAAACAAGTCAACTAAGGTATATTAGGTGAACATGTTGCTTAGTGAAAATATTATCTAAATTTTTCATTTCAAACTTCATGTATCTCTCAAAATATCATAATGACTATCTTTCACAATACATCATGACTTTACAAATTCAACTTTAAACTCTTGATCTGCAATGTTAGAAATTCATATTAAATTATTATTTATTTATATAACATACATTACATTATGGATTTGTTTCAATTAGCCATGTTTCAAGGTCACATATACACCTCCATAACACTTAATTTCATGTGATCTATCATCTCCTAGATAAATATTAGCAATATTACTATTCTCACGATATGTTTAAAACCAATCCATATTCCATGTCATATGAATCTAAACAACAAAATCAATAAATCATGCATAAACACCAACAATTTTTGCTGATAAAATAGCATCTGAAATAAAAAAACATGAGGATTTTGAAATCATCACTAACTATTTCTTCTTTATCAATAAAATTACCTATATGTATTCTAAGTTTTGACTCATTAAACTTCCTTTTCTTGCAATATTTAGTATAATGTCCAAACTTACCACAATAAAACCATCCATCATTACTTGTTATACTAGTGTATGTGTTTGGTAGTGTCATGTCTTGATGTAATGTTACATGTGACTTACCACCTTTATTCATTTTCAATGGATTTCCTTTATATGGTTGTTTCCCTTTGGCAATGAACACCAAATCTAAACTCTGAGATTTGTTGTTAAGATTCCTTTGGCATTCTTCCTCTTGCAATAGAATACCTATCAATTCATAAAATGTAAGTTCCTTTTCCATAGTTGTAACATTTTTGATAAATATCTAATATTCATCCAACATGCCTTTCAATGTAATTGAACTAGATTGATGCTTGAGATATTCTCTCCAATATCACCAAGCTTAGCTTTAAACTTTTTTATTTTAGAAAGAAATTACTAAAGTTTTTTTTTTCCTTCATTCTAAAAAAGAAAAACAAACTTTCTAAAAACAAAATTTGATTTTTATTCCTTGCTTCACACAACCTTTAAGTGTCTCCCAACATTCATGGGACATTTTACATTCCTTAATATGTGAATGATGTTGTCCTTCATTGAAATTATTAAGAGCACCTTTGCTTTAATATCTTTTTTCTCTCAAACTTGAACCAAGGCTAATCGTTTAGCTTTGTCCACAAACACAATTGCCTAAATATCATATCCTTCCATCAAAGTCTACTTAGTAAAATTCCAATTTTCATATTTTTCTCCATCTATCTTGTTTGATTCATTTAAATATGAATATGCTAATATATTTTCCATCTTATAAACTAAAAACAAAAATTCCTTACCTCTCCAATATTCTCTTATTTTTTTAATTGTATTCAACAAATTATTAACAAGTTGCACTAAAATGATAAAAAATGCTTTTATTAATGGAAGTAAAAGTTAAACACAACCATGGAAAAGACAGAAGATATGAAGGATCAACCTTGAATGCATTATTATTCACAATGATACATATTTATACAAGTATAGTAACCCTTAGTTTCATATTCCAAATGGTATCTTGGACTCCCTTTGACTGTTCAACTTCCACACCACACCTTAGAAGATTAGGTTTCCAACATTCTCCTCCCTAATCCAAATGGGTATGTATGAGTCCAAGAAGAGAGTTGTAATACAAAATGTGTAAAAATGTATGGTAGCACTAGGCTGAATGTGATCTCTAAAATGTTGGGATAAGGGGGTGTTTTAAGGATGACCACCAACACTGGAACACTTAGTGCAGTTCTTGGAACTCTTCCAAATCTGGTAAGAAGATGAAATATTCTATTAGAGGAAGTGTCCCTAATAATTTTGAGATGGAGACCTTTGTTGAGTCAAGGAAAAGGTATATTTTCTCCTCAGTAATTGCTTTATTTCGTATTTATCCTTACATGAGTATTTCTGTTTATGGATTGAAATAAAGGAAATAACAGTGAAAGTTGGATGAAAGCACTTGGTAACAAATTAGATAAATCTAACACAAGAAACTGACTTTTTACTATCCTTGTGTGCAAAAGACATGGATTGGTCAATACCCACTCACTTGATAGAGAAATACCAGGCCAAAAAAGGGAAAGACAACATCTAAGGCAGGCAATGCAGCGAGAGACTAGGAAAACCAATGTTATTTCATGACAAAATTAGATTATGTATTGCGAAATCATCAGGATCCCTTGATCCCGATGATTCGCTTTTATCTAGTTTACTCTTTTAATGTTATATATAAGGCCGAAAGGCAAACGAAAATCAGTCAGACTTATGTAATCTATAATTATTCTTTTTAAAACATATAATATTATTATCCTAGTGACGCTGTAATCTAGTTATTTATGTTAATGAAGAAAGATTGTGTTTGATCTTCACTTATATTCTGAGTATTCCTTAGTGGAGACTTCTGGCGATGCTGGGCCCAGTCAAGAGAAGTTATACTACTTTCTTGTGTTATAATCTTTCCATTGAATCTTTATTGATTGTTAATGTTCAATTAATATCATTTCACTTATTGTGAGGATTGACGATTCTAATTCATACTACTGTTCATTTAGATTCATACTTAGCTGTGTGATATATCTGAGTAATGCTTTGATTAGATTGGTTATATTATTTTTAGTAGTAGATTGTTGTTCATTCTGAGTTATGTTATCGTAGATCTTAGAGATAGTATTAATTGATTTCCATAACCCGCTTACAGAGATAGTTGTTGTTTAGAAATCATTTATCGTATTTGCTTGCTTGTTGTTCAATTCTCAGTTGTTGTTCAATTAGGAGTTGTCATTCAATCGAGATTGCTATTCAATTGGGATTTTCAGTTCAATTTTGATTTTCTATAGATTATCATTGTTATTCAGTTGTTATAGTTCTCTTTCTTGATCGAGTGAGTTAGTTTTAATTCTATTCGAAGGTTTCCAAGTGTGATTCTTTGCATTCACATTCAGATTCATTTGATTTTGGAATAAGTTAGATAGAATTGTAGAGTGTGTTAAGAGTTCTTTCAGAGTTCTTTCTTCCTTAGTTATTTATTTCAAAGTTGTGTGAATTGAGTTGAAGAGATAGTTATTAGTGATTGCAACGATTTACCATTAGCTAACCTCTGAATTCACTACATAGATTGTGCTGACACTCTTGAGATAAAAATACTTACCTTGGGTTGACAATTAATGTAGGAATTAAGATTTCCTATAAAAAGACATCTTAGTGCACTAACATTTTGGTGCAGTTGCTAGGGAGAGTGTTTCAAGTGATTTCCTTTTTATCTTGTTGTGAAAGAATTGGGTTTTAAAAATAGAAGGTAAGAACCTGCGTGTCTAGCAAATAAAGTGCTTGCTTACCAACTCGCTTTTCCAAAAAAGCTTAGAGGTTAAATAGGAATTGGTTTTTATGAATGACTAGGAATAGAAAGATAGAAAAAGAGAAAAATACCCCACCTAAATCCGAAAAACCCAAAGGATCGGTGAACCTTGGGAGAACGACCTTTATAGAAAAGATCGTAAGAAAAGCAGAGTCTCAAACATCAATAGGATTCTAGGAAATATCTGGAAAATGTTCTACTGTTATCCCTCAAGCAGCAGGCTCACCATCTACATCTTACCCTGAGATTCAAAGCCATGTTGGAGGATCAAAACAGAGTCTTCAAGCTACAATAAGTTTATATTCTGATCCTCTACAAGAGGGAAAACCTTGTAACTTAAGAGAAGGAGAAGGGGAAACTAGTGGGACTGCTAAGGAAGAACCACAGCTGTTGGAACAGGGGTCTCTTGTGATCCAAAATCTAGGCAGTGCTACAAATCCAGCTCGGGTTGCTAATCCTCCACTTACTCAAAAATAACCCCTTGAAATCCCTGAAGGTTATTAGCACATATTTGACCAAATGGAAAATCAGCCAACTCAAGGTCAAACCTTGACATTAGAGTATCCCATAGTCGACCAAGTGGCCAATGCCCCCATGAAGGCTATTCCTCTACAAAGCATCCCAACTTTCCATGGGATGATCACAGAAGATCCCGATGCTTTCTTGTTTGAGTTTGATGTCCTCTATAGAGGGTATGACTACACCACTGACCCCCAAAAGTTAAAGCTGTTCCCTTCTACTATGAAAAGAGTAGTCTTAAGATGATTCATGGGTCTGGGTGGGTGAACTATTAATTCTTGGGATGATATGAAAACCTGCTTCCTCAAAAGATACCAGGAATTTTGTAAGACTAGGGATCTGAAAGATGAAATTTTTATGATGACTACAAAAGATAACGAAACACTAGAAGAATATGTAGAATGGTTTAATTATAATGTGCAAAGGTCTCCACACATTGCCTTACTGAAAGAAGTCCTAAGAGCTATCCTAATTAAAGGAATGAAAGAGGAATGGGTAGAAACTCTAAATTTAATGGGAAAATGAGATATTTCTTAGGAAGATTATGATGAAATCATTCACTTTTGTACCAGGTGTTCGTGAGGAAGCATAAATACGAGAACAGGAAGCCAAGATCCCATGAGAAGGGGAACAAAACCACACAGTCCACACAGTGGAGGCGTAACGCTGATGGAAATCGGTAACCTCCTGGAATATTTTAAGACAGACATCCTGGAAACTCTCATAACACAGCTGAACGTCTTACAGGCTAAAAAAAACAAGCCTTAGCAGAACAAAGCTTGGCCATATTACGTCCATGTTGTCGAAAGAAGCACAACTAATGGGAATGCCCATTAGACATGGTGCAGACATGTGCTATCTGTAATAAAGAGAATGCCACTTAACAATGTCCATCATTGCTAGGGCTGAAAGCAGTATTCAAGGAAGCAGAAGAAGAAACAGAGTTGATATATCTGATGAACCAACATCGACAGTGGTAGGCTAAACCTACAGGTATATCACAAGACACATCCCAGTTCTTTCCTTCTTCACAGTTTAATCAGCAATAGAACCTTGGGGCAGCATGGCAAGGCCAATCACCCTACTCAAATTGGAAAATCTAGCCATTCCCTATGACATCCTAGCCAACGTAATCTTTTATGGGTAATGGCTAGCCAAATTCTCCTTTTACTCCTATTTGGTAGGGCAATCCCTATCAGTCCCAGTGGCCTACCTCCACCTCTCAAAATCCAAATTGGTCTACAAATTGGTAGCGACCTCTGGAAATATATAACACACCTATGGGGACAAGTCCTTAGCCTCAACCTGCACTCTCAGCTCCATACACATTACAGAAAAATCCCCAACCTCTTCTACGACCTCAATTGCTAGTTCAACCGAATCTGAATCCTAATAACAGACTGGTCCAGTTGGTGCATATTATTGAAAGCTCAAATTATGAGATTGAGCAGAAAGAATGTAATGAACTCAGATTTAGTTCAGGATGTATCATCACCCCTGAGGAAAATAGGGATCAACATTCAATCAAAATTGAAACCCCGCCTATACATATACCACCACCTATAATTAATACCGAACTAAAACAAGGAGAAGAGACAGATCAGCATGACGACCCTAAAAAACTTAGAGTCACTTCTCCCCTATTCCCCAAAAGGTTAATGATACCCAAACCTAATGTTTATCCAGATTTCGATCTTGTAGGGGAACTAAAAATTCTTTGTATTAAAATTTCTCTCCTCCAGGCCATTCAAGACATACCTATCTATGCTAAAACAATTAAAGAGCTATGTGTAAATAAGCCTGCAAGTAAAGCAAAAACCTCACCGACCATTCACGTTGTAGGGACCTTATCTGGTTTACTCTTGGGAGGGGAAACTCCAATAAAGTATGAAGATCATGGAAATCCCATAGTGACAGTTCAGATATATGGCCGCTCTTTTCCCAATACTCTAGTTGATCTGGGTGCAACCATTAATATTTTAATAGCAGAAACCTATCAAGCACTTGGTATTACAACCCTGGAACCAACCACCACTTTATTAGAACTTGCTGATCGTTCGGTGGTAAGGCTAGAATAAAACTTACAGGATATTATAGTTTCTGTTGATTCATGGGAATATCCAATAGATTTAACCCAAAGAGTCGATTAGATGGGTAGCCTTTGATTCTGGTCTGACCTTGGCTTGCGACATCTGATGCTTATATTGGCCGCTGAGAAGGCATCATGACTATTGCAAAGGGGGATGTTGTAATAAATCTTGTGTTATATCCTCCTGCCAAGCCAGTTCTTCCCATTGTAAAAATATGTAAACAACCACCAACGTACCTGGAGGAAAGCATCCATTCACCACTTACAGTAGTAGAGGCACTGGAATTTAAAGATCGGTCTGAAAACGATGTTATCAATAATTTTATAAATCATCCTGCTAATGTGAGTAATGTAAAGTGTCAAATGCTGAAAGAAATCCTTGATAATGAAGCCATGGAGGATCCTCTGAAGGATACCGATGATCAACATATTCAGACGACTATTGTTCATAATAGCAAACCTATTGAGATTGAACCCAGCAAAATTCTAAATATTAATGATGGTCTGGATAGTGATTAGTAGCAATAGCTCATACAAGTCTTGTAGAAATATAAAGGGGATTTTGCATGGGATTATCCTAATATGAAAGGAAGAGACCCACAACTATGTACACACCACATCTATACTGAGAAGGATGCTCGACCCATCCAACAGGCTCAACGGAGATTGAATCCGCATCTCAAGGACGTTGTGAGAGAAGAGTTACAGAAGTTGTTGGATGTAAAATTTATTTATCCTATCTCAGACAGTAAATGGGTCTCTCCATTGGTGGTCATCCCTAAGAAAAATGGGATGTGGCATATCTGTGTAGACTACCAGGAGTTGAACAAGGCGACATAGAAAGATCACTTCTCCCCTCCCATTCATTGATCAGGTCTTTGATACTTTGGCAGGGAAGCAATTATTTTCCTCTTTAGATGGTTTCAACGGCTACAATCAAATTAAGATCGCCCCTGAAGACTAGGACAAAACAACCTTCACTTATCCCTAGGGTACATTCACGTATAGAGTATTACCATTTGGCTTGTGTAACACCCCAGCTACATTCTAGAGGGCTATACTCAACTTCTTTGCTGATTTAATAAATGAAGGACTTGAGTTGTATATGGATGATTTTACTCCATATGGGGATGACTTCGACCAAGCATTGCAAACATTAGAAAAAGTCTTAGAACGATGCATTGCTACCAGGTTATGTTTAAGCAATGTCAAGTGCCACATGATGATGACCGAGGGCGTAACCATGGGACACTATATCTCTGCAACAGGAATATAGGTAGACCCAAAAAAAATTCAGGTAATTCTTTTACTTCCCACCCCTGCACTCAGATAGAGGTACATAGCTTCCTAGGATATGTAGGCTATTATCGTATGTTTATTAAAAAAAATTCACAAATTGTTGTGTCTCTATATGCTTTAACTGGAAATGTTGATTTCAGTTGGTCTGACAAATGTGACACAGCTTTTACAGGTTTAAAGAAACTAGTCTCAATAGCACCAGTATTACGTGAACCTAAATGGGAGTTGCCTTTTCACATATCCACGGACACATCAGATGTAGCTATAGGTGCTATCCTTGATGAGGAGGAGGACAAGAAACCTTATGTTATATATTATATCCACAAAAATCTCACTTCTGCAAAACTTAACTATATAGTGACAGAAAAAGAATTCTTAGTTGTTATCTATGCAATAAACAAATTTAGACACTATATAACTAGCTACCAAGTCTTTCTGTACACTGATCACTCTGTCATTCGGTATCTAGCTAATAAACCTATCACAAATGGTCGAGTAACATGATGGCTATTGCTTTTGTAGGAGTTTGATATTACTATCAAGGATCGTCTGGGGAAGGAAAACCCGGTTGTTGACTTTCTATCACGAATCCCGAAGGTGAATGATCCACTGGTGGTAGACGACCAATTTCCAGATGAACATCTATTTTCCGTGGCAGTCAAGACACCATGGTACACAGATGTGGCAAATTATCTGGCAGTCGGGAAGCTACCTAGGCATTTGACAGCAAGAGAAAGGAAGTTGATCATTTATCATAGTGCTCGATTCTCTTGGATAGGCAGATATCGTTTTCACACAAGGGTTGACATGTGTATATGCAGATGCATCCGCGAGGATGAGATTTATGACATCTTGAAGGCTTGCCATGACGAGTCCTACGGGGGACATTTTGCAGATCGAAGGACATGGCATAAGGTATTACAGATGGACTATTATTGGCCCACTATTTTTAAGGATGCTAAGAAATATGCCTTGGCTTTCGATAGCTGTTAAAGGATGGGCGGGCCTGGCCAATCTGATGAAATGCCTCTACAATCCCAACTAGTCATAGAACCCTTTAAGAGGTGGGCATTAGACTTCGTTGGCCCATCCCATCCGCCATCAAATCAGAAGGCCTACATACTAGTTGCCATGGATTATGTGATGAAATGGGTGGAAATAGTAGAATTACCAAGAGCCACAGAGGAAGCTATGATTAACTTCCTTTTTGGATTGTTTGTGCAGTATGGGTTACCTTGAAAAGTGATCACAAATGGGGGAGAGAAATTCATAGGACATAATATTACTACCACTCTCAGGAATTATCATATTACACACAAGATCACTTCCCCATATCACCCACATGTGAACAAGGAGATTGAAAGCACCAATAAGGTCATTGAAGTGATTCTGACCAAGATAGTCTCAACACACTAGTGAGACTGGGTTTCTAGACTGCCAGAGGCCTTTTGGGCCTATTGCACAACTTGGAGGAATACTACTGGATACTCTCCATACTAGCTTGCGTTCGGCAAAGAACCTATTTTTCTGATTGAATTCAAAATAAAGACTCTAAGGACGGCCTAGGAAGTAGGGATGGATCTAATAGAAACCCAGACCAAGCGACTCCAACAGATTAATGAACTAGATGAGGCTCGAATTCTTGCTTTCAAATGGATTGCAATTATTCAGCAACATAGGGCAAACTGGCATGATAGCCTTATCAAGAAGAAAGCGTTTCAAAATGGGGATTGGGCACTGCTTTACGACTCCAAATTCCAAGATTTCTTGGGCAAGTTGCAAACAAGATGACTCGACCCTTATGAGATTCAAGAAGTGCATAACAATGGTACTCTTACCTTGACTATCATTGACGGATCTAGCCATTCTTTTAAGGTGAACAGACACTGAGTACGCCTCTATCACAAACCGCTCACCAAGGAGTCTTTCTGCGAGTAGGTACATGAGGAGCCCTCCATGAAAATATTAGCTGTAGGAAGTGATGACCCAACAACTTTTCTTTCAAAAAATTGAGATTTCATTAGAAATTGTAAATAATGTATATACTCTTTTTGATTGGTTGCAATTAAGAATAGACATCACAATGTAAATATGAGAATTTTCATTGCTTTGTGTGCCTGATAAGTGTTATTCAATCGATTGAACGGTTGCTGTTAAATCGATCGAACAATGCTTTTGTATTTTTGTTTTTGTTGTTCAAAGGATTGAACGATTTTTGTTCAATCGATTGAGCAACACATTTTCATTTTATTGATTTTGTTGTTCAAATGATTGAATAATTGTTCCTTAATTGATTGAACAACACTTTTACATTTTGATTTTTTTGTTCAATCAATTGAATAACACATTTGCATTTTGATTTTGTTGTTCAAACGATTGAACGATTGTTGTTCAATCGATTGAAGAAAACTTTTGTTTGCAATTTTTGTTGTTCAAACGATTGAATGATTGTTTTTCAATCGATTGAATAACATTTTTTGTTTGCAATTTTTGTTGTTCAAACGATTGAACAACACTTTTGTTTGTGATTTCTTTGTTCAAATAATTGAACAACACTTTTACGATTGTAATTTTTGTTGTTACATTGATTGAACAACACTTTTTCATGTTTTTTTTCTCTTCTTTTTAATTCATGTTGATCAATCGATTGAACAATTGTTGTTCAATCCATTAAATTGAACAACACTTTTGTTTGCGATTTTTTTTGTTCAAATAATTGAACAACACTTTTACGATTGTAATTTTTGTTGTTAAATTGATTGAACAACACTTTTTCATGTTTTTTTCTCTTCTTTTTAATTCATGTTGATCAATCGATTGAACAATTGCTGTTCAGTCCATTAAACAATTATTTTTGTCTTTTTAATAAAATAAATCATGAATTTTTCTTAACGGTCATGATGCCATCTTCTTTTTTTCTTTTCTCGTTTGTATTGTGAATAAAAACCAGTTGAATGGATTTGTGCTTGATACAAGAAAAAATAGTAATGAAAATACCATTATGACCTAAGAAGCCTTTTGATGGTTATCTTTATTCAAAAGCTGATACAATGTATCTTTATAATGACTGGCTAAACATCTCTTCTTTGGACACATCATAAAATGATTCATTATTTTCAAACCATGTTGGCTTATGTTTTACATTGTCAATTGGATAAATCTCATTGACATGAAGATATGGGGGTAAGAGTATAAACTTTCATTGGCATCTTCTTACTTCTTACACCATCCCTGACTCTTAAGGAGCAAATGAGCCTCCCTCTTTTTTACAAGTAAAAATTCCAATAGAAAAATGGACATAATGAGATGTGAAAATGAATCAAACATTGTCTTAAAAAGGATAGGGGGTCTCATCTCGAGCCAGCCTACCATGATCATAAGGATCTAATGAGTGACATTCTAATTTGGCTACCAAACCAAGGTAATGAACTTCTTAATGCTTAAAATTGTTAGAAGGGAAGGGGGTCTCATCATGAGCCAACCTGATCACATTGTTATATCCTAGTGAATGGCACTATGGTCATCTAGTCACCATGCCAGCATAGTAGTATCTTTATGACAAGAAAAAAAAGAACCATCTACATTCTAAAAGGAGGACTCTGTCTCATTTGTGGGGTTAAAAAGCAACTCTTTCAAGGCTATGAATGCTTGCTGGCGACAACAACTCTACTTATGGTACTGAGGTATCATATTACACTTCCAAATGTTCTCTAAGTTCTTATCACCTATGGATTTGTTTCTAAAGGGAATTTTCCATTTGAATAACACTCTTACAAGCTGATCTGCATGGTCACTTAAGTCATATATTCATTATATTCTAAATTGTCCAATCATTTTATGACAATCATTAATATATACTGCCGATTATGCCTTTGTCATTAATACCGCTTACAGTGAAAATATTTTGACATAATGCATTAAAATCTCTGTTTTAATTTCTTTTTTGCCATTTCACATCTGATGACATGTATTTCTTTAATTGCTTTACCAATTAGGACGTTGTTTTTGGGATTGGTTGCCGGCATTTATGTATTGTTAATGCTTTCACTTGCTTTTCACATGTTGAAAGGACATGGATGCCCTTTTTTAGTCAGAGGGGGGATGGCCTGCGTACACACAACATGTGTGATAGTTATGGATAATTGTGTGATAATCATTTGAATTAACTTCCAGGGAAGGACTGCATGATGATTATGAATGAGTAATAATTATAAAATATTTTTTATTGGGGAAAGGATGACAACCATTATGGCTTGCATGAAGACTCATGATCCTACATTAAGTGTGGTTGATAGGACCAATGACTTAACTAAATATGATATTAATTCGAAAAACATCACCATTTCTCTGTTAATTGTTGTAATGTTCTCTGATGTTGTTCTGAATTGTGGAAGTATAAAACAATTGCATACAGGAGAACTAGTTACACATACAACAACCATGGGAGGAAGAGCTATCTAGAATGAACTAACAATGCTTATGGTATTGAATCAAGCTCATCAATTCTCGAGCGCGCAAGACGGCTACAATATCTGAATAGGTTGCAAGGATTTCATGAGGAGCTGACGTTGGAATTTCTACATAATTTTCAAAATGGTAGCACCACAGTCAGAGGAAGAAGTATAAAAGCTTCTGAAGCGGTCATAGCTGAAGTCACTAGAATTCTAGCTGAAGGAACCAAATGGACAGAAAAACATGTCCTTCTGCAAAATGCAATTGAAGTATTATAGGATCCAGGAGACAAACTAGTGTGAACATTAAAAGGGATCCATCTTTCGGCATTAAGGTAGTCATGGCAAGAATTGGCCTTCATCATGCAAAGGTACATTACCTACGATGGTTGACACGATGTGGTAAGGGCCCGCCAAATGAAAATTATAGCCATTTTAAAAGAGAAAATTTCAGTTATTTTGTCGTTTTATTTGAATTCCCTATTACATGATGTCACATGTTGCGTTAGTATAGCTAAGGACCTGCACAAAGTAATCAGTCATCATGGGTTGATAAAATTAATTATTATGAACGGACTCGCCTAGCAGCAGTTAACCTGGGACAATGTTGTAAATTCTACTTTGGCTCGACCCCCAGAAAACACAGTAACAAAGCAACGAGGTGAAAGAACCCTAGGTCTGAGAAGGACACTGAAAAGAAAGAATTCCTCCATGCCCCTAAACCCAGCAAAACATAGGAACTCTATGCGAGTGAGAGCCCAACAACATATCCCAATTCAAGCAGATGAGGCTGGACCATCCCACACACCACCTGCAAGTCTATGAAATTCCCCTTTGCAAGAATATGAGTAGGAAGTGGCCAGGGTATTGGAAAACATCAGAATATTTGGTGAAGGTATAGAACAGTCTAGGAATGTTGAAGAAGAGAATTGTACCCCCAACCAGTCTGCCCTTGCTAACAACCCTGGTCGTGAGCAAACCCTACCATTCACTCATTATATGGAAAAATAGAGGGAACCAATTCCTTCTATGGAAAAACCCTTTGAAGCAGAGGTACATGGAGAAGAATTCATTAGAGGAGGAAATCAAATTGCAGACACTGGTCCAGTGGACCCCCCAGCTGAAGAAAATCCTGTAGATGAAACCTTGGGAGATGAAAATCAACTAGGTAATACTATTTTTTCTAAGTCCCCTGAGGACGAGGCCTACCCAGAAGAAAACCTGGAGAATGATAATTGTTCAGGAGACACTGTTGTATTGGGATCTCCTGAAAGAGAAATCCATGATAAAGAGGAGCTAGAAGGTGAAGCTCCATTGGGAGATATAGTTCCAGATGGAACCCTCCCTTATGTTGACACATTACCACTTGTATAGGAACCAGAGGACAATGTAGTTAACCCACCACCGGTTGGAACTCCTAGGATAAATAAGTCCTACAGGGACAGGCTCAGAAAAATGCTTAAGAAGTATGGGAAACAAATGTGAATAATTGGACAACTAAGGCAATGGTTAAAAGAGGCCATTAGAGCCAGGAATTTGAAAGTAGAAAAAGAGACCACAAGCACACAGACAAAACATTGTTCTGGAAAGGATGCAGAGACCCAAACTGAGGATATTTTGGCCTGTCCAAAGGAAACTTAGACAGAGCAATGCCTTGTAGAAGACACTGAAATGGAAACTGAGGACCCCTGTGTTTTCTCACGAGAATCCCAAACGAACCACCCTACCATGGATACTGTTGTTCAAAAAAATATTGAAGAGGACATTCCAATTGGTCATTGCATGATTTAAGAGGCAATTGACACTGTTGTTCAAACCGATCCCATGGAGACCCAGGAAGGAGAAACCCAAACAGAGGAGGCCCTTGCTTATATTCCCCTAGTTAGGGAGGAATTTATTAGTAACTACATAATGAACTACTGAAGGTTCAATAGGAATTAGCCTAGTACAAGGAGGAGGTAGTGCCCCTGAGCATACATCAAGAATTAAAGAAAAAGTTTGAGGCACTAACCATAACTAAGGATGAGACATTTTCTCAGTACAGGGCTAAACAGAAAAAGGTTGAGAAAGCACGGGAGAAATTACAGAAGGCTAAAGAGTAGTTGGAAATTTTCTTCTCTCTTTATTCAGGCACCTTGACATGTAGAGCCTCTGCTACAAATTATGCCTTATTCCTCCTGGAAAGGTTCCTCCCACTGAAAATCAAAGTTGCTAAGGCTGGCAAGCTTGTGGAAATCCAAACCACCCCACACTTTGTCAAATGCTTTAGAGAACAGGACGAGCAGGTACAACGCCTCCTCTGTGAACTTTATATGCACAATTTCTTTCTGGAAGATGACAGGGACAACAACCTTGATCCCTTTATAGGGGATGTACAACTCCAGGCATTTCTCTTTTTCACTACTAATCAAATCAAGTGGGCCAAGGCCAACAATACTCTTAGGAGGTGTGAAGAATGAATTGACCTATGGGTGAGAGGGGAACCAACCAAACCCCTGCAACTCTTAAGTAAACACAAGAAATTCGTGAAGTGAGATATGTTGTAGGCCAATTGGGGCCATTTCATACAGATGTTATATAAGATGGAAAGGAGTAATTCCAAGAGAATAAGGAGGAAGCCTTGTCTATAACTAGACAAAGGTGGGAAGCCTCCAACATTGCTGTTAGAAATTGAGAACCGTTTAGATACCAGAACTTTAAAGCTACCTCCTCTTGTTTCTATAAATACAGTAACATGATTTTGACTATGGGATTTGAATGGATAGGATGTCTGTATAGGACTCCAATCATATGGTATTCCCCGGATAAGTATCTCTGTGATTACATCTTAAAGGATCAAGACGTTACCTAGGTTTTTTCTATACTAAAGAAGAAAAACGGCTTCAGAAATTATAAGGAGGAGGTATATCTTGCCTACTCCCTAACTTAGCTACACATCAACTATTTAATTGCACGAGGACATGCAACAAGGTAAGTTGGGGAGTATGTAGGGTCAAGGAAAAGGTATATTTTCTCTTCAGTAATTGCTTTATTTCATATTTATCCTTACACGATTATCTCTGTTTATGGATTTCAATAAAGGAAATAACAACTAAAGTTGGATGAAAGCACTTGGTAACAAGTTAGATAAATCTAGCACAAGAAACTGACTTTTTACTATCCTTTTGTGCAGAAGGTGTGGATTGGTCAATAGTCGTTCACCTGATAGAGAAACACCAGGTTGAAAAAGGGAAAGACAACGTCTGAGGCAGGAAAGGCAGAGAGAGGCAAGGTAGACCAATACTATTTCATGACAAAATTAGATTATGTATTGTGAAATCATCAAGATCCCCTCATCCTGAGGATTCACTTTTATCTAGTTTACTCTTTTAATGTTATATATAAGGCCAAAAGGCAAACGAAAATTAGCCAGACTTATGTAATCTATAATTATTCTTTTTAAAACATATAATATTGTTATCTTAGTGACGTTGTAATCGGGTTACTTATGTTAATGAAGAAAGACTGTGTTTGATCTTCACTTACATTCTGAGTATTCCTTAGCAGAGACTTTTGGCAACTCTGGGCCTGGTCAAGAGAAGTTCTATTGCTTTCTTGTGTTATAATCTTTCCATTGAATCTTTATTGATTGTTAATGTTCATTTAATATCATTTTGCCTATTGTGAGGATTGACGATTCCAATTCATACCGGTGTTCATTTAGATTAATACTTAGCCATGTGATATATCTGAGTAATGCTTTGATTGGATTGGTTATATTAGTTTTAGTAGTAGATTGTTGTTCATTCTAAGTTATATTATCATATATCTTAGAGATAGTATTATTTGATTTCCATAATTCGCTTACAAAGAACAGTTGTTGTTTAGAAATCATTTATCATATTTTCTTGCTTGCTATTCAATTCTCAGTTTCCGATCAATTAGGAATTGTCGTTCAATTATGATTTTTCATTCAATTCTGATTTGCTATAGATTATCATTGCTATTTAGTTGTTACAATTTTTTTTCTTGATCGAGTGAGTTAGTTTTAATTCTTTTCGAAGGTTTCCAAGTGTGATTATTTGCATTCACATTCAGATTCATTTGATTTTGGAATAAGTTAGACAAAATTGTAAAGTGTGTTAAGAGTTCTTTCAAAGTTATTTCTTCCTTAGTTATTTCTTTCAGAGTTGTGTGAATTGAGTTGAAGAGATAGTTATTAATGATTAGAATGATTTACCATTAGCTAACCTCTGAATTCATTGCATAGATTGTGCTAATAATCTTGAGATAAAAAGACTTACCTTGGGTTGACAATTAATTTAGGAATTAAGATTGCCTGTAAAAAGACATTTTAGTGCACCAACAACCTTCAACCTAGAAAATGGAGGTCTACATCCTATAGTGGTTTAAGGATGACCACTAACTCTGAAATTATAATGCAATTCCTGGAACGCTTCTAGAACTGGAAAGAAGCTAAAGCCTTCTACAAGAGGAAGTGTCCCCAATTCTTTGAAGATGGAGAAGCTCAACCTAAAAAGGGAGGTCTCAACCCCGCATAGATGGTTTAAGGCTGACCACCAACCAAAGGCATGCTCTAGGTCATTTATGTCTCGGGATACAACTCTGAATTTGGTATGGCAGGTTGTGGCTTAGGCTCGATTGATGTGGCTTTGAAGCTTGTATATGACCATCACTTCTCCCCTATCAAATACAATGTGAGATGACAGAGAAAGCTCAACTACAAGACTGGTCAATACTCTATAAAAGGTTCTAACATATGACTAAAATATCTTCTTCATTGTTGAAGTCCATTGCCAAGAAGCAATCCATCCAATATGAATCTTTGTTCTTGTAGGAGGCTTGTTTCTGAAGAATCTGTTGAAGAATGAGTGTTTTTATGACAATGCTCACATGAAAGATCGAAAAAATGATATTTCATATGGCCAACTCTGTCACAATGTTGCCATTTAACATTATGTTGTGGCTGCTATGGAAGAAGAACAAAATATGGAATAGTTGAAGGTGAACTGTCATGAAGAAACCTGACACTATAGAATTGGATGGGATTTGAATAATCTGAAATATGAAAGGACAATTCCTTGTCATATGCAAGACCTATTATGTGCTTGTTATAGACAAGATCTTCCCAAAGTCTGATAATTGACTGGGGAAGTGTAGACTGAACCTCTACGTATTTCTGTACATCTGCTTCTGAAATGGGTTCTACATCTGCCATTTCTTGTTGTTGATGGGATTCTATCTCAATGCTACTAATTTGACCACTTGATGGCTACCAAGGGGTGTCATGATGCTTATGTTGGGTTAACTCATCTTACAGAAGCTGGGACTGCAACTACAAAAATTCAATGTTTTCTTGTGCATTTTGTAGGCAAGTCACAATATCAAAGAGAGTGTCTTCATTGATTTCACTATACTTTCAACAATAGACATGATTAGAGTTCTCAATAACTAATACAATGTCAATTTTAGCCATTTTCTTCATAGTCAAAAAAATTATCACAACTATGAACAAGTAGAGAAGAAATAACACCCACTCACAATACAATGCCACTGCAAAATATTCTTTGTAAATGTGCAGCAAACAACACATGTGCAATATCCCTTTAAGGCAGACAATACTAATGATTTCTCTCCTTCACAAAGAACTATTTTACATCAACAACAACTCTATTTTATTCATAAAGACAACAACACTGATGCAACCATATAACTCAAAGTTTACCCATATCATTTCGCTCATATATGAACCAAGGATAAAGTCATACAGAACAACGCATATATGATGAGGTTTTAATCAACACACAAAAGAAGGAGATGGACCAAACACTAAAATCAATGGATTTTAATGCTTTGATCCTTGCAAGTCATCACCCCAAAGTGCACACAAATGTTCATGTGAATTTAGGAAAAGCAATAACATCACTGTTTATAGATGTGAAGAGATTCAAAGTCGAAGGTATGCACACTGGAATTTGTAGAGACTATGTGTGCTGGAATACGAAAACACTCACACCAAATTAGTCTCCTTTTGATCCAACAAATGGATTATATGTTTGGACATAGTTCATATAGAGAACACACATTTCATGGTCATTACCAAACGTAGAGTTTAGAGCCATCATTCGACGAATTCCAAAATTGGCACCATGAACCAATAGACCATTCAATATCCGCTTTCATAATGAGAATTCAATGCACATATGCGCATCAAAATTCAACACCTAAAATTGTATGGCGCTCTCTTTAATGTATAGCTTCAACATATTGAGATTTCCAAATCACATAATATATGCTAATCATAAATGACTTACGTAGATGCAATTGAACCAACAAACCTTATGGGGAGACCAAGCATACATATAATATATTACATGTTTTTCCCCTAATGCACATATAAGAAATAACCACCAAACGATATATATGAACCATCATATATATGCCACGACCTTCATATATCATATAAAAGAATGCAGTATACCATACAGATATTCCAGGCACCAAACACATCAACGCATTCACAGTTCAAGGTCGATGTAAAGAGAGTTCATGGCATAGAAATAAAATGTCGAACACATAATAAGCATCTGGCTGGTCGGACCAATACAATGCACTGCAATACCAGCTAATGCACAGACTTCTATTCCAACACACACAAAATCGACCAGAATTAATTAACATTAACACATTGTATATAATTTCAATAAATGAACGAATAGCACAAATTAGATGAACCAACTCGGCTGTCACCAATGGTTCAACGCAGGTTAAGTGTCCACCAATGCTGGGCTACAATCAGTTAAGAAGACTCCAATGCAACTGTGGTTGAAGGAGCAGAGTTCCCACAAGAGGAAAAGGCGCTAATGACCAATTGAAACCTGAGTTTGAGTGTGAGAAGGTGCAGAAAAGACGCGAATTCGAGGTAACAATATTTTGGAAGACATAGCCTTAATCTAAAAAGTTACAAAAATTCGTAGCTCCCAACTCAACTCTTACAGCAAGGAGGCAGGTAGTACGCTATCAATAAAAATGGTGGCATAACGGAGGAATATTGTTTTGATGAGATGCGAATCGTGGGAATGAACATAGTGCAAGGATAGCAAGGGTAACACAAATGTCAGTGTTGGCATTTCTTAAGGGCGTAGATAGGATTTATGACACAGAAACGGATTTAGATACATAATTTGTCAGATGGCGAATAACCAAGGAGAGAAACCATCATATAGAAAGAGAGACGAGGAAATAAGTATTAGGAAAAGACATAATTAGTCACAAAACACAAGCTACTCACACTTGGGCAAGAGATTGCCTATTACTCAGATATCATGTTAAACATGACCATAGCGAAGATAGAAAATATGAAGGATCAACCTTGAATGCATTATTATTCACAATGATGCATATTTATATAAATATAGTGACCCCTGGTTTCATATTTCAAGTGGTCTCTTGGACTCCCTTTGACTGTTCAGCTACCACATCATCCCTTAGAAGATTAGGTGTCTAACAGTAAAGAAAAACAAAGTAAGTACAAAATATGCATCCACCAACAATGAACATAAAATTTTCCATAAAGGTGTACCATTTACATTATTTGTGACATTCTCTTCTTTGTAGAGCTTTAAACAATTTTTTTCAATAGGATCATTTTACTTGATGTTCTAATAGAGGAACTTTTAGGAATTATGAGAAGAGAAAATTTTAGGTGCTATTTTTTCATGTTTTTTTTTTTGTTAAATTGTCAATTTCCATTTTTTTCTAAAAATGATTCACCCAAATTTTATAGTATAAAATCATTTTACCTACAAAATCACAAAAAATTATAGAAGACTATATAAAAAATCATTGGAAATTTGAATATTTTTACGGAAATACACCACAATTTTTATAATTTGTATATTAGGGACTAGTAAGATTCACCTAAGTTTCCAAAATTTAAGATGAATTTCCATCCTTAAATGTTTTCCTAATTATGAGTAGAAACTACTTTTGAAAGGTTCCACTTAGCTACAACTCACCGTAGTGAAGACTTTGCTTAAAAATTCATCTTTGTTTTAGTTCTTCAAGGAATCATTGTAATGGCTTATTCAAACAAAACTAACAATGACCTCTCAAAACTCTTTCTCTAAATTGACAATGATGGATGGAACCTAGCTCTTACCCATTAATCTCTAACCTCGATTGTGATACTAAATCCAAAAAATAAAAAATACTACAAATTAAAAATTCTCTATAAGGGAGATATTTTATTAAATTTTTTACTGCATCAAGTGCATAAATTTAACCCATATATATAAAAAAAAATAAGAGAGGTGAAATGGATAATATCAAAATTGGAAAGATAAATATGTCTACACGAATTTACAAATTGCAATAACTATTTACAATGGAAAAGAATGTACCATTTAAAGAATGTACCATTTAACTCTCCAGAAAAATGTATTGAAAATTATAATGTAATATATTAGATTACTAACATTTCTCTAATTAATTCTATCACATAAAATTTAATTCATGAAATGATAACAATCCATATACAATGACAATTTAAAAAATATGATGAACATATGGACCATATAATAGTAATTTCAGAAAAATTATGAAGATATGGAGCATAAGCTTCTAACGCTATTCTTCCATATTATTGCGGTTATCCCCTTCTTATTCCAAACACTACACCTCAAACTGATATAGATATGGGCAAGACATGGTTGAAAATTAACTATAAGTATAATTAAGTTGACCTACAAGGATTAACTTATACATACAAACTAAGTCTTTATGTTTGTTTAAAAACTAAAATCTAGTGATTATTTTAATGATGTTGATTTTTTATTATTATTTAAATTATATTTTTAAATAAATAAAAATAATGTTGATTTTTTTATTATTTAAATTATATTTTTAAATAAATATTTGAATTATACTAAATTCATAATTTAAATTTACAATTTTAATAGTTTAAAAAATGAGATTTAAAAATTGAACACTTGGATTATGCTTATATATATGCATTTCATGAAATATTTATCCTTTTTATAGTTTGAAGCATCCAAAGAATAAAGATAGTAGTTATTGAAGTAAGATCTAAAATACAAACAAATTGAGTTAATTTATAGATACAAACTAAGTATATTTTTCTTTTTCACACACATATATAGTGCAATTGACAACTAGGTTGGTCTCTTACTCATGTAACACAAGGTTAATTCCAAATTCTACCATTATAACATCTAGATGTCTAAGTATACCCCTTCCACAAGCATAAGTGAATCACAGGGATTTGAACCTTGAACCTCCTCATACATATTGTTTCATTTAGACATCCATCAAAAAACAAGTTTCCCCTAGAGGGCGATATTGGTTTTTTTAGTATTTGAAGTAAATTTTTAAATAAATGCTTGAACTATGCTATATTGATGATTCAATTGTACTCCCCAAGGAGGTTGCACAATAATTGTTTTCCCAAGTGACCATGATGTACAACAATCATAAGAAAGGGAGGTAGGCTACCCACACCTAGAAGATTGCATGGAAAAATCATTGCCACCATCCTAATTCATAGAATAGCATGACATTTATGGTCTTACATGCATTCGTGTGAGAGAATGTGGGATACCTATGGATCCATGGATCTCACACCATTTGAATCAAAAAAACATTCATGGTTATATGCAAGTGAGTAAACCACTACCATTTTAAGAAGAGGAGGATATCTTGTTAGATCATTCAATGAAAAATATGGTCAGTTCTTGAAGACTTTAAATCATGTCATCTACTCTAGGGGTCTTGTAATGCACAACTGCTAATTGTAGCCTACAAGCGCTATGCAGTCTTTAGCATTCACATTTGCATCATCCATATAGGATCTCAACCTTTAGTAATCATCCACACCTCTACTTTGAAAGGAAACATGTTACTTAGGTTCAATATTCTCCTTCACCCCCCTCCAATTCATTTTAGGATTGACTCTTTTCCATGATCTCTCCTCTTACTCTAGTTTGGAATTTTAGATCTTGCCTCTCTGTCTCGTTACTTAGCTCTATTTTTTTGTAGGTTTCCCTATCTCAACCTCCTTACAATTTTAACTCTCTCCCCCTTATTTCAGTTGGAGAGGAAAACGTCTCTCAGATGTAATTTTACCCACCCTCTACTCATCCCTCCCATGAAATTCCTTTCTACCTCCCCTATCTCTTACACAGTCATGGTTTGATGTCACACCACCTACCCCACTATGACTTGATGTAGGGGAAGTTCGACTATGTCCCCCTCTCCTAACCCCTGCTCCCTACATGCCACCTGATCTTATGCTTCCACTAGAGCTATGATGGACCATTATCAATGTCTCATTCTGTTGTAGCGGCTACAACCACCCTCCAAATTTTTTCCTTTGCTTCGTTTTGGAGCCTCCCTACTAAATTCTCAGCAGCTTATCTTACACTGCCCAAGTAATTGTGCTTTCATTTGAATTTTATCTTTCTCTTTATAGCTTGTGTTTGCTTACTTTCTATGTTGGCTAACCATAAGATGACCTCCTCTAACTTGGTTGGAAACTAGTTCTAGCACTGTCTTGATGATCTCTGCAATCCTAGAGGGAAACCACCCTTACTCTCAAGAAATGGTTCAACCCAACAGTGAGCTTGGGCTCCAGAATTACATAGACCTAACTAGCAGCTTTTCTTTAATTGGGAAATTGTGTATAGCATGAGAGGCAACTAGAGCCACTTATCCCAGGAATTTTGCAGAAGCATTCCCTCAGTTGTTATTGGATGCATGTGCCGGTGAGTTTCCCAATTCTCCCTAGAACTATACAATTTCTCCATACATGCAAGCCAACCTTTCTCGAAAAGGAAAAAGCAAAAAGTAAAAGGAATCATTAAAAAATAGGGATCTATTTTTAGCAGCTGGAGTTACACTTGTTAATTTTAGAAACTGCCGCTATGTGTCAGTTTTTCCTAGATTTTTGGACTTCACATCATAAACCCTAAATCGATCAAATCTATTTAATAGACGTCACCATAGCTCATTTTCACATTCGATCTTGGAGCTCTGGCATTCTCGAGGCATTTAGGAACCTTTGACACATTCAACGCATCTTTTCTGGGTAAGTCTTGCTTTTCTTGTCTTTTGCTGCTTTTTCTATCGCTTTTGTTTCTTTAGCTTGTGAGAGTGTTGTTTTACCCTTTTTATTGAAACACCACTAGCGTTTTGACTTTTTTAGCTTGTAGAAGTGTGTTTCTAAGTTTTTCATTTCCTTTCCTAAGAGTTGCATGCATAACCCAGTTTTTGCACTAGCGATCGTCGTTGCAGTGACTCTCCCCACAAGCTTCTTTGTTCTTCTGTTTGACTAATTCCTGCATTTGATTTGATTTCATGCATCACCATTCACTCAGATATGCACCAACCTTTGCTCGCACATTCAAATCTTCTTGTTTTCATGTTGGCCCTAGGTAGATCTAGGCCTCCTTGGCCTAGATCTAACTCTTCTCGCTATGCACTATGGAATTTTGGATCTCAAGGCTCTGCTTTGGCTCTAGGAATTGCATAGAGGCTACCAGTGACTAGATCCAACTATGCATTGCGTAGATCTAGGAGGTAGTCCTAGATTCTTACCCATTGGGATTGCACAATGCGTAGTCTCAGCCAACATCAAACCCAGACTAAACTATGCATTGCATAGTTCCAGTCATCAATAAGCCAACTAGACTGCACATTTCATAGTTCTAGTCATCATCACCTCTGACTGGCATCTGGGAGTGCACAATATGCAGATCTAGATGACAGTCCTTATCTTTGAATCACAAAATTGCGCAAACTTGCCCAACAATTGCCTAGTTTGTTGCATAATCAATCCTCGAAGTTATTTTTCATTTTAAGATCAAATTTGCATGCCATGAGAGTGCGTTCTATGTCCAAGTACATCAATTGTTGAGAAACTATTCAACAGTACAAGTAACATGGCTTCCAAGACATTTGGATCAAAAGATATTGTTAAGAGAAGTACTGGAGATGTAGTTGAACAAGTGGTAATGAACTTAATAGTTTATGTAGACACGCAGTTGTTCATAGAGAAGGACACGAAGACAACATGGCAGGAAATTAAGGACATATTTGTAGTTAGAGTCAATGAAGATCTGGAAAATTGATAGGTCTATGTAAACATCCATAAGTCAGGCTTGTATAAGGTTTCATGCAGGTACCCTGCCTTCCCATGTGTGGACATAATTCATTGGATTGTATCACACACCGATCCTGAGACCTTGACATTGAGAAATGCCAGTGGAACACAACTTGATACCTTTAGGATAGAAAATTATCATTAGATGTATCACTTACCATAGTCGGTGAACTGCATGGATGCACTCTTCTATACTCCCAACAATAATGTGAACACTAGAAAATAATGAAGCATTGGGTAAAAGAGCCATCGAAGTTTAGGTCGAAACCCTATCAGGTCTACAAGACAAAGTCACACAGAAAGTCCTAGAAACTCTTGATCATCTTTCCATGTCACTTGTACGGTTAAGAGAGTACGGATACCTTTCCTCACAATTGGATGGTTTTGTTGGATTAGTTGGAAAATGAAGGAAGGCCATTCAAGTGGTTGGATATGTTGTCTCTTCCGCTGAATGTGCATGTGACTTATGACTGAAATCTACCTAAGGATGAGCAAGTGAGATTATATATGCCCACGTATGTACTTGATGCAATATGTGCCCATCATCAGTTTCCTGGCATGGTTTGGACATGGACACCGTTAGATAATGTTGTGAACATTTATTTTAAGTTGCTTTCTGAGTGTAGCTACCAAGGGGTCATGTCGAGGCTATCTAACCATTTCATCACCTCGATTTACAAGATGATATTTGAGCAGGATCCACCTTGCATGTCCCAAGAAGCGATGCAGGCATTTCTTAGCATTGCATATTAGTATGCCTCACCCGGTGGCACCTTCATAAGGATGTTTGGTAGAGAGAATCCTTCACATGTTCTATCAAGGTTTTCCACAGATAAGTTGGTCAAGCAAGAGCTTGCATATAACATCTCCATGGGGTTATCAACAGGACTGCAGAGGAGGAAGAAGGCACCATGGCCCGCTCTTCCTTTGTAGATTGGATTGTATGAGATCCGAAGCTTGAAGGATGCAGATGCCAAGGTTAAGGACATAGAGAAGTTTGAGTTTGGCACAAAGGATTTCAATCTGTATGATCCCCACTACATATGCAAGAACCATTGTGCGAAGGTGTAATATCCATGGATCCACGAGGCATGTCATTGGTGAGAGGAGGACCCTTGTAGGCATTGCTACAACTCCTCTAAGATCAATCAACTGATCAACATGGCTATAGAATGGAAAGTAGCTTTGCAGACATTAACACCATAGGAAGAAACAACAACAGAACAATGATCAGGAAACCGACATAGGACAAATGCAAGAGGACGATTGCCAAGAACCCATAGGTTGAGAAAAGCTACAACTTCAGAGAAGATCCTCCCATTGAGAAAGTAGCTTTGGAAATAGAAGAAAAGAGGTAACAACGTGTGAGGAGAGTAGAATGAAGGAAAAAAGAGAAGAAAAGGTTGGAGGATGTAGAGAGAAAGTTGCAGGAAATAGAGAAGATGATTAAAGAAGGGCAAGAGTTAAGAAGGAGAGAGAAGGAAGAGAAGAAGAAACAGGAACAAGAATAAAGGCAAGGTGCAATGACATAGTGAAATTCACCTATATAGGTTAAGGAGTCAGAGAAGTCAGCATATGAAGAAGAGGGTGAGCAAGTGCAGGTTCGAGAACTTGCTTGGCAGATTGAGAAGATGGTTGAAGAAATGGACATTGAGTTGGAATAGGAGCGACAGAACCAAGATACCGACCTCATGGTGAGAAAATCTAAGGTCGCACCTCAGTCTCTTCCACTTCTAGAACCATAACTACTTTTGAGTGAAAAAGGTTAGGTTGTTCCCCCTAATGATGATATGGTGATGGATGTGTACAATCTGTCATTTGATGAGTTGCAACAAAGGATTATACATGTGGGAAGAAAGAAGCTCCTAGATGATCACGCATCACCTGCACATATAGAGGAAAGGGTGATCATGTTAGATGTTAAAAGAAATCAAGCTACCATGGTTGATTCTTCTAAGGATTATGCAAAAGCCATGAGTTCAACTATCAAGTTCTTGTTAGTAGAGAATGATTGGATGACAAAGGACTTACAAGAGGCCAGGTAGAGGAAAGTAAAGTCCACAAGATCCGCTATTACAGAGATGAGAAAATGGATACTTGTTGAAGTATTGACTCTTGAGACCACCATGTGGAAACTGTATGACATATTTATCATTGTGCACAAGGAAGTTGTCCATCTATATGGTTTTTAGGAGAATTGCATGAAGATTATCCAAACTTTCAAAGAAATACATGCTGCTATTATGCATGTATAGGAATGGACAATGAGGCAGAAGGGAGCCTCGCGTTACTTTCATAATATAATGAAGCCACAGACAGAGCTAGACAAAGCACAGATTTGGATGTTAATATGGAACTATGAGCAACTCCCTCCGATCATCACTAGAATTAAGGCTTCCTATGCAACATTTTTCAAGAGTCTAGATGTCATAGTGAGGACACACATGATCCCTTCAATTGGATCCCTCACTCAAGCCATGAAGAAGAATCAAGTCCTATTGGAGGTCGATAGGTACATGGATCAGTTCATGTGGGAGGCCACCAACGATGACTTGTAGTTGAGTGTAGAAAACATGTAGAAGTACATTGTTCGTCCAACCACCCTCATGACAATGTTGTGCATGCTTCCAGATGAGTTGGAAAAAGGTTCTAGAACCATATACCCGAAAGCCATGGAGGCAAGGGTCTAGAAATACATCACCAAACAATACGAGGACACAATAGCACAGTACCAAGCTTGGTATCAGTTCGTCACCAAATAACATCAAGAGGATGTTGTCGAGTTGATATTTCCCCAAGATTTCAAGTGATGGTGTTTGTTTTGTTAAACTGACTCAAGCCTATTTTGTCCCACATGGGTATATGAGTAGATTGTATTATTATTTGTAAATATATTGTAAGTGAAAGTCCAAGTGTCATTAGTCAAATGTGAACAATTTCTATGTATTGTAAAGAGTTATTTGTAAAGGAGTTGAAGAGTCACGCGGGTAGTTAAAGAGTCAAAGGGGAATATCAAGGGTCATCCTACCCTTTGCTATATATAGAACCTCATGACTCATAGTAGAGGCTTTTGAGAGCCAAGCTTTTGGCTAGGCATTTATTAGAGAAGTCTTGGAGAGTATTGTGATGAGCCTTGGCTTCTCCACAATGTAGAGCCACTACATCTCTTTAGAGGATCAGGCGGTGTTGACTATAATTTTCCACTATTGGGGCTAGTGATTGTTAGTGGTGTATGTATGGATGAAACTTTCACTTAATAATATAATCGAGCCAACACGTTTTCATGTATATGTTGTTATTGTAATTTGACTATTATGGTTGCTTTGGAAATTTATGTTATTTAACTTACGCATTTGTGTATGAACTACTTTGTATGACATGGTACGAATATTTTTGAAGACATGTTGTTGTATTAACTCATCAATTTGGTTTGTGGACTATTTTTCTTTCCATTTTATTATGTCATTCTGCTCGTGTGTTCTTTTCAAGTTGTGTACTATTACAAGCTTCTAAGGGACACACTTCCTTTTCACCTCTGTGTGTTAGAACCCCCGTGCACCTCACTTGACCTACTACAAGGTCACACACTTGCTTTCGACAAAGTTATCATACTTACCCTTGCTCACTACCACAGTTAAGTAACTACTTTACTACCCACTGTTGGAACTCCTACTCCAAATGGTCTGAGGTCTATCTTGGACTTCTTACCAGGGAGATCCCTTGACATGTTAGTGGGTCCATCACTATCCACATTTCTGGCACTAGAAGGAGGACCAGATGACAAGCTGAGACATTAAAGCTTTTTTTGAATCTCTAAACGTCATTCGTTACTTACATTACAATCTAATCTCCAACATGTTTTTCTCATGCACATGATTTCTAAGTGTCAGAGGATGTCATTGATGACTTGTCATGACTCGAATACAATGGTGAAAGCAGAATAGGCTTGTTAAGACACGGTGTTGCCTTCTTAGGCTTCAATGAGAGGAATGGAGTCTCCTCAGATGACATTTCATGTCGGTTATTCACTCACATGTTCAGGTGGCACATTCAGAAATGATGTTTCACATTGGCCGCAACCTCTATTCACTCTTTTAATCACATGATTAAAGAGTTAGGTAAATCTTTCTTCCGTCATGACTGTAAAGCACTTAATAAAAAAATTCTAGAATTACATGATTCACCTAATCCCTTTCATTACCTTTTTCTCTTTGATACCAAAACCAACAATTTATGAGTTCTACTCTCATTATACCAGGGTAATTCTATACAGAAAACCCCCTTATTGAACTCCAAAATGAATTTTTCTACTATATCTGTTTGTAATAAAGATTCCTCATGCCTGCAACTTACTATGCTTCTTATTGTAGCTCTTACTGTGAACTACAAGATGATAATCATAACCCATTTCTATTCGACTATCATCCCTATAGATGAAGGTATAGAAAAGTGAAAGGCGGAGCCTTATACAAAATCCCAACATTTTCTAAGATAGAAAACAACTTAGATGCCATAAATGACTGGCTTATTGCTTTGTCTGATGATTAGAAATCATGATTTTTGGTTGGTGGCTTTTCCATATGCTATTCACTCTACTCTATTTATTATTCAGGGTGTTATCATGGCCCTCTTTGATCTTGATAATCTAGTCTATCAGGGATAGGTTCAACTCCTCAATAGCTCAATTTCTCCTTTGTTGCAACTATCCTATTTTTCTACTACTCACCTTGTCAATGGAGGTTGATCTTTTTCACAATTTCTACTTCCCTCACCTTCTCCTCAGGTACCCCATTGCTTGGGAATCTGAGGAATATCACCAAAGGATATGAAGTGATTTCTTCTTTCCCATGGTTGTCTATCTTATCTTTTTCAGTCTATTCCTTATTTTTTAGTGCATGTGTTGATCTGGATTTAAACAAGAACAGAACAAATTACAGATATAATCATACATATAGATATGAAACAGAAATAATATTTCATTTCATTACTGTAAAATACTGAAATATTCTTACAAACATAAATGGAAATAAATTAGCTAGGGCGATGGTAGCTTATCTCTGAGAAGATATGTGGCGGCTACATGCCTATGAACTACATTATAATGAGTCTCGAAGGCCTATTTATTGTTGAGAAATAATGGAAACCCTAAACATCCAAAAACATAACCCTGGAAGGTGAAATTCCAAACTGTGGGCCTCGTTTGGATAAGGGTCATAACTTTGGCATACGATCTTCGTTTGACGCACACAATATCTCGTTAGAAAGATATATCCAAGAAATACAACTTTGGGATGAGAAACATCAATCCATGGACCCATGTTGCTCTTAGTTTTCCCAAAAAATGTCATTTAGGGCCTCAAAATGACTCTGGAAGTTCAGGACTCGAAAAACTGCTAAAAATAGTAAACTGTGCTACAATTAAGGAAACTGAAAAGATCAAAGAAACAATAGTGGGGGTCCAAGTGGACTTGGCGGGTGGCCAACAATATCCACTTGCATCATTCCTACCCCTTAGGAAGCAATGGTCCCCATTGCGTTGAGTTCCTCCATGAGATGAGGAAACTTCTACTGAACTTGGTCCCTGGTGAGCCACTTGCCTTGGTGAAGGATTTGGCCTGCTTTGACAACTTGATACAGTTGGATATTTTGCTGGTGAGTGTGCTTGATCTGTGTGTCCATGATCCGATCAGTTGCAGCTTGTTCCATGCAATCTAGATTTAACTACACGGTTGTGAGTTGTTCTGCAATGTCGGATGTGTCTAGTAATGGTAGAAAGTATGGCCGAAGGCGGTCCACATTGAACACTGGGTGCAGGCCAAGGAATGGGGGAATGTTGAGCTTAAATTCATTGTATCCCACAACCTTGGTAATGGTGTAAGGACCATATCTGAGTGGTCTGAGTTTCTGATAAGCTCTAGTGAGGCGTTCCTCTGGCAAATGTAGCCAAACTTTGTCGCCCACCTAAAACTTGTGTGGCACCTGATGTTGTACCTGCTGGCGAATATGTTGGATGTGCTTAATGAAGTTGTTTTAGTTATCTGTTTCAGATTGGACATGAGCCTAATGTGTGTGAGTAGCTGCAAATGGCATGGACACATCAGTGGGACATAGTGGAGGGAATCCCAAGCCCACCTGAAAAGGGTTATGGCCAGTCGAGCTATGGAGAGCCCGGTTGTAGCTATGCTGAACATAGGAGAGGCTCTCATCCCATATGCATGGATGCTTTGAGTTGTACATGCAGAGAATGTGTATGATCCATCCTGTTGACAACCTCTGTCTGGCCATCGGTTTGAGGATGGAAGGCTGTGGACTTAGTGAGTTTGTTGTCTAGCATCGACCAAAGACTAGATGAAAATGTATTGAGGAGTCCCGCTCTGAGATGATAGACTGTGGGATCGCAAAGTATACCCACACTCATCCAAAGAAGAGTTTAGGAGTGGCTTCTGCTGTGATATTCTTCTTGCAAGCTGCCATAATGGTCATCTTCAAGAACCTGTTGATGACCAAAAAAACACAGTTGTTTCCATGCTTAGTAGAAGGAAGGCCCGACATGTAATCCATGGAAATGGATTTCCAAGGTTGACTAGGGGTAGGTAGTGGGGTGTAGAGGCCTTGCTTCTTGATGGTCAGTTTGGCAATGGCATAGGAAGTGCATGATCTGATGTACTTCCCGACATCCTGTCGAAGATTCATCCAATAGAAATACTTTTGTAGTATTGCCACCATTTTCTCGACCCCGAAATGCCCAGCAACTCGACTGTAGTGTGCTTCCCAAATCATCTTGGCACGTTCACTTGAAGGAACACAAAGGTGACCTAGGTGGCATAACAGGGCATCCTGGAGGTGAAAATCTTGAACATGCTGATCCTCCAAGAGTGTCTGGTATATGTGGCTGAATTTTGGGTCGCTTTTGTAGAGAAGTGGCCAATCAGAAGTCTCATGCCCACAAGAGTTGAGTACGGTGGTTAACGCCATGATCGGTGGTCGACTGAGGCAATCTGCAACATTATTGGTGCTTCCCTTCTCATACTTGATATTCAAATGGAACTGTTGTAGGTATGTGGACCATTTATGATGGCGATCATTCTTCAATTTCCCTTGGGTCTGTATGAACTGTAGGGGTCAGTGGTCTATGTGGATGACCATTTCCTTCCCCAAAATGAAATGCTTCCATTGTCGATAGACCTACACAATGGAATACATCTCTTTGTCATAAGTGGGATACTTCCAGACTGTGTCTGAAAGTGTCTCATTGTGGTATGACACTGGATGCCCGTGTTGAGTAAGGACTGCCCTAATAGCATAGTCAAAGGCAACTATCTCGACCTCAAATGGTTGTTGCAAGTCTGGTAATGCAAGAACTGGTGCCAAGCAGAGGCGATATTTCAACTCTGTGAATGCCTTCCGTTGAGATTCAGACCAAAATAATTTTTCTTTCGCTCCTCCCTTGGTGACTTGACTCAAGGGCCAAGTGACATGAGAAAATCCCAACACGAACCTGTGGTAGAAGTTGGAAAGACCTAGAAAGCTATGGAGCTATGTTAGAGTGGTTGGAGATGGCAAATCTTGAATGACTTGGATCTTGGCTGGATCCACATGCACCCCATGTTCATCAATAATGTATCTCAAATACTGAACCTGGGTCATGGAAAAAGTGCATTTCTCCAAATTGGCACATAACTTTTGTTGTCGTAGTGTTTGGAGAACCTGTCAGATGTGGTGGAGGTGCTCTTCCCAACTCTAGTTGAAGATCAGGATGTCATCCAAGTATACCACTACAAATGAGTTGGTGAATGGCCACAAGATGTCATCCATTAGCCTCATGAAGGTTGTAGGAGCATTTGTCAATCTGAAAGGCATAACAAACCATTCGAAAAGGCCCTCCATGGCTTTGACGACAGTGTTCCACACATCGAAGGGTTTGATTGGTACCTGGTGATATCCTAACTTCAAATCGATCTTGTTGAAATATTTCCCCCTTCAGTTTGTCTAGGAGGTCATCAATCTGTGGGATTGGATACCTATTATGGACAGTGATCTTGTTAAGTGCCCAATATTCAATACAAAGTCTCCAAATCCCATCCTTCTTCTGTACGAACACGATCGAGCTCCCACAGGGTGATGAACTTAGATAGATGTGACCTTCCTCCAACTGCTCCTAAATCTGCCTCTTGATTTCATCTTTCTCTAGAATGGAGCACTAATAGATTGGTCCATTGAGCAGCAGCACACCTGGGGTCAGATCGATGGAGTGATTGACCTATCAATGCAAAGGAATCCCTGTGGGGGAGGTGAAGATGTCCTCGTACTCCTCCACAACCTTGTCCATCTGTACTTGTCGTGCGAAGGGGCCCTGTCTGGAGGTCATGGCCACTATCTTATTCTTTCCTTAAGGGAGTATCATCAGAACAACAAATTTCATGGTTTTGGAAATGAGCTTACTGCATTGTTTTGCATTAACCAAAGAGATGGTGGTAGGTGGTGCTACCTCTGGTATCCTGTACAACTTATTTCCCAATGTAACAATAACAACATAGGGCCTTGATTCGTACACAACATGTCACTTCCACGAGTATGGTTGTCCTAATAATATATCACAAACATCAAGGGGAGCAATGCCACACAATACCTCATCCGTGAAGGGCTTGATGTTGTATGGAAGGCGACACTACTGGCTCACGGGAAGATCCCGTTCTTGGTGAAGCCACCCGATGGTGTACGATTATGGATGTACTGTGGTCGGTAAGCCCAGCCACTTCAAAACCTCTACCAAAATGAGGTTCTTTTGGCTCCTGCTGTTGATAATGAAGTGTAGCGGGGAGCCCTTTACCCACATCTGGGAGTGGAAGAGATGCTCCTCCTCCTCTGGATCTTCAGGTTCCTCCTTCTGGATCTTCGTGGTGGCAACAGTGGCGTTGGGCTTCGTATCGATAATATGCTTCCCTTTATCATTCCCTTTGTTTGGTTTTGACTCAGAGTCAGAACATGATTCTAAAACCTTTAGCTCAACCACCAGTGACTACTTGGCCCAACACTCACATGCATTGTGAATGGAGCTCTTATGGAACTCACACCACTTTCCCGTGTCCTTTTTTAGCTTCGCGGTGCTGTTCTTTGCTTGCATCTTTGGCGGATTTTCTTGGGCCACCCTTCCTTAACTTTTTCATTTGTTCTGCGATTTGGGGGCACCTTTCCCTTGCTTCAGATTCAGAGATCCAAAGTCTCGCTTCTTATGTTTAAACTTTTGCTCGATCTTAACGACATATTGGTATGCCGTGCCAAGTGAGGTGATGTTTAGGAATCCTATTTATTCCTGGATGTACCTGTGTAGGCAACCACAATATTTGAGTACCAAATGCTACTCTGAATCCTTGATACCCAACTTTGTGAAGGGTATGGAAAATATTGGTAAACTTTGGCACGTCTTAATCCCTTCCCTATCGCAGCATGGGCCACTCTATGTATGATCCTCATAGCTTCTAACAAGGTAGTACTACTCCTTGATGGCAATATGGAATGAATTCCAAGTGGGTGCAGATGAAAACAGTGAGGCTATACTTTCATCCTTCTACTCGCAGTAGGTTTCCCACTAGTCCTTGATGTGGGGGGTGGCTTTGAGAAGAGCGAAACTAATCTTTTCCTGGTTGGAAAAATCATGAATAGAAAAACACCCTTCTAACAGATTTAACCATTTATCTAGGACGTCTTCATCTATCTGACCCTCAAATATGGGAATGTCAAAGTAAAATTGTACCTTAAAGGGTGTGGTGCTTCCAGAGTAGCTACTGGAAGTAGATGTGTCGCCCCTGGGTAGCCGCTGAAAGATTGGGGCAAAGTTGTCCATCATCGCATTCCTTTGTCGCTTGAGGGCCTCTTTGAGCAAGATTTTGATAGGATCTCCTTCCCGCTCATCTTTCTTTTCATCCGCCATGGGAGGCCGTCGGGATTTGCGAGGCTGGTCTTGCAAAGGCTCGACTAGTTGAAGCCCTAACTCCTTATATCCCAACCTCAGTGGGGACATGCAAAGAAAGACAGAGACAGAGCAGACTACTTTGATACCACTGATATGGATTTAAACAGGAGCACAACAAATTACAGATATAACCATAGATATAAAAATGCAATAGAAATAATACTTCATTTCATTACTGTAAAATACTGAAATATTCTTACAAACAAAAATGGAAATAAACTAGCTAGGGTGATGGTAGCTTATCTCTGAGAAGAGATGTGGCAGCTACATGCCTCTAAATTGTGTTACAATGAGGCTGGAAGGCCTATTTATTATTTAGAAACAACAAAAAACCCTAAACATCCAAAAACCTATCCCTAGAAGATGAAACGCCAAACTGTGGGCCCTGTTTGGGTAAATTGGTACATCAACTTCCCGGGGTCGTAACTTTGTCATACAATCTCCGTTTGATGTGCACAATATCTCATTAGAAAGATCTATCCAAGAACTACAACTATGGGAAGAGAAACATCAGTTCATGGATCCATGTTTCTCCCATTTTTCCCAAAAATATCGTTTAGGGCTCAAAACGGCTCTGAAAGTTCAGGACCCAAAAAACTGCTAAAAATAGTAAATTGTGCTACAATTAAGGAAACCGAAAAACTGAAAGAAACAATGGTGGGGGTCCAAGTGGACTTGGCTGGTGGCCACCAATATCCACCTGGATCATGTGTTGGACATGTGTTTGGTAGTTTTCTTATGAATAGGACATGTGCCAAACGTGTCAAACATGTATCCTCACGTATTAGTGTCCGACATTAAGATACAGGACATGAGGCATGTTAGGAGGTGCCTGATTACTTAGTCACTAAGTAAAATACACAACTTTATTTCTCAAAGTGCATTTGTCCTCCTTCTAGCTTGAGCTCTCCTTGATAAAGGTAATTTATTGCTTCCATTGTAACCATAATGTTGGTGAAGAGGGGTTTGACCATGTCAAGTGGTTTTTAGACTCATGTCAACAAGGATGTTCTCCAATTTTGTTTTTCAAAAGCTTCAAATGATAATAGGTAGAATTAGAAGTAGTGTTTTCTCATAACATTCCTTTATTGAACTTAACTTCAAAGGTTCAAATTTGTTGTCTCGCAATCACTAAAATTTGGAATACATGCTTTAATTACTTTATGTAATGGGGTGAATGACAAGTAGTTTTTCACTTCAAATGAATTCAATGCTTAAGTGATCACGGTTCTCCTTCACCATTTATTCAAGTTCCATTAAACACTTTTGATTACACTCTTCATAGGTTGTAGAATCTTTCTTCAAGGGCTCATTCCATGTCGGTTTCCCATAAATTCAAATATTCATCAATGAGGGGGAATAATATATTGATATTCAATGGATCTCCTTTTTCCACTAGGCTTTTGTGGTTGAATGGAACAACATAAAATGGTCGCAACTCTTTTAATATTTCCTAGAATAACTGCATGATGAACCCAAATTAGAAATCGGATTAGTGATTTGCTTCAAGTGGCATTGATGTGACCTCAATTTGGTTCACAAGTAGAGATAAAATCAAGCCACGAGAAAAGTTTCTAGTTTTGACAGCTAGAACTTGTAGAGTCAATGGAAATTCCTTAATATTACTTGAAATTTCCATTAAGACCCCAATATAAAAATGACATCAAAAATTTTCTTTAGATGAAAATGGTGTGACTGCAATCAAGCTCCTAAACAAAAAGAAAGACTAAGTTCATTGTAGAGTGCAAAGATTGTCTTACCTTGACATCCTATTTTTCCTATCTCTCCTCTCTTTTCCTATACTTATCACCTAAATAATTAAATAGACACAAGGTTTTGTTGAAGGTAAGCAATAACATGTCTTCTTATTCATGTTTGTCTATATACCCTATTGTTTTGTTAAAGAATGTTTGGCTACAGAATTGGTCTATTTCTGTAGCTAATCCAGATTTTTGTAGCTACCTCCATTGTTTACAAGGTTTAGAATCTCCAGCTCAACGAAGAAAGATACGGATGGATACAGAATGGTCCCCTAGTGGATTCCTTCCTATTCCCTTGAACCAGTTCATCAAGATGATCACAGGATATCACGGTCAACCCCAAAGTCAACTACAAGATTGTTGTTGGGACAAAACTTGAGTTTCATCGAAACCTTAGCGATTTGCTTTTGGAATAGAAAATTGAATGTTTAGCGATATAGTTTAATTGAAATAAATATATTTAGGCTTAAAATTCTCATGCTATCATAACAAAGACTTATTATAAAAACTATGGTGCACTGTGCTTTGGTGCACGATGGATGATGTAACTTTTGAAACAGTTTGTTAAATTTCATTTTGCAAGTAATAGAATTGGTTTTATGTTTGTATGCACTGCGTTGATTGGAGATTATGGATTGATTTGTGGAGGGCTCCTATGACAAGTAACAGGTCTTTAACCAATTGCAATTAGATTTCTTTCATTACTTGAATACTCTATTTTTGTGTGAAGAAATGCAATATGATGAGTTCGCCAGTGAATCATTATATGCATGAGCACTTCCCTTTGATTTATACCTAGTTTAATTTGCTATTTGAATTTCTTTTTATCTGGTACATTATGGTTATTTCATTTTCTTTTTCTCTAGTGTCGTCTAACTGTGTTTACTTCATAGCATAGTTGTTGTTCAGAATGTCTTGTTTGGATGAAATTGAATAAGTAAAAGTGTGTGAGTGTTCTCCTTAAAAAATGAATTCATACAGTATTCCTTTACAGTTTGATAGAATAAATTTCTCTTGCACTTGGTAAATTAGAGCTGCAACATAAAAGTTCAAGACAAAAATCCAAAATAGTCTAACACAAGAATAATCTAGAATCACTCTCATATCATCCATAAACTAATTCAATAGAGAATAACTCCTAAGAAATTAGCTGATAACTTTATGGATTGAGACATTAATATAATTAATGACACCATCTCCATACTAATCTTAATTTTAGACCCTAACAATAATATACCAACATAAGAATAACTTCTAGCACATATAGTGAAACTGTACTTCATCAGTATACCTACCCTAGTTGATAATTTATGATTGACAATTTACATACATTAAATTGGCCAAGCATTTTGGCGTCGTTACTGGGGATGTACAAATGGAAGTTAAGAAAAAAAAATCAAAACATGATATGCATAGGATAAAGACTCTAGAGGTAGTTTTTTAGGGCGAGGAATAAGTTTAATTCCCACAAATCCACTCACTTCACCACGATTTCAAGAATCCACACCACCTACTCAAACCTGAATTCCATTAAGAGGTCAACAAAGGCTTCTTGATATCTCAATATCAGAAATCCAATCCAGAACTTCACCCACTTCCACTACTAAAGCTATAATTGAAGAAAATCCTAAATCCCCAACTATAGGAGTAATTTTTCTATCCTCCATTAGTGAGCAAATTTTGCGAGAAAAGTTAGAAGTTCCTAGTGAAGAAGAGTAATAGGAAACTTATATTGAACAACCATTGATAGAGGAACCAGAGAGATTAGAAGAACACTATATTAGTTCTGAAGAATCTATTATGGCTAAAGAAGGGGAAGGAGAGGTACACAATGTCCATGGCGAGGAAAATAGGATTGGAGGAAGGGGTAGAGTAGAGTTGGAGATAGGAACAGAGGAGAGGGTAGAGTCAAAGGAAACCAAGATCCTTCTAGATTTCCTATTCTTGATGAAGATACAACCCTCACAATGAAAAATATATCACCCTCAATTCTTCCTAATTTCCACAGAAAAAGAAATGAATACCGAGAGACATTTCTCTTCAAATTTGAAGTATTATGCAGATCATATGACTATCTGCATGATGCTAAAAAATCAAAATTGTTCCCTGCTACATTAAAATACTCAGCATTAAAATGGTTCATGGGTCTAGGAGTGCATTCTATAATGACATGGGGACAAATAAGAAGCTTTCTTAGACAAATATAGATATTATTGTATGCCTAGTAACCTTAAAGATGAAGTCTTCAAAATGACACAAAAAGAAGATGAAAATCTTGAAGATTTAGTAGAAAGGTTTGTTTACAATGTTAAAAGAGAAAAAGTGGAAAATTTGGATGAGGAAACCTTAAAATCTCTCTTAATCAGAGTTGTTAAAGATGAGTGGATCGATCTCCTTAACCTAACTGGGAAGGGAGATATTTCCCAACTACCATTTGCAGATATTTTTGATTTATGTGTACATATCTCAAGGGGTAAAGCATGAGTTGGAAGGAGTCATAGAGACGCTCTCTTGTCAAGAATTAATAAATCTGCAGTTGGGACAGTCAACAGGGTAGAATTAGGAAATTTTCGTGATACCTTCAAAACAGATATTTTAGGGAGCCTAAGTGAGATGATAGACACCCTTAAAATACAAATCAAGCAAAATTCTGAAAATGTTGCATTATCCATCTTCTGTCCTAAATTTTGAAAGAAACATGCCCTAAGAGAGTGCCCCTTAGATTCAAAATCCATAGAAACTTGTGTCATATGTGCAGATAATCATGATACGAAGGAATGTCCATCCTTACCAGGTCTTAAGGCTGTATTTAATGATGAAGGAATATCAGAACCAGTAGATCCTCTTTACTTTATAGCCAAAATACCATGGAAAAATCCCCAACCAAATCAATCACAAGGACTCAGACCATAACAATTTGTTCAGTCTTCACAAAATAATTGGAATCTAACCTGATAGCCTTGGGCTCAGCCACAGTCACAACCTCGGAATCAAGGATCGCAAAATCCTTATGGAGCCTATGCTCAATATCAAAAATAATGGCCATCCTACCTTCCACCACAATTTCTACCACCATCTAATCAAATTCCCCAAGCTAACCAATTACCACAAATTCTAGTTTAGAATCAAAACCCACAACTCTCCCTACAATTTCCACAAAAACCAAATCAATTACCCGCTCAGCCACTTCCGAATCCTAATAATAAAATACCACAACAATTTGTGTACAACATGGAGGGGCAAAATCCTCAAATTTATGTAGCAACTCCACTAGACCTAAAAAATGTCCAATTAAGGTATGGAAGAGTGCTACCAAGAAAACCCCTTGTTGTGATTCAAGAAACAAGATCCTATCTTCAAAACCACATAAACCAATCAGAAGAAGGGGAGACCTCTCTCCTTAAAAGGAGAACAAACAAACAGAAGATGTTTCGATAAACACTCCCATCATAGAACATTCCTCGGTATCAATTAGACCACCTTTCCCCGAACGGTTGAAAATTGATGAAGGGGTAGAAAAACAAATTATCTTGCCTGACTACAATATGATGGATGAATTGAGAAATGTTTGTATGAAGATTCCTTTATTACAAGCCATAAAATAAATACCAATTTTTTCGAAAACAATTAAGGAACTAAGTACACAAAGATCAGGGAGAAAAAGAAAAGGCATAAAAAGAATCTAGTTAGTTGGAAAAATTGCAGACATTACGATGGGGAAAATGACAATTAAAAAATACTTAGATCCAGGAAGCCCCATTGTAAAAATTCACATCAATGGAATTGAAATACCAAACACATTGATTGATCTGGGAGAAGCCATAAACATAATGAGTAAACAAGTAATGGAAACACTTGGGATTCCTAACCTTCAATACACACCAACCTTATTGCAATTAGTAGATAGGTCTGTGATTAAACCTGATGGTGTGTTGGAAGATGTTTATGTATTCTTAGATTCTTGGGAATATCATGTTGATTTCATGGTCTTAACAGCCAAGAATAATTTAGGAGGACATCCATTAATTCTAGGAAGACCTTGGTTAGCTACAGCTAATGCTTTCATCAGTTGTAGATCAGGAGACATGTTTATCTTAGATGGAAATTCTACAAAGAAATTTACATTATATCCTGCTGTAAGAACAACAATAGATATAGAAACTGAAGAATGGATTGAAGATTAAGAAGATATAGAACCCATTTTTACTACTGAACACGTAAGAGAGGAAGACCAAATTCTAAATCTACTGGAAAATAATGAATCTTCCTCACATTATGATCATAGTCGCAATGACTATCTCTCATATAAATAGGTATCATTACTCTCCATGGAAAAATTTGGGAATTCCTCGATAGAAATCTTTCCAGGAAAAACCTTGAATGTCAATAAAAACTTGGAAGAAGTGCATCAATTGATAGAAATTTTACAAAACATTCTTCTGCCTTTGCATGGGAATACATTGACATGAGAGGGGTTGATCCTAAAACTTGCATACATCATATCTACATTGAAAAGAATGTGAGACCGATTAGATAGCCTCAACGAAGAATGAACCCAAATGTAAAAGAAATTGTTAAGGAAGAGTTGTAGAAATTGTTAAATGAAAATTTCATCTATTCGACATCTGACAGTCGGTGGGTTTCACCCCTAGTAATTGTTCCTAAGAAAAACGGAAAATGGAGAGAATGCATCAATTACAAGGAACTAAATAAAGCAACATTCCACTACCTTTTCTAGATTAGGTCTTAAACACATTAGCACGGAAAAAATATGTTTCCTTCTTGGACAGGTTCAGTGGATATAACCAGATTCTGGTAGCCCCTGAAGATCAAGATAAAACCACATTCGCTTGTCCATGGGAAACTTATGCTTACCGAGTACTTCCCTTTGGATTATGCATTGCTCCAGTAACATTACAAAGAGCAGTCCTTGAAATTTTCTCTAATATTATTCACGATTGTGTAAAAGTGTACATGGATGATTTCATAGTTTATGGAGATCCTTTCAATGAAGTACTAGAGAATTTGGAAAAAGTATTAATAATATGTAAAGAAACAAATCTCTCGGTAAGCCGTGAAAAATGCTTCATGATGTTTAACGAAGGAATTATTGTAGGTCATCATATTTCAGGAGATGGAATGAAGTTAGATTCATCTAAAGTTGAAGTCATTTCTAAGTTATCAATGCCAAGTTGTCAAAAAGATGTTAGAATTTTTCCCAGTTTTACTGGATATTATAGAAGATTCATAGAAAACTTCACAAAAGTTGCATCCCCGTTTTTAAAATTTCTCACCAAGGACTGTGAATTCAATTGGGATTCTGAATGTCGAGCTACCTTTGAAACTTTGAAAAAGAGAATTTCTGAAGCACCTATCTTAAAAGAACCTAACTAGAAATTGCCTTTCCATATCTCAATGGATGCTTCAGATTTAGCCTTAGGAGCTGTGTTGGGACAAAAATATATTACTCCTTATGCAATCTATTATACTAGTAAAAATTTAACTCCTGTAGAGTCAAATTATACTGTAATTGAAAAGGAGTTTTTAGTTGTAGTTCATGCCATTAACAAATTCAAACATTAGATAACTGGATATGGAACTTTTGTTCACACAGACCATTCTTCCATTAGATACCTAATGAATAAACCAATCACTAATGGAAGAATAACCAGATGGCTCTTATTGTTGTAAGAATTCAACATAACCATTCTAGATAGGTTAGGAAAGCAGGATACAAATGCCGAATTTTTATTTAGAATACAAAATGAAAATAATGATCAACTCGTAGAGGATAAATTTCCTTATGAATATCTTTTTGTAGTATCTACTAAATCACCTTGGTATGTAGATATTTCTAACTATTTAGCTACAGGAAAAATGCCATTTCATTTATCGTCGAGAGAAAAGAGGAGAATAGTCCACAATAACACATATTATTCATGGATAAATGAAGAGTTATACAAGACAGGACCAGATCTCATCATCAGAAGATGTGTTCGAGAGGATGAAATACCATAAATACTTAAAGCTTTCCACGATGAGCCATGTGGGGGAAATTTTTCTGACAGAACCACTGCTTACAAAATCTTGCTTTTAGGATATTATTAGCCTTCCATTTTCAGGGACACCAAAGAATATGTTAAAATATGCTACAATTGTCAAATAATGGGCAAACCCACTCTTTCAAATGAAATGCCACTACAACCACAGGTACTCATCGAACCATTTGAGAAGTGGGCACTAGATTTTGTTGGACTAATCCGCCCACCTTCAAAGCAAAATAAGTATATTCTGGTATTTACTGATTATGTCACTAAATGGGTAGAAGCTAAACCACTTCCTTTTGCTACTGAAAATGTTGTAGTTTCATTTCTTTTTTAGCATATTTTTACCTTTTTTGGTGTTCCAAGAGAAATTGTAATAGATCAAGGAACACAGTTCACATCCAAATTAGTGCAGAAGCTTGTGGACCAATACAAAATCAAACATCAGAAGTATACTCCATATCATACATAAGCCAATGGACAAGTTGAGTCCACAAATAAGGTGATTTAAGCAATGCTTACCAAGACTATACATCTACACAGAAAGGACTGGGTGGAAAAGCTTCCAGAAGCTTTATGGGCCTACAAAACTACATGGAGAAATACTACAAGACATACTCCTTATGAACTTGTTTATAGGAAGCAAGTCTTACTTCCGATAGAGTTCCAGATCCATACCTATAAGACAATAGTCTATTTAGACCTTTACTTATCAAAATCACAGAAGCAAAGGATGAGACAACTAAATGAACTTGATGAAATCAGACAAGAAACCCTCCAGAGAACTAGCCTAGTTCAACAACAGAGATCTAGATGGTATGATAAGTACATTAAAGAAATGAAATTTCATCCAGGAGATTGGGCATTACTCTTTGATTCAAAGTTCATTTTCAAGGGAAATTCCAAACCCACTGGCTTGGACCTTATGAAGTTGAAAGTGTTTTTGACAATTGTGCAGTTAGAATCAGGACTATTGATGACGAGAAAATTTCTCTGTTAGTAAATGGACATCGACTCAGATTGTACCAGAAGCCATTGACAAAATCGGAATTTGTTAAAATGTTCCAAGATAATTTAGAACTGAAAATGGTCAAGAAGAATTCTTCTTCTTTTCCACCTTAGAAATATTTACTCAGTTTACTTGAAAAAAATAAAATAAAAGAAATTAATAAGTAAATTATCTATCTATCTATCTATCTATCTATATATATATATATATATATATATATATATATATATATATATATATATATATATATATATATATATATATATATATATATATATATATATATATATCTAATAATAATAATAAATAAATAAATAAATAATAAGAAAAAAAGGTATAAACATGAAAACCAACATGTGGTTGGCAGGTTTATACAAAAAAATTAGAGTGAAAACCAATTTTGGTGGCACTTCAAATTTTCGTTTCAAAAAGAAAATAACAATGTTCCTTTATTAAAGTTTTTTTCTCAGCTATAGAATCAACAACTTTTCGTAGCTCAGACAAGTTTATGTAGCTACGACAAGTTTCTGCAGCCTAACAATTTGTTTTTAAGCCCATAGGGACACTTGGTGATTTGAATTGAAAGATAATTTACAGAGCAAAGTACCTGCAGGAGATCTCAGAACAACAAACAAGGTTAGAAAAGTGGATCACAAGTATGTTCTACTTTAATTTAGAAATAGGGATTGATATATTGCATATATGACTAAGAAGACATAGTAATGCTAAAAATTAAAATGAAATCATTACAACTTAAGGGTGATGGTCGCCTAAAAAACATCATAATCCACCACTTAAAATTCATGTCACGTCCCCATTCCAAATACGCCGAAGTAATCACAGAATCATCATTTTAAATGCGCCCAATAGTCTGATTCATTCCTATAACCCTTATTATAATCCACTTGTTCTTACACTCCTCTGAACTTTCATAGCCACTCCGTCCTTCTGCCAGTTAGCAAAACCATACCAACACCATTCTCTTGTCATGGTAACCAGTCTTTGAGGTAAAGCATCCTCCATAATGGGGATCATTGTTCAAACTGAGCCAGCAGGGTAGAAATTCTTAGAGGGATACCCTCAGACCAAGGAGCTACTTCCAAAGAAACAATGGTTGTAGTTCATTGAAAAATTTAACAGTTTTCACAGGGAAGTCACAAAGACATTTGCACGCTCGTTTGATGGAACTGAGGCCGAAATAGGAGACATTAATATAACCATAACAGAGTCTGTGAACGCAGAAGCTACTCAATTACCAAGGAGCAGGGGAAAATGGTTCAAGAATAGGGGAATTAATTGAGAAGATTGGAAGGTCTTCCTAAAAAATCAAAATATGGACACCACTGTCTTCAAGAAAGGTATTCCTAGCACAACCCTTAAGAGTAAATGCAGAAATTTATTGCTTATGCTTCAAAAATTTGTCACCTGTGAGGGTCGGTTTGGGTATATGTATTTTTACCATGTCAGGATGATGATGCATTTTCTTGAATATCACGAGATGAAGCTTCCTTATTTTCTCTTACATAGTGTTGATGCGGCGAATGTTCGCTATGCCAACAAGGGGAACTAACTCGATTGCAGACCCCAATCATATTTGCTTTCGTTTGGAATGGCTAGTCCCGATGGGTTTTAGAGGATCCTGTAAACTATTATATGTGTTGAAAGATCGCTTCCTGGAGGAAGACTTCAACTAAATCAACAAATGAAGCAACTAACCTATATGTATCAAATCCTATCTACACTAATTCTAACTACTTATGCTAGTCCTAACTATTCTAGTCTATCCTGCAGGAGCATAACAAAAGGAAGTTAAACATCATATATAAATTCCAATTCCTAATGAATCAATTACTGGTTCACAAACGAACAAGTCTATATTAAATCTTAATTGCAATCTAATTACTTATATAGGAATACACATTCCTTTCCATACAAATAAAATTTGCAACTGATGTTTAACAAGGTCTCGAATTAGCAATTGCTCATGAATTAACCATGGTAACAAATCATATTTGAATAACCAAGATTAATCACGAATTTCTGTTATCAGTATGGACAAAAAAAATCACATTTATATTTATGCCAGCAACAACATCTTGATTCTAAACACATGAGAGGAGAGGCAAATGAATCTGAAAAAAGGCTCTTTCTTGAGCAAACAATCTTCTTTATTCACAATAAATCCAAAGTTGTTCTGCCAAAAAAAGTTGTTCTGGAGGTAATATTTATGCCGAAGGAAAGTGACCCTTGGTCTTCCCTTCCCAAAATTTTTCTCCCCCCGCTCTTTTCCATACACATTAGAATATGGAGATGTAGAGTTGATTAGTGACACAGTCAACATGTAGAGGGCATATCTGCTATAGTGCTTCATTTCCTGGGGAAGTGAATAGATGTTGATTAAAAGAGGATGACTCCGTGTCATCCCTTTACACCTGTATTGAGCAGAAGTTACTCCCTATCATTTCCTGAAGGAAACTAAAGACACCGTGCTTATCATCCCACATCTGGCATGATTGAAAGTGTGTTTGGAGGTAATAACATCTTGATGTATCAACGTTGTGCTTCCTCTTAACATGGAGCGTGCCTTCATGATGCACTATGGCGGTTCATCTCCCTTTCTATAGAATATTCCTTTGCAATATCGACACCAGTGGTGCAGAGGTATCATCTTGATATAAATCGCCTTTATCTGCTACTGGGTCCACTCAAACTCACCTACAGAAATAATTCATATTAGCTATGATTATGAGAAATCTGACAAACATGCTCACAAACAAACCTTGCATTCAACCATAATTTCTATTTAATCTTGCAACGCAGAGCAACTATGATTATCAAACCACCGAACCTACTGTGACACGTATTTGCATTGCCCATAATATTCATTTTTACTCAAGGATTGCTTTAACCATGCTTCACAAGTAGACCATTCACTTTATGGGATTTTCCTTTGAAAACCCCGACCACAACATTTTATCGAAATACACAGGAATACACGGGAAAACCCGCGGCCGACCCATAAGGCCAGACTTCAAATAATATATATCTGGGCATATAATTATCGTCGGGTCCACTTAATCGCATCGCACCTTATGTTTAAACACTGAACTCTGCCGATTGCGATAAGCGATTTGGGGGGGGGGGGGGTGGACCCGAAATATATATGTGTTGAGGTTAATAGTTCCGGCGGGTCTGCCATATGGGATTTTCCTTTGAAAACCTGGACCATAGCCTTTTATCGCAATACACAGGAAAACATGAGATAAACCCACAGCCGGCCATAAGGCTGAACTTCAAACATTATGCACCTGGGACTATAGTTATCGTCGGGTCCGCCCATCGCCCCTTCGCATATTGCATATCACTTTACTGTTGCCGACTGCTGATTTCGATTTGTGATTAGGCTCCAGACCCAAAATAGATATGTGTTATGATTTAATAAGGCTGGCGGGTCTGGTGTATCATGGTGCACATTGTGTATAAGCCCCGGGCTCCGCTGATTGCAACTTGCGATTGGGGGAAGCAGACCTGAAAATATGTATATTATGGTTAATGATCCCAGTGGCTTCAGCAGATCGCGGTGTGCCTCATACAAAAGCCTTGGACTTTGCTGATTGCAATAGGCAATGGGCTCTGGACCTGAAATAGATATGTATTATGGTTAATAATTACGTCGGGTCTGGTGTATCATGAGGCGGGTTGTGTATCAGTGTTGATTGCGATAAGAAAAGAGGGCAAGTTATGCATGTTGTAGAGTATATCTATTATCAAAGCATTGATATAGAAATAAGGATGTGATGGGAGGTTTTGAGGGTTGGGAAAAGTCCCGATGAAGGATATGAATGAAGGGTTAGAGAGGGTTATAGATGAATCATGCGACAGAGATTTATTAAAAGGGGCTTAACCATTAGGAATTGAAGATTCGACTTGGCCAAGAGTTAAAATCCCTGGGATAAAACAAATCATTCGGAGAGGTGAAAGATCAACTTCTAGGGGACCCATTCAAAATTGCTACCAGGGCAGGTTTTAATAATGTGGTGGTTGTGGCCACAACAAATGGAAAACCGCTGGGTGAACCAATTATCTCTGTTTCCAAATAGACCTTGGATCAATAAAACATCAGTGTGTTAAGATAAACTTGAAATGCAAATTGTATAGATGGACATGCATGGGTTCCACTTCAACATTAATCTCTTCAGGTGGGATAAAGACAAATAGCTTCTACTTATTGATAGGGTTTTGACAGGCATTCTCCAATGGTAGTATTATGGGATTTATTGACCCTCCTTTACCTGTTTTCTACTTTAAAAATCCTTTCGAGGCCATCACTGGTCTGTCAATACCTGTTTAGGTGTGTACCTTAGCTCTTTATCGCTCATCAAACTTGATGTAGATATGTTTATTTGCACTTTATATAATAACTTCAATGCTATATTTTCATATGATTGAATGGGGCGCAATCATGGATCATGCCATATTTTTAAATCGCTTAATCAAGGTTGGTCTTGCTGTGTCAACTGGTACTTTGAGCCCAACAACAGTCCCTACTCCAATCGGCTTCCCAAACAACCTGTCCTTCTAGACAGGCACAAGGACTCGATATTTCATTTTCTTTTAAATAAGTCCTTCTAGTTTTAGGCACAAGGACTAGAGCACAATTGGATTTTCCACAAGGTATATGATAGTGAGCTTAGCCCATGAAAGGAGGTTTACTTGTAGATGACAGGTATCAGAAAACTTAGTGTGCTGGATGGGACAAATGGAGAATAACTACAAACATTACAAGCAAGTATATGCTAGGTTTGAGTGGGATTTTAAAAATGCAGCGTTCTGCCATGCTAGTTCAGCTATGGTTACACATTTTTATTTTTTATAAAGATTCTCCTACATGGTCTAGGCATCCATGTTATCAACAAATCTTACCTAGTTCCCAACAGATGCTAATGAGTGGCTTCGATTTGAATTCCATAGCTGATTTTCAAGTTCCCAAGGCTCATTGAAATTTTGTTTCATTTGCAAGGTAATAATGAATTTAGGATCGACAGACTCATCAACAGGTTAATGAGGGAGGCAAGAGCTAAAGGTGGCGAATGAGGACAATCTGAAGAGAGTTATAAAAGGTGAAAACGAGATTGGAGGAATGAAATTAGTTGGCTGAAAAGGACTGAAATTCAAAACAGAAGGAAAATAAACTTTGCGGAAACAACAAGAACGGAAGGGATGAAAATATAACTAAGCTAACAACAAAAAAAGTGAATTCTAACCTACTCAGGAGGTAACCACCATGTGGTGGCTACTAGAAGTATCTCTTAAGATGTTGGCCATTAACAGGGATTTTTTCAGTTTCTCCCTGTAAAGTTTTCAATCTGTAAGTTCCCTGACCAATTTTCTCCTCAACTTGGAACGGGCCCAGCCATAAGTGTTGGAATTTCGTGTGTTTACCCTTTGGCTCATTCAACTTGTCCCATTTCAGGACTAGCTCTCCTATTTGGTAATCTTTATCTCCTACCAGATGGCGATCAAACCATCTCTTCACAATCATTTGATGATTTCTAAATTTATTTTTGGCTTTATCTCTCAATTCCTCCAACCTTACTAATTGGTTAATGCTATTTTGAAGTAAGGTTGAAGGGGTTCCTCTCGAAGCTTGGGAGAGCTATAAAGAGGGAAGGGTAATGTTGGGAGTGAAGATGGCTTCCTGTCCATAGACAAGGAAGTATGGGGAGTTTCCTAAGGCCACTTTTGGGGTGACCCTATCAGCCCACAGGGCGTTTGTTAGAGTGTTGTGCCAGCTCCTCTGGTTATTGGCGACAGATTTACAGATTATACAGATGAGGTTTTTGTTTAAGGACTCTGAAACTCCATTTCCCTAGGGGTAATAGTTTGATGCATACCTTATGTGAATTGATTTATCAATAGCAAATTCAGTCAATTTTAGTGACGAAAAGTAAGAATCATTATCAAATATGAGAGCGTCAGGGATGCCATACCTGTTGATAATGAATTTATTAATAAATGATATTACCATGTCTTTGTTTACCTTCCGAAGTGGGATGGCTTCAGTTCATCTGGTGAAGTAGCCAGTTGCCATGAGTATATACTTATGCTGTTGTGAAGTGTTCGGAGTGATATCACCTATGACATCTAGGCCCCATTGCTGGAATGGGCGATGAATCATAATGGGCCTGAGGGGAATGACTGGCTTTCTTTCTCGTCCTATGACAGTTTTACATACCTTGAATTTCCGAGCCTAGGCATGTGAGTCTCTGAACACTGTGGGCCAATAATATCTAGCTCTTAATATTTTGTGAGCAGTGGTCTCTTTGCCATAGTGACCACTTGCTGGGTCACCGTGCATTTATTTTAAGACATGATCAACATCATCCTTTTCCAAACACCTCAACCAGATTCCATCATAATTTTTTCTATATAATGTGTCATTGGCCAAGTGATACTGATTAGATTTCAATCTGAGTGCTCTCGTTTGTGATGCATCCATGTGTTCAGGACATGATCCCCATGTGAGATAAAAGTGTATGTCGTAAGACCATGACTCAGGATCCAAAGGGACTTCCAACGTTTCACACTCACACATCAGTGTCTCTGATCCATAGGGGATCCTCCCTGAATTCTACTTGTGCATTTTGCATGCTCTGAGCTTCTGGTTCTTTGGGTGCCCCTTATTTATCCGCCAAGGCTTTTGCTACTAGCCTACACAATCCTTGCCCTCGAAATATCTTTGCCGGCTTAATCTCGAGGTCGAATTCTTGAAGTGTGGTTATCCAATTCCCTCTTCATTCACCCATTTCCTTTTGCACGAAGAGGGATCTTACGGCAGGATGGGGAATGAATACTTTAGTCCTAGTGTTTAATATATAAGGGCGGAAGTGTTTTATGGCTTTAAAAACCGCAAAGCCTTGTTTCTCCACGTCTGGGTAGTTCAGTTTTGCTCCCTAAAGATTAGAGATCATATAAGAAACAAGGAATTCATTGCCATCATCTTTTTTTTGAGTGAGAATTGCAACATATGAAACATTAGAAGCAAACATATACAAGAAGAATTCCTTGTCAAAATTGGGATTGACCAATGCAGGAGCTTCCATGATGGCCTCCTTAATTCGCTAAAACAATTTCTTAGCTTCATCGCTCCACCTATACACAATGTTTTTCTTCATCATTAGCTGCATGGGATGCACTATTTCTGCAAAACCTGAAACGAATTTCCTAACAAAATTATTTTTTCCGAAGAAAGATTGCATTGCCTTTTTATTTGCAAGGGGTTGTATTCTCATGATGGTCTCTATTCTTTCGGGATTGATAAAAATCCCTTATTTAGAGAGGATGTGACCTAGTAGTTTCCCTTCTGTAACTGCAAAAATGCTCTTCTTGGGATTCAACGTTCCACACCTTTGGCATCTTTCAAAAATTTGTTTTAGGTGATAGATATGATCCCTTTTGTGATACAAATACACAGTAATGTCATCCATGTACACTACTACTGATCTATTAATCAATCCTCGAAAATCTATGTCCATAGCTCTCTGGAATGTGGCGCCCACATTAATAAGTCCAAAAAGAATTTTACGATATGCATAGATGCCCCATTTAGTGTTGAAGTTTGTCTTGAGCTGATCTCCATTCACACCAACACTTGGTTAAACTCGAAAAACCATCCAATAGGGACAACATTTCAGACCCAGAAACGCACTGAAGAATGTGTTCATAGAGGGGACAGGATAGTTATCTTTCTGCGATGCTTTGTTCAGGTTTCTGAAATCGATACATAACCTGATGTCTACTTTTTTATTTCTTACTAGCATGAGATTGGCTACCCAGCAAGTGTGTCTAACAGGAAAAATGATTTTAGCATCCAGAATTTTGTTTAATTCTTTCTTCACCAATGGTTCTAGGCTTGGATGCATCTTGCAAAGCTTTTGTTGGTAGGTCTTAGCCTCCTTTTCTAGAGGAATTACATGTTGCATAACACTAGTATCAAAGGTTTTTAAGTTGCCATATGTCCATGCAAATACATCCTTATACTCTTTAAACAGCTTAACAAATGCAACCTTCTCTTTTGGAGAGCACCCCAAGCCAAAATTGACATTTTTTGGGTCTTCTTTGGTTCCAAGGTTGACTGATTCATACTTCATGGATGAGCTATGCATTTTGCAGTTAGTCGGCTTCTTGAGTTTATCATCCAGGTCATACAAGTGCTGCATCTTGACAACTGACTTGGGAATCATATTGGACTGATCTTTTTCTTCATCATCCCTATCATTCATAAGCCTGTCATGCTCCTTTTCATCAATGATTGCATTCTTGAATGTCTTCTCGTAGTGGAGGAACTCAAGGATTTGCTCGTCATCTTCAAACACCTACTAATTTGAGATGTTATCAAGCACGGATGGTCTGAAAATCAATTCAACATAATATTTATTCTTGTTTAATCTAAGATCAGGGAAAAGTTTTGAAGCCATACTAGACATTAGATCGACATATCAATTTGTCCCTCGAGGTATGTATGTGATATTAAAAGAATCAAAATTGTCAATTAAGCTCCATACCTCACATTGGTATCTTACCAAGTGTGGTGAATTGCAATGTATCCTTTTCCTTACTTGATCTACAATTATCTATGAGTTACCAAAAAATTTAAGATTTTTCACCTTCATATCAATGGCTTTCTTCAAGCCCTACAACAAGCCTTGATATTCTACCATGTTGTTGGTGCATGCGAACTCCAACTAGCTGGCCATCAGATGTTGGTTCCCTTGTGGGTCAATGAGAATGCTCCCAGCACCTGCACCTTCAAGGCAGTTAGAGCCATCAAAATAGAGTGTCCAAAATATAGAATCTAATGTTACATCAATTGAACTTATTTCTACAAAATTAGTCCTATCATCTACTATAATACAGGATAATCCATCAGTTGGATTGCAGGGGAGAGCTTCCAACTGTGTGTTTGTTACAATTTATTCAACTATCTTTGCATGAAATTCTCCAAAATAGGTTTTCGTGGCACAAACATTGAAACTATAATTCCCAACCATAGAGTTGGTAAACATTACAGGTTCATTGGGGCTATTTAGTTCCGTCACCACATACTTCATGTATCTTTCTCAATCGACCCTTAGCATATCACCTTTTTCCTTCTGAGGCAGCAAGAGATGGGACCAATCCGTTGAGAACTATCCATTCAGTTTTGCTGATCAGTCCCTACTAAGCAGCATTCCATAAGCCTAAGGTATATCAAATACCACTATGTCAATGACTTGTGTGTACTATGGTTTGGTAGCAATCCGAACCAGTGCATCTTTCAATTCCCCAATTACTTTCACATTCGTTTTGTCCAATTGCGTAATTCGGGTTCTAGTTTTCTCAGGGTATCGCGCGGAGTCCTTTAGCAATAGCATAAGGCATAATAGTGGACAAGGAACTGGAATCTACCAAGCAATTGTGTATGTTCATGTTGAAGATTTCAAATGTGATAAGGAAAGGTGGAGTCATGGCTTTTGATTTCCTTCCTATCATGGCTGCACCGACATCTTGGGGCGATCCATTATTTTTGATAGAGTGGCTTCCATGACTGGTGGCTTTTGGGATGTACTGGAGGTACTAATGGGTCTTGACACCGAAGTTTTGGTTTGACTACTTGGATTGGTGAGAGATTTGCAATTCTGTTCATTCATAGCTTTCAAGAGTAGATCTCTTTGCTACATTAATTTTAGCAAATCGAAGTATGTGATATTAGCTCGGGATTTCTTAAGATCATCCACAATATTGTAATCAATGTTATAAACAGGATAGGGCATAGTAAACATACCTGCTTTGCCATTATTAGGTGGGATATTACAATTTTGAGTCGCGTTCGTTGTAGTCGGAGATGTATTATATTTCTATGGACAGTTCACAACTGGAGTACTCTTGGAATCACCACTAGGTCTACCCTTCTCAACAGGAACTTTGGGAGTGGATGTCTTCAAAGGGTGAACATATTTCTTCATCTGGTCTATAGGCTTCATCACGCTGGCAAGTGGCCCCTTACTTCGTGTGTGGATTTCATTAGTGTGGATTTCTGCTGTACTATCTCCTTCGTTGTCATCGTTCTCATTTGTATAGAAATCCCACAGTACATTGATTTGAGATTCTTCATCCAAGGGATCTTCTACTTGGTATTCTTCCTCATTTTCTTGTTCTGGCTCCAACTCCACTATAGGTTCTTCATTGTTAAGGAGCGATCTGATAAGAGTCGGATCTTCCATATTTAAATTACCTTCATCGAGTGGAGCAGGGAGTGAAAGCTGACCATGACCACCTTCTGTCTTCTTACGATAGAATGGTTTGAAAGATTTTCTGTTGTTATAATCTCCTCCATTCCCGCTTGCACTCTCTCCAAAATTCCTTTTCATATCCATGACTGTGTTTGTCAACTTCTTAATGATCCGATGCAAACCTTCCACATTTGAGGTATCCTTTTCTTTGATTTCAACCCCTTTGTTATCACTCCAATTATTCTTCTTGGATGCTTGAGAGGCTTTCTTTTCTCTAGTTGTATGATGGCATGCTGCGAGGCTGATCATTTCATTCTCGACTTTTACTGCTTCATCTATAGCACCCTGTAAGGTTTGTGCATTACTCATTTTTACCCACATTGCAGTAGGGACAGGGAGAGGAGTGATGTAGAATTCCATGAGCACCTCCTCAGTAGGTCTAGCATTAGCTGAGATTTTGTTGAAAAAAGTGTTGAACCGAATGTTAAAATCCTTGACCTTTTCTTTGGTTTCCATTTTCAAATGGGATAGTTCTAAAACTAAGGCCACAGGTGTTTTGTCATCGCCATACTTGTCTAAAAATTCCTGTTGAAAGGCAGCCCACGAGGTGATTGATCCTGTTCTCAAGCTAAAGTACAATGTGGAGGCCGCACGAATCAGAGTAAAAGGGAATAGGCAACATACTATATCTTCATCGGCTACCCCAAACATGTGCACGACCAGGAAAAAAGAGTGAATATGGTTATCAATGGTGTCTCTCTATTTAGGGTCGAATTTAGGCAGTACTCTTTCTACATTCTTAGGTAACGGATGTTGTTGCCCAGGTACTGCTACGGCATCCTGAGCGAGCCAGGGAGGGAGTGCTCCCGGAGGAGGTGGGAGTTGGTTCCCACCCGGTTGAAGCTGATTCCCACCTGGAAGAGGAACGTTAGCCATATTATGGATAGGGAGGTTCTGGTTGAAGGTTTCTTCGAGGCGTTCTTTATTAGGATTTCCCAAATCAGGCCAGGGATTACCTTCAGAGAGTGGATCCTCAGGAATTTCTTCCCAAGGAGTGTCGATACTTTGCAAGGACTCTAGCACAATATCTTCAAGAGATGGGGCTGCAGATGTCTGTTCATTTATGAAACAGATCGTTGGCTTTCTTTTAGTTGTTGGAGGTAAAGAGTGAAAGATGGGGAGCATAAGCCCGAGTAAGTACTCTAACTGGTTTTTCTTGAGTGACAGGATACTCCCACAGCGTCTCTTCTTCAAAATGAGGATTTTCCAAATGGGAGGAAGGATATTTTTGACCTTTACTATCCATGCATTAATCTTTTTGAATCCATGCATGACATTTATAGATGAAATCATAAAAAGTTGTGGACGGCAGTTTAGGCCCTCCTTCTAGTGCCAATTTGTTGACGTGGCGAATGTTCGCTATGCCAACAAGGGGAACTAACTTGATTGTAGACCCTAATCAGATCTACTTTCATTTGGAATGGCTAGTTTCGACGGGTATTAGAGGATCCCATAAACTGTTATATGTGTTGAAAGATTGCTTCCTGGAGGAAGACTTCAACTAAATCAACAAATGAAATAGCTAACCTATATGTATCAAATCCTATCTACACTAATTCTAACTACTTATGCTAGTCCTAACTATTCTAGTCTATCCTATAGGAGCATAACAAAAGGAAGTTAAACATCATATATAAATTCCAAGTCCTAATGAATCAATTAATGGTTCACAGATGAACAAGGCTATATTAAATCTTAATTGCAATCTAATTACTTATATAGGAATACACATTCCTTTCCATACAAATAAAATTTTCAACTGATGTTTAACAAGGTCTTGAATCAACAATCACTCATGAATTAACCATGGTAACAAATCATATTTGAATAACCAAGATTAATCATGAATGTTTGTTATCAATATGCACAAAGCAAATCACATTTATATTTATGCCAACAACAACATCCTGATTCTAAACACATGAGAGGAGAGGCAAATGAATCTGAAAAAAGGCTCTTTCTCGACCAAACAGTCTTCTTTATTCACAATAAATCAAAGTTGTCTACTAAAAAAAAGTCCTCATCTCATCTCTGGAGGTAATACTTATGCCGAAGGAAAATGACCCTTGGTCTTCCCTTCCCCGACTTTTCCTCCTCCCACTCTTTTCCATACACATTAGAATATGCAGACGTAGAGTCAATCGGTGAAATGACCGACACGTAGAGGGCATATCTATTGTAGTGCTTCATTTCCTGGGGAAGTGAATAGATGTTGATTAAAAGAGGATGACTGCGTGTCATCCCTTCGCACCTGTATTGAGTAGACATTACTCCCTATCATTTCCTGAAGGAAACTGAAGACACTGTGCTTATCATCCCACATCTGGCATGATTGAAAGTGTGTTTGGAGGTAATAACATCTTGATGTATCAGCGCTGTGCTTCCTCTTGACATGGAGCATGCCTTCATGATGCACTATGGCAGTTCATCTCCCTTTCTGTAGAATATGCCTTTGCAATATCGACACCAGTGGTGCAGAGGTATCATCTTGATATAAATCGCCTTTATCTGCTACTGGGTCCACTCGAACTCGCCTACAGAAATAATTCATATTAGCTATGATTATGAGAAATATGACAAACATGCTCACAAACAAACCTTGCATTTAGCCATAATTTATATTTAATATTGCAATGTAGAGCAACTATGATTATCAAACCACCGAACCTACTGTGACACGTATTTGCGTTGCCCATAATATTCATTTTTACTCAAGGATTTCTTTAACCATGCTTCAAAAGAAGACCATTCACTTTATAGGATTTTCCTTTGAAAACCTTGACCACAACATTTTATCGAAATACACAGGAATACATGGGAAAACCCATGGCCGACCCATAAGGCCGGACTTCAAATAATATATATCTAGGCATATAATTATTGTTAGATCTGCTTAATCGCATTGTGCCTTATGTTTAAACACTTAACTCTGCCAATTGTGATAAGCGATTGGGGGGGCAGACCTGAAATATATATGTGCTAAGGTTAATAGTTCCGGCGGGTCTACCATATGGGATTTTCCTTTGAAAACCCGGACCATAGCCTTTTATCGCAATACACAGGAAAACACAGGATAAACCTGCAGCTGGCCATAAGGTCGGACTTCAAACATTATGCATCCAGGATTATAGTTCTTGTCGAGTCTGCCCATCGCCCCTTTGCATATTGCATATCGCTTTATTGTTGCTAACTGCCGACTGCTATTTGCAATTGGGCTCTGGACCTAAAATAGATATGTGTTATGATTTAGTAAAGGTGGTGGGTCTGGTGTATTGTGGTGCGAATTGTGTATAATCCTCAAGCTCTACTGATTGCGACTTGCGATTGGGGGAAGTGGACCTGAAAATATGTATATTATGGTTAATGATCCTGGCAGGTCTGGAAGATCGCGGTGTGCCTCATATACAAGCCTCAAACTCCACCAATTGTGATATGCGATGGGCTCCGGACCCAAAATAGATATGTATTACGGTTAATAATGTCGTCGGGTCCGGTGTATCGTGGGGCGGGTTGTGTATCAGTGTTGATTGCGATAAGCGAAGAGGGCAAGTTATGCATGTTGTAGAGTATTTCTATTATCAAAGCATTGATATAGAAATAAGGATGCGATGGGAGGTTTTGAGGGTTGGAAAAAGTCCCAATGAAGGATATGAATGAAGGGCTAGAAAGGGTTATAGATGAATCATGTGGCAGAAATTTATTAAAAGGGGCTTAACCATTAGGAATTGAAGATTTGACTCAGCCAAGAGTTAAAATCCCTAGGATAAAACAGATCATTCGAAGAGGTGAAAGATCAACTTCTAGGGGACCCATTCAAAATTGCTACTACGACAGGTTTTAATAGGGTGGTGGTTGTGGCCACAAAACATAGTCTCAAGAAAATGTCCACAAACGTTGAAAAAAGAATTCAGTTTATAGAGAATACCATGTATCATCATGGCTTGATAAAGATATTGGTTGAGTTCCATCTTTGGAGTATAGGGGATAACTGGGAAAGTTTTCTGGTGAGGAACCATTTTGAAGAAAGATCCCTAGAACAAACCAGCAACAGTAGTCCCCTCAGAGGAAGGAAGAGAACAATATAAGTAGTAAAAGAGTAGGAACCCTAGACTCACCCGAAATTATTAGGAGAAGAGCTTCCCATAGTGGATATATTGCAGAGAATGAAAAAGGGAAATCTTAGAAGGAAGAAAGTTAGCAAAAGAGCAAAGGAAATACCACAAACCAGGACCCTTCCTCAAGGAGAAAAATCAGAGACTAAAAGAAGGAAAGTACGGGGATTACAAACCTCAAGACTAAGGAGGAGTACTAGGTTGAACACAATCCAACAAACAATCTTGAAATCTACAGAATACTTTTACCTCAAGGGAAACAAGCCAACTAAGAATGAGCCAATTGAAAACCCTAAAAGTTCTCTGAAAGGATCACCAAAATCAGCACTGAGAGTGTCACCACCACCTTCCATCTCACCTCTAAGAAGCCCAATGCATAGTCTGGGTGTTGACCCTGTTCAACAGGAGATTTATGACTATATAGAGTCATTGTAAAGAAAAGAGACAACAACTAAAGAAACAATTCAAAGTCCTGGAGAAGGGAGCAATCAGTTAAATGAACCATAGGAACACTCAGCCTCAAACATTTTAAAGCAAGAGATTTTTGAGTTAGAAACATTGAACAGGTATCTCAAGAATGAGAATCAAGAATTAAAGGTAGAAAGTGAGATCCAGATTGCAAACAGTCACAATCTCATCCTTCATTTGAGTTTTTGGTATAAAAAGAACAAAAATCTAAAGAAGGAAAACAGGACAATGCAAAGAGAGATTATCAGCTTAAAATACAAAATTCTCATGAGAAAACCTAGGATGCCAGTAGCTGCCAGAAAGAAGAAGAAAGTGAAACTTGGAGGTAATGATCAGAAGGCACAAGTGACTGACAATGATGAAGTGTATGAGGACATACAAAACCTCCAGCCTGGGGGAATGTAGAATCCAAAGATTGTCTTACCTTGACATCTCTTTTTGCATATCCCTCCTCTCTTTTCCTATACTTATCACCCAAATAATGCAATAGACACAAGGTTTTGTTGAAGGTAAGCAATAACATGTCTTCTTCTTCATGTTTGTTTATATACCCTATTGTTTTGTTAAAGAATTCATTTGGCTATAGAATTGGTCTGTTTCTACAGCTAATCCAGATTTCTACAATTGCCTCCATTGCTTACAAGGTTCAGAAGCTCCAACTTAGCGAAGAAAGATACGGATGGATAAGGAATGGTTCCCTAGTGGATTCATTCATATTCCCTTGAACCAGTTCATGAATATGATTGGGGATATCACGGTTAACACCAAAGTCAACTACAAGATTGTCGTCAGGACAAAATCCGAGTTTCATCAAAACCTTATTGATTTTCTTTCAAAATATAAAATCAAATTTTTAGCGATATAGTTTAATTGAAATAAAGATATTTAGGCTTAAAATGCTCATGTTGCTATGCCAAATACTTATTATAAAAACTATGGCCGCACTGTGTTTTGGTGCGCACCAGATGATGTACTTTTTGAAACAGTTTGTTAAATTTAGTTCTACAAGTAATAGAATTGGTTTTATGTTTGTATGTGTTGTGTTGATTGGAGATTATGGATTGATTCATGGAGGGCCCCTACGACTAGTAATAGGAATTTAACCAATTGCTATTAGATTTCTTTCATTACTTGAATAATTTGTTTTTGTGTGAAGAAATGCAGTATGATGAGTTCACCAATGAATCGTTATATGCATGAGCACTTCCCTTTTCTTTATACCTAGTTTAATCTGCTATTTGAATTGCTTTTTATCTGGTACAGTATGGTTATTTCATTTTCTTTTTATCTAGTGTAGTCCAATTGTGTTTACTTCATAGCATAGTTGTTGTTCAAAATGTCTTGTTTGGATGAAATTGAATAAGTAAAAGTGTGAGAGTCTTCTCCTTAGAAATTGAATTCAGATAGTATTCCTTTATAGTTTGATAGAATAGATTTCTCTTGCACTTGGTAAATTAGATCTATAGCATAAAAATTCAAGACAAAAATCCAAAACAGTCTAACACAAGTAAAATCTAGAATCACTCTCATATCATCCATAAATTGATTCAATAGAGAATAACTCCTAAGAAATTAGTTGATAACTTTAGGGATTGAGACATTAATATAATTAATGACACCATCTCCATACTAATCTTAAGTTTAGACCTTAACAAGAGTATAACGACATAAGAAATAAATTCTATCACATATAGTGCACCTGTACTTCATCTGTATACCTACCTTGGTTGATAATTTATGATTGAAAATTTAAAGACATTAAATTGGCCAAATAGTCATGCCACAATATAATAATCAATTTATCTCATTCTTTTGGCTATGGTTTTGAGGCCGTAACTTAAAATGGTTGTAACTTCCTCGATATGGCTCAAAATTGCAATTATAACTCATTTCAAAAATGGTGATACAACCGCACTTCTGATGGCATTTGGTGTGATTGCAATATGGCTTCTAAGCAAAGATAAATGCCACCACAATATAATCTGTAAAAAACAAAACAAAATGATTTCACATGACCCAAATTACCGCTTTGATACTACTTGTTAAGTTTGATAGTGCATAATAATAACAAGAATAGAAGGAACACATAATTGGACATCAAAGGATTTCTATTATCCACACTAATCAAGTGAGGGCAAACTCTCCCAACCACTTCAAATGGGATGACCTCCAATATGAGTGCCAAAGCATGAAAGATAAGCATTCCTTGATTACACTGAGTAGTACTCCATCCCTAGTTACAAGCAACCTAGCTATTGCTGCACTAATCCACCATTAGTGGACCTTACATAATGAGCATAGTGATTTTTATTTATTAACCATCATAGTAGGCTTTAATTAATGATTAGGCCACTTTACATTAATTAACCATAATAAATCTATAAACATAACTCTAATGGACATTTAGGCCATTGTTACATTACTTGAGGGGCTCATGATGATAATTGTGTCTATCTCTAGTGCTAGAGTGAAGTTGATACCAAGGATTTTGGGCACTATAGTAGATATTGTGTTTGACATAATAATTTTGGATTATTTGGATTTACTAAATTACTAATATAATAATATGGAAATGTATTTCATCATGATGACATGGTAAGGATGTTATTAGAATGTGGCTCTCTCTGGGTTCTTTCACTGAAATTTAATTTGTGTGGTTAACTAAAGTTTAATGTGACCAACTAATGAGTCTTGTGCTTACATGTTACGTTACTTTTATTTTTTTGGGCATGCTTTCTAGGCCCTTGATGTTAGTGATCTCTATGATCCCACGACCTTCTTTTCCCTCTTTTTTCAGAAGTTGATGTGATATTTGGGTGTGTGTCATCTATCCATCCTGATTTCTTCCTTCTACTTCTATTTCTCTTCCGATCTTATTCTAACATCCATGGACTAGTATTGGCATGCGGGAAGCATCCATATGACCCTTTATTTGTTGTTTCTTATATATTTTAACAAGGATATGTGATGGATTCTCTCCACTACCTTACAATGATGTTATTTTTTTTCCTGAATTATACTTAAATTTTACTGATAATAATTTAGATTTATATATTTATTTTAACACGAAATTGACATCTTGGTAAACATATGAACATCACATTAAGTATAACATAAATATGGTTCAAAGAATCTCAACTTTAGCCTAAGCATGTGACAAAGTAATTTTTGAGGTGTGAAGTTCTATTAGAGGCACTATTCATTTGTTTCTTTTGGTTAGAAAAAGGGTTTACTCTTGGTTTTATGTGACTTTCAATTTATCATTTGTAGCATGTTGAGAAATGGGAAAGAATAAGGTATGACATTTATCTTGTATAAATTGATGTTGAATGAAAGGATACAGAGTTTAACCAAGCTACAGTCTGTTTTGGTAAAGGAAGAGGAACATTTTAAAAAGTTGCCTAAGAATACACCATATACAGAGTTTGAACACAAGTAATATATGGATTTTTCTTTTGCAGATATGTTATTTTTTCTACCCAAGATATCACAGCAAGAAAAATATTGATATTGTAGGAATATTTTGAGGAACTCATTAAGGTCTATTTTTCTGATTTCCTACTTGATTAATACCTTCTCATGGCATTAAGGCTTTAAATATGAATAGTATGTTCCTAAAACGAATTAGATTCAAAATTTATAGATATAAAAGATAAAAAAATGTCAATGTCTTTGTTTGATTTTTACTTGACTCTGGTGTGGGTAGGTTACAAGAAATGGGATTGGAAAAAGGATGGGGAGACAATGCAGTGCATGTTTTTATATATGATTCATTTGTTGCTCGAGATCCTTTAGGCACCTGAGCCATCGACTTTGGAAATGTTTCTAGTAGGGATTCCTATGTTTTTTAATGTTGTGATTATTTCACCTCATGGTTATTTTGGGCAAGAAAATGTTTTAGGAATGCTAGACAAGAACCTGGTGGATAGGTAAACAATTTTTTATAATTGCAATGTTCATTCCAGGATATCTTCTCTTTATTATTTGATTGTATTTTGAATGTTTCTTTTGATTTTGGTTTGTCTTTTAACTATGAAATTGAAACTAATTGGTATCATGTCCATTTAAAAAACATCCAAAGCTTGAAGATGAGTTTGGTATTACATGATATTAATTGAAATCCTTTTAGTTGTTTTGTGTTAAAATGATGACTATTAAAAAAATTTACTTACATGTTGTTATTTGAGCACAGGGTGTCTATATAATTGACCAAGTTCATGCCTTATAGAATGAAATGTTGTTGCGGATAAAATGACAAGGATTAGACATCACACTTAAGATTATTTGTTTTAACAAGTTATCTATAACCTGGGATTTTTAGCATGTAACTTAGTTGGCATGATTGTGCCTACGTTTTATCTGAAGGTTGAATACTAAGTTACTAAGATATTATTTTCTATGGTGACATTTTATTTTTATTTTTTATACATGTCATCTAGCCACATAGTGGCCATTATTTCCCAACTGAAGAAAACTTGTTCGAAAGTTTTGCTTTTATGGGGGAAAATGGCATTGACATTGTTGATGTTGAGGTATATGTCGTATAAATATTTTATAATCTACTCTAGTTTATATTCAAGTATTCATCATCTTTCATTTTTTATACTCTGCATTGTATCTTCTTTCGATTTCAGGAGAAAAAATCAATATTGATGGTAAGAAACAGGAATTGAATAAATAGGAGAACAATTACACTAGAGTGACAAATGAAAAGAGAGAGAGAGAAGAGAACCAGTCTAGTGATACCCTTAGAACCAATATCCTACATAAGACACACACATAAAGATTAATGGTCAAGTATTCAAAGTTTATGAATTCACTTGCAATGCCTTGGAAAGATAGTGATAATGTTTTGAAGTGATAAAACATTATTTCATGTGTAAATTGTAGTCAAACCAATATAAAGTTGGAAACTCATTGTAATAATTGAAATTTTATATAATAAAATTTATATGGTTGAAATTATTTATATTTGAACTTGATATTATTTAGTGTTGTAATTAACATATGTAACTTTGCGTTTTCATATTAGATGAACATGCACATTGTATGAAATTTTTTTCAATTTAATTGCAAAATCATCATCATTAATTTATGTTGATTAATAATGAACACAAAATCATTCTAAAACTACTAAATTAGTAGTTTATATTGATTAATGATTGTCATACCATGAGGTAACTCCTCAAATCAAAACTTATATTATTCATTCAGGTTGTTCATTATTATATACAAGAGGGAGTGACTGTTCAGTTCATCTTCGGATGACTTTCTATCTTCTCTATTATTTATTTACGTTAATTACAGTTGTACACCCAATCCCTCTAATTAGGCGTCAAAATTCCCCCCCTTAATCTGAAGGGATGTTGGTGAGTCTAAGCATCATTCTAAATCTTTCAAGCTTTTCTCTTCCAAGTGCTTTGGTGAAGATGTCTGCAATTTGGTCATTAGTGGAACAATGGTGGAGATGGATTGTTTTGGCCTCAACATGATGTCGAATCAGATGATATTTAGTATTTATGTGCTTTGTTTGATCATGGAACTTTTGGTTCTTGGCCAACTTTATTGCAGAGGTATTATCAATCATGAGTGGAGTCGATTGTATTTGTTTTACCTGCAAATCTTCAAGAATTTTCTTGAGCCACACAATCTCTTTTGTTGCCTCAGTTGCTACCACATATTCTGCCTCTGTTGTGGAATCTGCTAGAATTGATTGTTTGCGTGATCTCCAGGAGATAGCTCCTGATCCAAGACTCATAGCATAACCTGAAGTATAAACCCTAGTTTCTTTGTCTCCATCGAAGTCTGAATCAGAGTATCCAATCAAGCTAAAGTCGCCCACCCGTGTATACTTGATTCCAAAGTCTTGAGTTCCCTTCAAGTACTTTATAACTCTTTTTACAGCAGACCAATGTCCCTCACAAGGCTTTTGCATAAATCTAGAGAGGATTCCAATAGCAAACGAAATTTTTGGCCTGGTAGTAGTTAGGTGGTTGAGACTTCCTACAAGCTATCTATACTATGTTGCATTCTCAAATTCTTTTCCTTCAATGGATGTGAGCTTTAAGTTTTGTTCCATTGGAGTAGTCAGAGGATTGCATTTAGTCATGCCAAATATGTTCAACAGATCTCCAATGTACTTTTTTTGAGAAAGGAATATGGACTTCGGATGTTGAGTTACTTCAATACCAAGATAATAATGAACATAGCCCAAATCAGTCATTTCAAAACCTTTCGCCAATTCCTTCTTTATGGATGCAATGTAGCTTTCATTGTTCCCTATCATCAAAAGATCATCTACATATACCACAAGATATACAACTATTTTGCCAACTTTCTTGACAAACAAAGTTGCATCATCAAGATCACAATGTTTGAAATTGAGTTTCAGAAGATGCTCAGTCAATTTTTGATACTAGGCTCATGGTGCTTGTTTGAAGCCATACAAGGATTTCACAAGTTTGCATACTTTATGTTCATGTCCTTTCACAATAAATCCTTTATGCTGGGACATAAAAACATTTTATTTTAGATCTCCATTCAAGAAAGAAGTTTTTATATCCATTTGATAGGCTTTCTAACCGTTTTGAGCTGCTAGGGCAAAGAGTGTCTGGATGGTAGCCCATTTTGTTGTGGGGGAAAAAGTCTCCTCATAATCGACCCCTTCCTTTGTGCAAAACCTTTTGCCACAAGCCTGACTTTATGCTTATCAAGTGAGCCATCAGCTTTATACTTGTTCTTGTAGACCCACTTGCAGCCAATTGGTTTGGTTCCCAATGGAGGATCAACCAGCTTCCAAGTGCCATTCTTTATCAAGGCATTATACTCCTTTTGCATGGTTTCTCTCCATTCATCAAATGAAGCAGCTTCTTTGAAGGAAGTTGGTTCAAAATCTGTAGACAAATTGAATTCACAATCATAAGAAACATCCATATCAACAGTTGAATCAGAGTCATCTACATTACCTCCATTTTTCTAGTTTGAATTTCTAGTTCCTATATTTCCAACCTCATCAGGATGAACACTTTCAAGTGTCTTTGTCAGCCACTTTGGGGGAGCTTTCTCAGATGGTCCAGGCTGCTCCATTGATTGAGTTGGGACTAAATCAAGATTGAGCCTCCTGATTCTATCAATCACATCACTCAAAGTATCATCCATTGTTGGAGTTTCATGCAGGGGAGAGAGTGCTTCGGAAGAAGATTCCACAGGTTGATCTAGTATAGGAATCCCCCCTTCAAGTTGTGGAATCTGATTATCAAATTCTTGAAATGATTTTGCATTTGTGAATCTATCCAAGCGATCAAGTATCCATTCAACAACATTGTTAGTTTCAGATGATTCAAGAAAGATTACATCTCTAGATACAACAAACTTTTTGTTGACTTCATCATAGAGATGGTATGCTTTGGAGGTGCTTGAATACCCCAGGAAGATACACTTACGACTTCTTGCATCAAGTTTGTTTCTATGTACCTTTGGTATCAAGGCATAATAGGTGGAACCAAAGACCCTGAGATGCTCTACCAAAGGAATGTGCCCATACCACATTTCATATGGAGTCTTGTTTCTGATAGCATTAGATGGACATCTATTCTTTATATATATAGCACATAGAACTGTATCAGCCCAAAACATCATTTTTACATTTTTGAAGAATAGCATGGAGCATACCATATTTAAGATTGTCCTATTCATTCTTTCAGCTACACCGTTCTATTGGGGATTATAAGGCACAGTTTTTTGATGTTTGATCCCATGTTGGCGAAGATAGCTTTCAAATTCATTTGAGTGCATTATTTTCCATTATCAGTGTGAATAGAGCCCATATGAGATTGTGTGTCATTTTCAATCCATGTATGAAAGTTCTTGAATGTTTGAAAAGCATAAGATTTGTTCTTCAATAAATAAACCCAACACATTCTGGTGTAGTCATCAATAAATGTCATTATATATTTATTTCCATTTGCAGAAGGAACGGACATTTGATGACATAAATCTGAATGAATGAGTTCAAGTTTTCTATGTGCTCTGGAATGTGAATCATGAAAGGATTGTTTACTATGCTTTCCTAAAATGCAAGCATTACATTGCTTAAGCTTCCTAGGAATTGTAGGCAAACCAGTAACACCATTTTTCTTCAACAAGAGGAGGCTGTCATAGTTCAAGTGTCCAAATCTAGCATGTCATAATAAACTTGATGGAAATGTACCTTCTTCATAATGAGAGTTGTATGAGAAATGTTGTGCACGAGCAGAGGTACCCTACAGCTTGAGAAGCCTTTCTTCTTCTATCGCTGTCATGACAAGTGAGTGGTCAGATGCTTTTCTCACCTCAAGCTTGCCATCAAACATATGAATGGAGTGACCCTGCTGGCAAATGTGGACCAAGGACAACAAGTTTCTTCTCAACTGTGTGATATATAGAACATGATGCAAAAGAAAGACTGGAAGACCAGGCAATTTAATCTTGATTGTGCCAAGCCCTGATGGATTGAGTTTTGATTGGTCTGGAAAGTATACTACTCCATCAACATTGTCAGTAAATTCTTCAAAAAAATCTTTTCTATGAGTCATGTGACAAGTTTCTCCTAAATCAAGCAACCAATCATTTTTCAAAGAAGCAAGTGAAGCATTAAATAAGTCTTCATTTACTCCAATATTACATTGTGCCACAACACAATGAGTGGATTCAGGTGCTTTACCTTTGTCTGTGTCATTAGTTTTACCTTTGGGTTGGTTTCTTTGCTGCTCAATTTTGTCCTAAGGTAACTTGCATGTGGAGGCATCATGTGATGCATTTCTTTTACAGTGTATGCAGTGCAAATCTGACTTTTCTCCTTAAGTGTCTGCTGCCCCTGCCTCTGAAATATCTTCCTGTTCCTCTTCGACCACCTCTTCCTCTAGAAGAATCTTGGGCAAGATTATTTTCTTTATGAGCAAGGCACACAACCTCTTCAAAAGATTCAGGGATTGTATTCTTTCCAAAAGCATTCTCTCTTTTAGCAAATATTTTTCACAAGGGAGTCAAAGGTAATATCTTTAAGATTTCCATTTGCTTGCAATGACTCAAGATAATTAGAGTAAGTAGGATAAAGTGCCTTGAGAAAAGAGATTAGAGGAATATCCAATTCAACCTTAGTGAATTTGATATTATGCATTATAGATTTTACTTCGGATGCAAGAGCAAGAGGATCATTATTTTGTAATTCAAGGGTGAAGAGTTTAATCATGAGTTGAAAAAATTCAAGTGCAGAGTGTGAGTCATAGAGTTCTTTCATCTTTTGTAAGGCTTCGAATGCATTTGAAAATGGAAAAATACATTAACTCACCTCTTCACTTACTGATGCTGCAATCAATGCATAGGCTTTGCTGTTCTTATTTTCCCAAATTGTGAGCTCCTTGTCTGAGGTAGGCTAGACTGGCGCTTCATCTCCTTCTCCAACACACACTCCTTTCCATAGCTCATTAAAAATGAGAGTGTGTTGGATTTTCCGCAACCATTTAGGATAATTCTCCTTTCCATTGAGAACTACTCCCACAATAGATATAATTGAATGCATTGTAAAATCTGTGTATAGTGGAGAAAAATATTGTTGTTACAAAATTTTACTCATAAAATTGTTATACCAATAGCATTATATCGACAACGTTCAACTTAATATAATCCTGGTATCATTTTCTTTCACCCATATACTAGAGTTTGACTGTAGCTATAGTTCTTTTACTGTAGAGATGAACGACGGAGATGAGCGGTGGAGATGAGCAGCGGAGAAATACAGAGGAGGGTTGTCGATTGTAGAAGATCAATGGTTATCGGAAGCGAAGAAGTCCAGGTGTTAACCAAGACAGAGGGTGATTTTAAAGCGATAAGCAGGATTTCAGGCGGATAAAAAACAATAAGTGGTATTGAGAGGGGAGTGCCCGATTCCACTAAGCGGTTGACACGTAGCGACTAGGGGAGAGAGAAAAACCGCTCGTATCGGGTGGGTAACTCTCATGCAACTAATGCACCCAAAATCACTATAAACCATCGGATTTTGGGAGATGGGATCTACGGTGGAGAATGAACCTGAGGAGAGAGAAAAAAGCACACATTTCGGGTGGTTAACTTTCGTGTATGTAGTCGACCCAAAATTGTTGTGGACCGTCGGATCTTGGGATTTGAGATCTACGGTCAAGAATGAACCCGATAAAGTTAGACCTCAGGAACTGTGTCCGAGCAGGTTAAGTCATCACCATTGGTAGTTTATATATAAAAAAGGTATGTGGTGAATAAGAAAATAGCTAGCTCCAATGCAACGCACTTCAACGAATGTATCAAACAATGAATGATATTTCGCAGGGATTTGATAGAGATGTCAGCCTGTGAAAGATGCAAAACAAAGGAAAAACAAAATAGGAGTTACAAATTAAAAAAGAAACCAAAAATTGGTGCCTGCTCTGGTACCATGTCGGACTAGGAGGTAATTCCTCAAATCAAAACTTATATTATTCATTCAGGTTGTTCATTATTATACACAAGAAGGAGTGACTGTTCAGTTCATCTCCCGATGACTCTCTATATTCTCTATTATTTATTTACATTATTTACAGCTGTACACCCAATCCCTCTAATTAGATGTCAACAATGATGAACACAAATAAAATGAATATATGACTATATTAGTTGTTTATAATGATTATTAATTAAATTAAATGAAATAAATAGAAACTACTAAATTAGTCATTTATATAATGAATATGAAGCTAGAAAAAAAAGATAAATCACTACTACAAATGATAAATTTGTGATTACAAATGATGACTAAATTTTGCATATATATGATTATTAATAGTTAATTTACAATATCTTATGACACAACTGGAATTTAGTCATATTTCTTTGGTCATTAATTGGTTTTAAACAATGACCAAAATTTGCATATATAACTATTAGTAGCTAATTTACAATATCTTATAACACAACCAACATTTTGGTCATATTTTTTAGTCATTAATTGGTTTTCTCGGGTAGTCATATAGTAATATATTTTTTTGTATACTTGGTCATTAATTGCAACAATTAATGACTAAATTTATGACTAAATATACTACTAGAAGATAAAATTGAGACAACCAATTACTGACTAAGCTAAAAAAGACTAAAAGTTGGTCACATTATAAGCTACTGTAAATTAGCTACTATTGGTCACCGACTAAAAAATGGTCATTTATACGCAAACTTTAGTCATTTTTTAGTAACTAATTAGCCATTTTGTACTAGTGTATGAAAAGGACCTGATAAATCTATTGTGCAATTTTAGGATTACTTTTGTAATCTTTCTTTTCAAATCCCTGAAGACGAAGCTGATTAGAAATTTCTCAAATAATTATTTTAGTATCTTCTTCACATATATGAAATCCACATGAGTTAAAATCATTCAAACCCCTCCCAGCATAGCTCGGTGTTAGATTGTCAAAATCTAAGACAGAAAAGGTCGTTAATGTCACAGGTGACCTTCTGTCCTCTTCTCATCAAACAACTCTAGTTCTGCAGTGAAGTTGTGAACCAATTTTTTGAATTGTCACCTCCTCCCACCCCACCTGCTCTTGATAACTACGTAGATTTAGACTGCAACCCTTAAGGTCATCACATGATATCGTTCTCTCAACCTCCTTCCTGTGGTTCCTTTGATCCTCTAGATTTAGGTGCCTGTGTTCATCTATTTCGAATTCCACATGTGATATTCATGAGGATCAAGTTTTTGATGGAGTTGATGTTGAGAATCCAACCTGCGCTGTCATTTTTTATGAATATGTGTGGGAATCTGAAGAAGAAGAATGACCTCTTTCTGTTTGCACCTTCTCTTCTTTATCCTGACATATTCTATGATCTTGCCATTTCTTATTTTTCTTGTGAAAATTCATCCCCAGATGTTTCCACTTCCAATCATTCATAGGACACATAGGATGTCAATTCGTTATTTGATTGCGGAGAGGACAAATATTTATTTCCAAATCAACTCAATCTATCATCTTTTATTTTTAGAAATTCAGAGGGTGAACAATTTTTTTTTCTCATCAACCCTTCTATATGATTCGTTAGATCATGAGGATGCTGATGAACATCTTGAATTTTCTGATCATGGTTGTTGTGTGCTTTTTACCCATTCATTTGATCATGATTCTGATTCACTTTTTGTTGATATTTCTAAGCCACTAGTATTTGTCGATCTATTTGCTGATGAAGTGGAAACCCCTCAAGATGTAGATGCACTTTAACTCGAGCTAATGGTTATGTCAGGCTCTTGCTGCCCTGAGGTCAGTTCCACTTCCGATCAGAAATCCATTGAATCACCCCAGGCTCCTCATCACTCTCTCATGCACATTGAAAATCAATCTGATCTACAATTTTCACATCCTCCACCAGAATCACATGATCCAATCGCTCTTGCATTAAAGGAGTCATACATAGCAAGTCATATTGCTAAACAAATTTTTTATTCTTTCTACATGTTTTCTCATGTGTCAAGTTCGAAAGAGTGTACATGCTTGTTGTCTGCGCACAATGTGATGCCACACCATGATACATATGTAGAGTGTCTATCACATTCTTTTACTCTTTTGTTTTTTGTGTACACATTCAAAATTTGAGCGTGTTGGTTTCCATTGTTTTATCTTTCTTGTTTGTTGGTTTGCCTAAATATATTTCTTGTCAACCATGCCTTCACCTACATGGGACAACCAATGTGCCAATGGTTGCATTAGAAATATCACTTCATGTGAGTAGGCCCATGCACTTTTTAGCTTAAAAGTAGGAATAATGTTTTCTTTCCTATTTTTTCTTTCTTGTTTTGCTCTTGCTTGCTTGTTTTGATTTCATGTTACTGCTTCCCTTCGCTTGTTTGTTTGTTATGCACACGTAGGATTAGCTTTCCCATGAAACCATGTTTGGCTTCTTGAGACAAGAAAGGTGAAATCCAAGAGGACTTGTACAACTATCAACAGTTTATTCCCTCTCTTTATGAATACCTTGTGTTCTTTCAGTCGGTGATACCCTGATGGAAAATGCATTCCTTTCAGAGTGAGTCTTGGTGAAGTCACAACGCTTGCACTTTTGACTAGTCCAACTTACTCTAATCATTTTTCTATTTTCGTTTAACCCTTTTCAACTTAGTGATGTAGTGTAAGGTGAGGGGGAAAACTTTAAAAACTATGTCAAAGGTATATATAACATCCTTCTCTGAAGGGACAACCTCTTCTTCTCTCAATAAGTCAGGATCCCTCTTCCACCTCATGAATAAATAAGTTCCTATGCACAGTTCTTTGAAAATGAAAAATGAAAAAATAAAATAAAGGCAAAAGAAGAGAAAGGCTCCTTGCACAGAAAGGTGAAGCAAGTAACTCCACTGAGGTACTGTCCAAGCTTGCTGGCAGCAGAGCAATGCTTGTGTTCCTAAAGTGACTCTGCCAAGGTATTGTCCAGGCCTGCTAGCAACAGAGCAACACCAGAGATGAAACTTAAAACCTGGCATCCTATATTACTTGTGCGTCAATATACCCCTCATCGCTAATCGAAACAACTCAATGTACTTGGCTTGGTATGTGTGCTGACCGATCAAGAGAATGGTAGGGACTATATCATTAACTCAAGCTAGTGAAGGAACCATGATGATCAAAGAATCGAAAATACTTTCAAAGATGTTAGGCTCGCTTTACATGATACAAGGTCCATAGAGAGAGCTGGAGTTCTACTAGTATGTCACCAATGTTGTAGCAGCTACAACCACCCTCCAATTTTTTCCTTCGATTTTTTTTGGAGCCTCCTTAATAAATTCCCAACAACTTATCTTATACTGCCCAGGTACTTATGCTTTCATATTAATTTTATCTTTCGCTTTACAACTTGTGTTCTAATACTTGCTTTGTTGTCTAACCAAAAGTTCACCTCATCTAACTTGGTTCCAAACCAGTTCTAGCACTGCCTTGATGATCCACGCAAACCTAGAGGGAAACCAACATTGCTCACAGGAAATGCGCAGTTCAACCCAACAGTGAGCTTTGGCTCCAGAACTGGACAGACCTAGTTGGAATCTTTTCCTCGGTTGGGAAATTACGTAAAGCATGAGAGGTAACTAGAGCCACTCAACCTAGGAATTGTGCAAAATCATTCCCTCAGTTGTTGTCTAATGCATGTGTTGGTGAGTTTCCCAAGCCAGAACTGTGAAATTCTCCAAGCATTACTAGTACAAAATGACTAATTATTTACTTAAAAAACAATTAAAATTTGCATATAAACAACCACTTTTCAGTCAGTGACCAATAGTAGCTAATTTACAGTATCTTATAGCGCAACCAACTTTTAGTCATTTTTAGCTTAGTCATTAATTGGTTTCCTCAATTTTGCCATCTAGTAGTATATTTAGTCATAAATTTGGTCATTAATTTTTCATTCGTTTAGTCATTAATTGTCACAATTAATGACTAAATATACAAAAAAAATATATTACAATATGAATCCTCGAGAAAACTAATTAATGACCAAAGAAATATGACCAAAAAATTGGTCGTGTTATAAGATATTGTAAATTAGCTAATAATAGTCATATATATGCCAATTTTAGTCATCATTTAAAACAAATTAATTATCAAAGAAATATAACTAAATTTTAGTCGTGTTATAAAATGATGTAAATTAGCTACTAATCGTCATATATATGAAAAATTTAGTCATCATTTAATAATTAAAAAATTATCATTTGCAGTAGTCATTTATCATTTTTTCGTATTGTCATATTCATTATATAAACGACAGATTTAGTAGTTTCCATTCATTTTATTTATTCATTTTCATCATTAATTAATATAAACTACTAATTTAGTAGTTTTATATTGATTTTATGTGTTTATTATTAATCACCATAAATTAATTAGTATGATTTTTGTGCCTAAATTTTAAGAAAATGTCATACAATGTGCATGTTTATCTAATATTATAACGCAAAGTTACATATGTTAATTACAAGACTAAATAATATCAAGTGCAAATAAAAATAATTTCAACCATATAAATTTTATTATATAAAATATCCAGTATTACAATATGAGTTTCCAACTTAATATGGGTTGGACTATAATTTACACATGAAATATTGTTTCATCATTTCAAAACATTATCACTGTGTTGCCAAAGCATTGCAAGTGAATTTACCAACTTTGCAGGCTTGACCATCAGTCTCTATGAGTGTGTCTTATGCAAGATATTGGCTCTAAGGGTATCACTAGATAGATTCTCTTCTCTTTCTCATTTTGCATTTGTCTCTCTAGTGTTATTGTTCTCCTCTTTCTTCAATTGTTGCTTCTTACCATCAATATTGAGTTCCTCTCCAGAAAATAAAAGAAGATACAATGTAGAGTATACGACATGAAAGACGATGAATACTTGAATATAAAATAAAGTAGACTATAAAATATTTATATGACATATACCTCAACATTTGATAGTGGCCATTATGTGGCTAGATGACCTGTATAAACAAAGCAAATAAAATGTCACCATAGAAAATGGAACTGGAGGGGGGATTCATCATGCATGCTTGGATTTTTTGTGTGTGCACACATCATATTGCTCACTTCTAATTGTATAAAAAACGAAGAGTATGCACAATGACATGTAGTGACATGTGGGTGTCTATTTGACTCAATGATATGCTTTATTTTTTAACCCATTCCAATTGTACCACAATGAAATTAAGAAAGACAAGGACACAAGAAGGACTATCAATAAATGAAATTAGAGACTTTAGAATGCAACTCAATTGTACTTGAATGTAATGATAAGTATTTGCGGCTTCCTGGTCACTGATGAGAATCAAATCACACTGTGAAAAATTCCTTGCATTATGATAATTTGGTTGCGCCTGCACTAATCCTTTGTAGTAGTCCCTTGACTTTACTATAGATATAATTTTAGAAACAATCCTACTCCTGCAATTCTTCCCTATATGGATCATCTTTGTCCCCCCATATTGATAGTTATTTTTGAAGGCAATATAATAGAACTCTCCAATTGCATCATTGCCTTTCAAAACAATGCTTGAGTATTTCTAGGTGATTGTTGAACCAGTCTTTACTAAGGTCCATGAAATCCTTGATTTGTCTCCATCACAAAAATCTCTTTTCGCAATAAAATTATAAATCCCACATCTTCATTCCTCATCTCCGACATACCAATTCTTTAAAGTGGAATGCTTTATCATTTCTCCCTCAGTGCAATAGATATCCACTACTGTGGCATGGAGATGATTGATGTCATAAAATGGTATAGTTCATCTTTCAATATATGTCACAGAACTCCTCTCACCTCACAAAACTCCTCTCATCTACAAAAATAAGAGTCCTCTCAAAATGACCGGTCTCTGTCTCATTCATCCTTAAATAAGTGGATATTTCCATGGGTGAAAAAGTGTGATTGGAGATTTAATAAAAGGAGCTATCACTAAAAAATAAAAATACAATGCAACATAATAGTTATCAGCAGGAGCAACAACCCTGCCAAGCTACTTCCTAACTAGATAAAGATACTCCTGAATTACCTCATATAATGAACAAAAGATAACCTCAACTACCTATAGAGTCTACCTATGCATGGTAGCAATGAAAACATTATCAAGAACAACATCTACAACAACATTGGTCAATCTCTTCTTCTAGTCAAGGGCATGCCTAACTTTTGAAAAGTGTTAAACAGGTCAGGGTCCACCTCATCCAGGCTCCTCTTCTTCTTCTACTCTCTCTCTTTAGGTTCAGAATAATACCAAAGGTCTTCGAAATTGATTTGGGGGGGGGGGGGGAAGTTATCAGACTATTAAGTTCTTCCATTTTTAATCATTTTCCGTAAGAATTGAATCTAAATTGAAAAAGTCATTGAGGTTCCTTCTCTTTAGCTGAAATTAACCTAAGATTTGGAGAGTTGTAAGGTTTAATGGATCTAAGTATATTCTACTTAAAATATAGTAACATGGTTTAAAATTGTAGGCATTGAGATCAGAATCTAAGGATGAAACAAAAAAGATTTTATGTTCATGATTACAAGAAATTTTAATTTCATGTAACAAAGTTTGAGGAAGGTCTAGCATTTGCATCCTACCAGAAAATTTTCTTGCATCACTTGAGCCCTTTTAATTTAGGCATGGTAGAGTCCATTACACAAACAATCAACCACTAAAAAAAGGGTGAAAAGAGGAAATAAAATTTCATGCATTCTGACGCTAGAAAAGTTAGCGAGGAGCAAATTGATTTGTACAATAAGGACATGCAGAATGCTTACTTGTCCATTGTCTTTTGATGAATTGTTATCCGTAATCAAGATCTACATTATCATAATCATTAAACCCTTTGTACAATAAGGACATGCAAAATGCTTACTTGTGCATTGTCTTTTAATGAATTGTTCGCCGCAATCAAGATCTGCATTATCATAATCATTAAACTCTCAAATCTAGATAAAATTTATGATTTGATCATATAAACCCTCAAAATTATTTACCCATAAGAACAAAAATCCTCTGTAGTCAAAAGGAAGAACAGAGTCCAAATTCATACCCATGTACAAATTACCAAAATATCATAATCATTAAACCCTCAAGTCTAAATAAAATTTATGCTTTGATCATATAAACCCTTGAAATTATTTACCCATAAGAACAAAATCCTCTTTAGTAAAAAGGAAGAACAGAGTCCAAATTCATACCCATGTAAAAATTACCAAAATATCCATGCCAATGACCTTGCCCTTATCATAATCATTAAACCCTCAACTCTAGATAAAATTTATGGTTTGATCATATAAACCCTGGAAATTATTTACCCATACAAATAAAAATCCTCTTTAGTAAAAAGAAAAACATCTAAAGAAAGAACACAATCCAAATTCATACCCATGTAAAAATTACCAAAATCTCCACGCCGAATGACCTTTCCCTTGCTCCATCTAATCGTTGATGCTCTCCTAAGGTGTTTCCCATGCCAACTCGATCTGGGGTTCAAATCCCATGAAATCCATAGATCACGTTGATGGTCTTCCTTCTTCTGGAATTAGACAAGGCAAAGAAAAATATAGTGCTACAATGTGATGTTGTAATCTGTGAATATTTTATTTGAAGGCACTGCTAAGCTGGAAAAAGAAAAGAAATATTTATAATAGAAAAAATAAAAGAAATATTTATAATATAAAATAAAATATAGAAATTGCAATTGGGTTAAATGATTTATTCTTAATAAGAATTTGTTATTTTTTCATAAGACACTAAAATAAAAAGAAGAAGAAGAAGTTAAAAATGATATTGGGATGAGTGTAAACATTTAAATATGACCTCAATTAATAATAAAAAGTTAAATTAATAAAAATAATAAAATTTATTTTTTTATATTTTGATTTTGTTATTAACTTATGAATAGGATTTGTTACAATACCATGGGCCAATACCATGGTTTATCAATACTACGAGTCCAAAAACATAACTTATTTCACAACCAAAATATTTTACAAGAATATGACAAGATTCTTAACCGTGGATATTCACCCCCACATTAGAGTATATATTATTAACTTGTAAAAAATAGCCTTTGTTACAATACCATGGGTCAATACCATGGATTATCAATACCACATGCCGAAAAAACATAAATTATTTTACAATCAAATATTTTATAACAATATGACAAAATTGTTAACCATGGATATTCACCCTCACTTTACCATGGATATTAAATTGTAAATCCGCTTTGTTACATTACCATGGCCTATCAATGCCACATGTCAAAAAACCATAACTTATTTCATAGTAAAAATATTTTATTTTAATGTAATTTTACAACATTTTTTTAATTGAATCTAAAAGGGAAAATGTTACAATTTGAGATATATCTAAACCCTCTATCCTCACGGCTACTAAAAATATTCCCATAGAAATTAAATTAAGGTTTTAATAAAATTAAGCTACAATTTGAGATATATCTAAACCCTCTATCCTCATGGCTACTAAAAATATTCCCATAGAATTTAAATTAAGGTTTTAATAAAATTAAGCTAAGATGGATCTATGTCGGATATATATATATATATATATATAGAGAGAGAGAGAGAGAGAGAGAGAGAGTAGAGAGAGATAACATAGCCCTCTATATGGCTATTTAAATAAGGTTTTATAAAATTAAGCTAAGATGGATCTATGTCGGATATATATATATATATATATATATAGATATATATATATATATATATATAGAGAGAGAGAGAGAGAGAGAGAGAGAGAGATAACATAGATCCATCTTAGCTAAGGATCCAAGGCATGAGAGCAAGCAAATTGACTAACTATAATAGATTAAATATAGTGCATGATTTTTTAAAAGTTTTTCATTATTTTATTTTCTTTGACATGATTGATCTAAAATATAGGTTTAATATATTACAACCAATACCATGGGCCAATACCATGGCTTATCAATACTACAAGTCCAAAAACCATAACTTATTTCACAACTGAAATATTTTACAACAATATGACATGATTCTTAAACGTGGATATTCAACAACCCCACATAAATACCATGGGACAATACCATGGATTATCAATACCACATGCCCAAAAAACATCAATTATTTCACAATCAAAATATTTTATAACAATACCATATGCCCAAAAAAACATAAATTATTTCACAATAATTTATGTTTTTTGGGATGTGGTAGAGAGAGAGAGAGAACTGACATTGATCCATTAGGATCCAAGGGATGAGAGCAAGCAAATTGAGTAATTATAATAGATTAAATATAATGCATGTTTTTCATTATTTTATTTTCTTTTACCTGATTGATCCAAAATATAGGTTTAATATTTTACAAGAAATTAAGTTTTTCTAATTTAGATCATTTCTTAAACACAATACAATGTGATCAAATTTAAGAGAGAGTTGGGGAAGGGGTAGAGAGAGGGAGTGAGACAGTGAAAAAGTTGGAGGATAGAGAGAGAGAAAGAGAGAGTGAGGTGGGAGAGGGGGAGCAAGAGGAAGGAAGAGAGAGAGAGAGAGAGAGAGAGAGAGAGAGAGAGAGATGGATTTGGAGTGGGAGATAGAGGGAGGTAAGAACAAATACATAGAGAGATAGAGGTGGAGAGAGAGAGGAGTGAGAAGGGAGATATGGAGAGAGAGAGAGGGAGAGAGGAGATGAGGGAAGATAATGAAGAGGAGAGGATAGAGATAGGGAGAGAAGGGGAAGGGAGAGAGATGGAGACATAGAGATGGAGAAGGATGGGGGGGGGGAGATAGTGATAGAGTTGTATGAAAGAGAGAGAGAGAGAGAGGGAGAGTAATTTTGGGGGGAGAGATAGAGGGAGGTGGGAGATAAGGGACAGAGAGGAATGAAGATAGAGATGAGGAGAGAGAGATGGAAATGGAGGGGGTAGGAGAGGGAGGGAACAAAGAAAACATAAAGGGAGAAAGGTGGAGAGAGATATGGGGTGACAAGGGAGTCATGGAGAGAGAGTGAGGGAGAGAGGAGAGCGAGAGGGAATAGAGAGAAGGATATAGATAGAGAGGGAGAGAAGGGGAAGAGAGAGATAGACAGAGAAGGGGAGAGAGGGAGAGAGTGTGTGTGTATGTTTGGGGTGTGAGATATAGAGAGTGAATAACAAAGAGACACAAATATAAATATGGATATTATATAGTATTATATAACAAACCTAGATCCATATTAACCCTATAACTATTAAGTGTCACGAGGGATCTAATCTCTCGAGGTGAAAACATTTCCCCAAGTTTTGTACTAGAAAAAAAAAAAATTTACCTCAAGAGATTGGACCCCTCTCAACGCTTCATAGATCCGGTGTTAAGATGGATGTAGGTTAGTTAATATGAAATTAAAGTAGTTTTTATTTGATATTATAGTCTTAAAAATTAAAATTTCCCTTTAAATTAATTTCAAATTAGAACTAGATCCAATTAGATTCAATGAATAGATTTTTAAAAAATACATAAAATATTTTTTTAATTAAAAAATATATTTTTAAAATTACAAATTATTAGAGATTCATAGTGCAAAGTTGGCTCACCTAGACACCATGTGAGGATGAAGAAGTGTTTAGGAAGGATAACCTTTCAACCAATATTTAACAACCTTTCAATCCCCTATCACTTGTATGTTTAGATTTCTTGACACAATTAAGATGACTAACATAAAAAACTGATTCATATTATTGTAGTACTTGTTAGGTAGTTGTATTTTTGTTCTTAGACTAAATTAGTCATTCATGTTAGTAAGTTTTAGTTGTATTACTTATTAGCTAGTCACATATTTTAACTCGTGACTAAATTAGTGATTTTTGTTAGTCATTTTTAGTTCGGTCACTTAAGATTACTCATTTTTGGTAGTATTTCACTTGGAAAAGCAGTGGTGACTAGCTTTTTTATTCATTAGTAAGCCAACTGAACTGTGCATTATGTAGTTCTAGTCATCATCACCTCTCACTGGTAGCTGGGACTGCACAATGTGCATATCCAGTTGATAGTCCCTCACCTCTAAAACACATAATTACACAATCTTTCTCAGCAGTTGCCGAGTTTATTGCATGATTAGTCCTTGAAATGATTTTTGATTTCAAGCTAACATTTGTATGGCATTAGTGTTTTCTCTGTCTCCAGGTACAACAATTGTTGAGTAGCTCTTCAGCAGTACGGGTAGCATGGCTTCCAAGAGAGTTGGATCAAATGATACTGTCAAGAGCAATACTGGAGATGTAGTTGAACAAGTGTCAGTGAACTTTCCAGTCCATGCAAATACATAGCTGTTCATACAGAAGGACATGAAGATAACATGGAAGGAAATTAAGGACATATTTGCAAAAAACTTCAAGGAAGATCTGGAAGATCGACAAGTCTATGTCAACATCCACAAGTCAGGCTTATAGAAGGTTGCATATAGGTATCCTGCCTTCCCATGTGGAGATATCGTTCAATGGATTGTCTCACACACTGATCATGAGACCATGACATTGAGAAATACTAGTGGAACACAACTTGTTACCTTTAGGACATAAAACTATCATTAGATGCATCACTTACCACAGTCAGTGAATGACATGGATGCACTCTTTTATACTCCCAACAAAAAAGTGAACACTAGAGACATTATTAAGCATTGGGTTAAAGAGTCATTGAAGTTCAGGTTGACACCCAATCAGGTATACAAGACAAAGTCACTCAAAAAGGGCTATCAATTTTTGATCATCTTTGCATGCTACTTGTACAGTCAAGAGAGCACAGAGACCTTTTTGCAGAATTGTGTTGTTGTGTTGGATCAGTTGAAAATGAAGGAAGGCCATTCAACTGGTCAGCTATGTTGGCTCCTTAGCTGAAAGTGCATGTGACTAATGCCCGAAATCCACCTAAGGATGAGAAAGCGAGATTCTATATGTTTGTGTACCTGTTTGATGCAATCTGTGCCCAACATTAGTTTCATGGCATGGGTTAGACATGGACACTATCAGAGAATGCTGTGAACATTTATTGCAAATTTCTTTCTAAGCACAGCTACCGAGGAGTCGCGGCGAGCCTATCTGACCATTTCATCACCTTGGTTTACAAGATGATCTTCAAGCAAGATCAACCTTATATGTCCTAAGAAGTGATGCAGGCATTGCTTAACATTGCAGATTGGTCTGCCTAACCTGATGGCACCTTCATCAGGATGCTTAGCAAAGAGAAGCCTCCACATGTGCTACCATGGTTTGCCATAGATAAGTTGGTCATGCAAGAGATTTCATATCACATCTCCATAGGGTTATTAGCAAGACTGCACAGGAGGAAGAAGGAACCATGGTCTGCTCTTCATTTTCAGATTGGATTATATGAGATCCAGAGGTTGAAGGATGCGGATGCCAAGGTCAAGGACTTAGAGAAATTTGAGCTCAACACCAAGGATTTCAATTTGTATGATCTGCACTGCATATGCAAAAACCACTGTGCGAAGGTGTATTATCCATGGATCCATGGGGCATGTCATTGGCTAGAGGAGGACCCTTGGAGGTATTGCTACAACACCTCTATGCTCAATGAACCAGTTAGCATGGCTATAGAATGGAAAGCAGCTCTATAGTTAGCAGCACCCCAGGAAGTAGTAACAATAACAACAGTGAGCATCATACTGGCGTAGGACAAAGGCAAGAGGAAGATTGTCAAGAACAAAGAGGCTGAGCAAATCTACAAGTTGAAAGAAAATTTTCTCGTGGAGAAAGTTGCTTTGCAAATATTGGAAAAGAGGAAATAATGCATAAGGATAGTAGAATGGAGGAGAGAGAAACAAAGGTTGGAGGATTTAGAGAGAAAGTTGCATGAAATAGAAAAGAAGTTGAAAGAAGAGCAGAAGCTAAGAAGGAGAGAGAGGGAATAGAAGAAAAAACAAGAATAGGAAGAAAGGTAAGGCACAATGATAGAGAAAACTATGCCTACACAGGTTGAGGAGTGATAACAGCCAACAGATGAAGAAGAGGGTGACCAGGTGTAGGTTCGGGAACTTACTCAGCAGATTGAGCAAATGGTTGAATCAACAAACATGGATTTGGAATAGGAGCCATAACGCTAAGACAGTGACCTCAAGCCAACAAAATCCAAGGTTGCACCTCAGTCTTCACCACTTCCAGAATGAGAACAAGTCCCGAGTTAGCAAGGAGAGGTTGTTTGTCCTTGATGATGATCCATTGATGGATGTGTACAATCTATCATTTGATGAGTCACAAAAAAGGATTATGCAGGCGTGAAGAAAGCAACTCCTGGATGATCATGCGTCACTTGCACATATAGAGGAAAGGGTGATCGTGTTAGATGTTAAAACACATCCAACTCCCATGGCCAATGCTTTTAAGGCTTATGCAGAACCCGCGATTCCAACTGTCAAGTTCTTGTTAGCAGAGAATGATCAGATGGAAAAGGACTTGCAAGAGGCCAGGCAGAGGATAGAACAATCCGCGAGATTTGCCATGGAAGATATGAGAAGCATGATACTTGTTGATGTATCGACTCTTGATACCACCATACAGAAACTATATGACATATTTCTCATCGTGCACAAGGCGATTTTCCCTCTATATGGTTTTCAGTAGCAGTGCATGAAGATTTCTAAACTCTGAAAGACATACACATTCCTATTATGCATGTACAGGAATAGAGAATGAGGTACAAGGGAGCCTCACTTTACTTTCATAAGATAATGAATCCTTAGGCAGAGCTAGACAAAGCACATATTTAGATGTTGATCCAGAACTATGCACAACTCCCTCAGCTCATCAGTAGCATTGAGGCTTCTTATGCACAATTTTCAAAGAGTTTAAATGTCATAGTGAGGACACATAGGATCCCTTCAATAAGATCCCTCACTCAATCCAAGAAGAAGAACCAAGTCCTGTTAGAGGTTGACAGGTACATGGAGTAGTTGATGTGGGAGGCCACCTGCAATGACTTGCAATTGAGTACAGAACACTTGCATAAGTACATTGGTGGTCCAACCACACTCATAAAAATGTTTTCCATGCTTCAAGATGAGTTGGACAAAGGTTCCAAAACCTTATACCCAGAAGCCATGGAGGAAAGAGTCTGTTTCTAGAAACACATCACCAAATAGTAGGGGGACACAATAGCGCAATACCAAGCTTGGTATCAGTTTGTCACCAAAGACCATCAAGAGGATGTTGTTGAGTTGATCTTTAACCAAGCTTCTGAGTGATGGGGTTTATCTTTTTAGGTTGACTCAAGCCTATTTTGTCCCACATGGGTATATGTGGAAATTGCATTATTATTTGTAAATAGAATAGTCTCTATGTAATGTAAAGAGTTATTTGTAAAGGAGTTGAAGAGTCATGAGGGTAGTCAAAGAGTCAAAGGGCAATGTCAATGGTCACCCCACCCTTTCTTATATATAGAACCTCATAACTCATAGTAGAGTCTTTTGGGAGCCAAGATTTTGGCTAGGCATTGCTTAGAGAAGGCTTGGAGAGTATTGTGATGGGCCTTGGCTTCTCCATAGTGTAAAATGAGTACATCTCTTTGGAGGAGCAGGGGGTGTTGACTATAATGTTACACTATTTGGGCTAGTAGCTGTTAGTGGTTTATGTATGGATGGAGCTTTCACATAATAATATAACTGTGCCAACACATTTTCATGCATATGTTGTTATTGTAGTTGGACTGTTTTGGTTTCTTTAACAATGTATGTTATTTAACTTACACATTTGTGTATGAACTATTTTGTCTAAAATTGTATGAATCTTGTGAATACATGTTTTTGTATTAACCCTTCACTTTGGTTTGAGGACTATTTTGTTTTCCAGCTTGTGATGTCATTCCACTCATGTGTTCCTTTTATGTTGTGTACTATTATAGGATTCTAAGGGACACACTTCATTTTTCCCTTTGTTTGTTAGAAACCCCATGCATCTCACTTGACTTACTACAAGGTCACACACTTTCTTCTGAATAAGTTATCATACTTACCTCTGCATGCTACCACGATCAAAGCACTACTTTACTACCCATTGCTAGGACTCTTACTCCAAATGGTCTGAGGTCTAGTTGGGACTTCTTACCGGGGAGATCCCTTGACATGTTGATGGGTCCAGCACCATCAACACATTCCGTAGGTCATTTAGTGAGCTATCGCTCACATTGAAGGGAATGTTTGAGAGTCTAGAATATTTGTGCTAGAAACTGAGGACTAGATTTCCAACACTAGGTATTTCACTATGGAAAGGACCTATACATACATGAAGAATATCAACCTGTATTGGCATATCAAAACACTCATGGGTTGGGCCCTTAATGATAGGGCTCACACCTAACAAGATCTCCTCATTTGCATGTTAGAAATTTTGGATTGGACAAAAAACTTGGAGAACACGTTGGATAACATTGATGACAATATCAAGCAAATTTTAACTATTATTCAACCTTCATTAGCCACAGGAAGGACCCTTCCTCTCCAACTCATACTCATCACCCTACAAAATGACAACCTAAGCACTACACTCGATAGAATGACAACTCTCTCTTTTTGATCTTTGTTTTTCTACTTTTTTCATAATGTATTTACTTTTCTTTGTAATGCATTACTTCTAGTTTAAATTCTAAGATTCTTGGGCAAAAAACACTGTGGAAAACATGAAAATTTTTCTTTGTTTCTATTGGTATGGCCTCCCTAGTGGCAGACCAGACCAATCCATTTATGTTGTAATCATGTTTTTTTCTCGTAATAATATGAATTTAATCCTTTGATCTTTTAAACAAATCAAATTTACAGTATTAACAATTTTAAGAAATCTAATAAAATTTTAAAAAATGAGACCTAGAATTGCTAATATTAGATTGGAACAATTAAGTCAATCCAATAAGTCACGATTGAGATCCTATCTAATAGCTAGAACCAATTCCAATCTAGTAGAAAATGGATTCCTTTAAAGACCTACAGTTATTGAAAGTGGATGAATTTGGCTTTTTTTAATGGACAATTATATATGCCTTGAAATGCTTCATGATGAAGTCCTTATAATATTCAAATGGAAGTAAATAATATAAATACATAATTATATTGTTACAATAACTAAAATAAAAAAAAAATGTACAATTCTAGTTGTTATAGTTATAAAGTGTAGAAATATATAACCATATTATAATTAAAAGTAATGAAGGATAATAATACATAATTATAAATAAAAATGAAAATAATTTATATTTGTGGATAGCTAAAATCTACAAAAATGTACATACTTATAATCTCTTCCTTTAATTTTAAACTTATAACTTAAAAAAAATACATACTTTTAACTATTAAATTTACCCCATTAAAATATACTAATAAAATTTTATAAATACAATTATATAAAATAAATAATTTAAAATTCATTAAAATTCATTACATCTCAATCTAAATATTTTCTATTTTCTTATGTACCGTCCTTCCATTTATATCGATAGCCAAAAGCCTAGTTATATTTCTAACTAATAGAGTAGAGACAACAAAAACCACATTTCTCTTCATTTTTAAATTCGATGGTTCTAAATGTCTGTACAAAAAATTTCAATATGATGGACTTAGAAGCTCAAATTCCCAATCTTTTAAAATAAATGGATTGGAATTAGCTCGTTACATGGAAATTGGACATTCCTATTCTAATTAAATATTAAAAAAAAAAAGCTATGTAATCCAGTTAAAAAATAAAAACAAAATTCTAATGTAATCCAGTTTAAGTTTTGAAATAAAAGAACAAATATTGAAAATAAATAAATACTATGAAATGGAAAGATTAAAATTACTGATAAAACACTTTTTCAAATTTAAATAAATTCAATTATAAAAGTTGAAACCAATTCTAACTCCAAATCAATTGAGCGATATAAAAAAATCTATGTTAATTTGTATATCAATATTGAGCGATATAAAAAAAATCTAGGTTAATTTTTATATCAATATTTTATGTAAATTCAAAGAGTATATGGTTAAATATAAAGTTTATTTAAATATTTATCATTTTTTTAAAAATGTTTACCATAAATTTGGTTTTAATAAATTGTATTATATATATAGATATATATATATATATTACTTGATTTAATTTTTAAGAAATCAAATTTGTTTATATTAACAAAGGTTATACAGTAGTTTGTACATGTGGCTTAGTTTAAATATGGTTTAATGAAACAAAAAAATAACAAAAACAAAAATTAATAAAATATTATATAGTTGAATATCCTCGCCAAAAATTAAGAAATATGATTAACTAATATTATTTATATTAACATACATATATGTATATCCGTGTGTTTTATTTTTATTAATATACATAATTGTCTATAATAAAATTTATTAAAATATGTTTTTAATATAATAATAAGTTGCTTGAAAAACTTATAATTCATGAAAATAGAAATAATAGAAAGAAAAAAAGAAAAAAGAAAAAAAGTTAAATAAAAATGAAATAAAACTAAAAACAAAAAATTAGTAACTCATAGAAATAGAAGTTACTAAACAACCCATAATAAGATCTCAACCATTCACTTTATAGATAAATATATTTAAATAATAATAAAATAACAAAAATTAAATTCTTAATGTTAAAATATAAATAAACATCATAAATTTTATGTTAGTGGAAAAACCTATGAACAATTTATGAGCTTAAATGGTTCATGTGTTGTCTTCTTTTTTCTTTTTCTAGAACTTAAATGTCAAAAGGGACTTAGCAAGGTCACTACATTGCATAATTACAAAGTTAGATAAACAAATCAGAAGATATTTTATAAAAGTGAGTAAAACATTTATTTTTTACAAATTTTGCATGTATAGGGAGTCCAATAAGATTAATGAATCTTGTGATGACTCTAAGAGTAAAGTTTGTTCATATCTAGACACCTAGTGTGGGGAGTAAAATTGAGATTTTCTTCATGTCGAAGTAGAGATAAACGAAAACCATTTTTATTTTGGTTATAAATTTTAAGAATATTTTGTAATTTAGTAGATAGAATATTATTATTATTTTCACATCATTCAATTCTTTTTCTTGAGGATATGGATTTATTTAATCAATGTAGCAAAATAAATACATGTGCATAATGAGTATAGAATAAAATTATAACAATCATTCTTTTCTAAATTTTAAGTTTTGTAAATATTTTTGAATCAATCAAATAGGAGCAAGGTTAAATAGTTCACTTCAATCCTATGGGTCAAATTCCAAAATATGTAATCTAGTTAACTTTAAATACTTATAACTAAACCACAAAATCACTATCCAGAAGCAATAAGTGCACCAACTATCACTATGAACCAGCACTAATCACTATGTGGGGAAATTTTAGGGGAATTTGAGGTCTAAATGGGCCTCCTAAGGAAATTATAAAATAACAGTGGAAATAATAAAATAAGATTATATTACATCATCAAATTTTAGAGGGAAAAAGGAAAAACTATTTTTTCAACTCGTATTTTCAACTTATCTCCCTATGGGTTTACTCAAATTTCGAGAGAAAACACTTGTTGGATGCATAATTTGATTCCTCATCCACGGAGTACCCATGTTGCATACTTTCGATAGACTCTACTACACGAAAAATGAGAAATACATGAAAAACGTGATTGCAATCACAATTTTTCATGTGTTTCTCATGTTTTGTGTAGCAAAGTCCATCAAAAGTATGCAACATGGGTACTCCTTGGATGAGGAATTAAAATTTTCATCCCACAAGTACTCCCTCTCGAAATTTAAGTAAAACCTTAGGGAGATAAGTTGAAAAAGTAGTTTTATTATTTTATTATTTTTTAATCTTTTTACTTTTTTACTCCAAAAATGGTGAATCATCCCCAATGGTTGACATCATAATCTTGAATCCTATTGTTTCCTATAAAGTTTATTTTGGTTGTACATTTTTCTTAGGGGACCCATTTTAGACCTAAAAATTCCCCTAATTATAAAAGCATATTTTGTTTGACATATAAAAATTCCATGTTCTAACTTATTTATCTCTAATGTGAAGGAAAAATTTTGTCAATCCTAAATTACTCATCTCAAAATCCTTTTTCATAGCAACTTTAAAGTCATATATTTACTCTTGTGTAAATCATATCATATACAAACAAACAATTAAAATTTTACCAGGCCAATTTACCTTTGCGTAAAGTGTAGGTTTACTACTACATTTTCTAAAACATTCTTCGATCATATACGAATGTATCCTACTATACCAAGCTTGTGGAGCTTATTTGAGCCCATCAGAGATTTCTTCATCTTGTACATTATATTCATGTCTTTTGATCTCAACCTCGTGGTTGCTACACATAAACTTATTCTCATGGAATGCCATTTAGAAATGTATATTTCATATCCATTTCATAAACTTTTCATTTGTTTTTGGGCAACCAATACTAAAATTGCTTGTACTATGTCTATACTAGGAAAAGGTGCAAATGTTTCTTTAAACTTAAGCCTAAGTTGCTATGAAAAGCATTTTCCACTAACATTTCCTTATATCTATCCACTTCACCATTTTCATTCAATTTGGTTTCATAAACCCATTTTAATTGAATACATTCTTTTTCTTTAGTTAATTCAACTAGGTCTCAAGTTTTGTTTCTTTGAATGGAATATATTTATTCATCCATTTCCTTAATCCATTTTCCAGGTTTGATCACTTCCTCAAAAAATGTTAGTTGAAAAGTTAGATATGCATAATTTTAATGAGGCCCTAACTCTCTCTCTCTCTCTCTCTCTATATATATATATATATATATATATATATTAGATTTCTCATCTTTTTAGGAGTTGACTCATAATTATTAGATTGAGGGCTTGGTACAAACAAACTTGATGGTTCTCCTCGATTTGAATTTCTTGGAGCACTTGATGGAGTGTTTCTATATAGTAATTGTACTTGTGAATATTTTTTTTTGACTTGTTCTTCTTATGTTGCTTCTTCAATATGTGGAATTGTTGTCCCAATGGTCATTGGATTTTTGGGATTCTCAATACTTCTATCCCATATCTCTTCTTCTTCATTAAATACTTTTATGTGATAATTAATTTTTATGTCACTATAGTGTACAATGTGTAATCTTGAGATTATTTATTGTATCCAATGAAAATATTTTTCTCTCTCCTTTCATCCAATTTGTTCCTATATTGTTTAGGTACATATGCATAAGATATGCAACCAAAAACTATGAAGTGTGCTACATAAGAATTCTTACTTAGCCATACTTCTTGTAGAACTTTATTTTTCACAAATTGTTTGGGTGACCTGTTCAAAATATATATGGGAAAAAGCTATTTTTTTCTCCCTAAAAATCATGTGACAAGATTTTATCTTTCAACATACTACTCACCATGCTCATGATAATTTTCCTTTCCACTACACCATTATGTTGTGGTGAATATCTAGTCATGAGTTTTTATTCGATTCCTTTTTTGGAAAACTCATTAAACTCATTCAAATCACATTTTCCTCCTCTATCTGATTTGGACACTTTAATTTGGTATCCACTCTTCTTTTCGGCTAGGGATTTGAATTCTTTGAACCTATTAAATTATTTTGATTTATTGCCAAGGAAGTATACATATGTCTTTATGTTATAATCATATATGAAATTCAGAAAATAATAACATAATCCAAGATAGTGAGTTTTCTTTGCTTCACACAAGTCAGTATAAATCAGCTCTATGGGATCCTGTACTTTACAATATACACCTTAAAGGAAATTGTCATTATGTTGCTTTGCAAAAATGTGACACTCACAAGTTCCAACTAGTTCATGGATGGATTGAAGACCAAATACCACGATTTTCTCTTGCAATAGATTCAAAACATTCAAATTAAGATGGCCATATCTGGAATTCCATAACCATAAATCATCTGTGTAAGTTTCCTTTTGGGAAAATAAAGTACCTTATTTATCACTAGTCATAAGAAGTGGATACATTTGTTTTTTAGTCATATAAACTTTAAGATTTAAATTATTACTAGGAGGATTATCATAAATGAAACATTATTCTCCCTTGAACACAATATTATACCCTTTTTGAGTTATTTGGCTAACACTAATCAGGTTATGGTTCAAACCCGGGGCATAAAACAAATTTAGTATATGTTTTGTTGGCATTGCTTGGTCATGATATTGACCATTAGCTTACCCTTAACATTAATAATAGAGTTTGTTCTAAATTTAACTTATGTTTCTGCGAAGTCATCCAAATTTGAAATCAAAGCTATTTTTAGTCACGTGATTATTACATCCACTATCTAAAAAGAATACATTATTTGAGGTTTTCATGGGTAGAAAGATAGGTGAGGAATACAAATTCTTCATTATTCTTGGAGATATCTAAATATTGGGAGTTTTGTCTTTCTTGAGCAATCTTTCTCTTCTTATATTATTTGGATTAAAAATACCGATATTATTCTTATTTTTAATATCTCTATGAGTCTTTGGAATTTCTCCCCATTTATTTTCCTCACTCCTCCTCATTGTCTTTCTGAATTCCCTCTTTACCGTCTCTTCCTCTACCTCTAGATCTTCCTCTACATTTGGAAATAGAAACTTGAGTATTGAATGCATTTTCAATTGAAGAATTTTCATTTATAATGATTTTGTATTCATGGGAGAGAAGAGGCCGCATCAACTCATTTATAGAGAGTTGACTGAGATATTTCTTCTTTGATTGTTGCAACTACCAAACCAATGTTTTTTGAAAGGATCTAAAGAACCTTTTCAACTACCTTTTTATCTAACACATTTACAATGTAAATATTCAATTGATTTATGGTAGTCTTTACTCGGGTCATGTACTGATCTATCAATTCAATTTCCTTCATTACTATACCTTCAAAGTCTCTTCTCAAAGTTCTCATTTCATTATCTTTACTTTGTTGGTGCCTTCATAGCCACTCTCCAAGATATCCAAGGCATTTTTAGAGAACTTTGCAAGAGAATTATTAAGAAATATCATTTCATACAATCCATTTTGGATAAGATGCAATTCCTTTGCATTCTTCATTCTATGTTGTCTCAACTAATTTCTATGAGCATTTGATAGGGCTTATTTGGCTACATCATTTGTTGGTTCTTGATATCCATAGGATACATAATCCAAAAAATCTTGAGCCTTCAACAAGGTCATCATTTTATTAACCATATTTCATATTTTTTTTAATGAAAGTGGGAATTGGGGTAAAGCTTTGGCTACTTGAAGCCATTTCTGAGCTACACAATGACTATAAATTGACAAGAACAATTATAGAGTTCCACCAAAATAAATATATTTATTTTGTATTCTCCAAAGAAATGAACGGATGAATGACCTCTACCATGGAAACATCCAAAAAATAAAAATATAATTATTTTTATCTTCTTATTAATTTTGTGACAATAACCCTCCAATTTTTTTTCCTTATTCAATTTTTTAGCTTACATATGTTTTTATGAGACATTTATTTAAGCTATCTTGTGTCATCTTGTAATTTGTTCGTGTTTCCCTAAGTATCGACCATCCTTTCTAAGTGTCTCTTTTCCTCCTGGGTCAAAGTTTCTTAAGTGTGATCTTCTCATATTTGGAAGTTCTTGTGTCGTCTTTCTAAATATAGGAAAATCACTAGCTTTTTCTTGACTTAGTATTAGCTTTCTTCACTTGACATGCATGTCACACAAAAGCACAAACATTTCTCCTAGAGAAAGTGCACTTCCTAGAGTTAGCAATCACATAAGCATTGTTGGAGGAAACTACATCGTCCTGAGCATGAGCACACTTCTAATTCTCAGTCGAGTGCACTTCTTGTCCATGAGGAGAGCACACTACTTGTTAATAGTGATTGCACCCTTTTTGTCATAAAATCCAGTGCACTTCTTATCTTTAGGGAGTGTGCCCTCTTATTTGTCATGCATGCATAACTCCTCTTGCATGATGATTGCACTCCTAGAAAATAAGGGCCCTCTTCACATGGCTTAACTAACTATCTCATAAGTCAAAAAGTGGTGAGCATTTATTAACTTTCTTTTCATGTGAATTCTTTTATAAGTTTCCAAGCTCATTATTAATACTCATCATCATTGTTCACTCTTGGCTGAGTGCACTTTCTCATGACAAGGAGCATTTGTTCAACCTTAGTCTGAAGCACCTAGATTCTAGGTAAGTTTTTCATAATGTCATTTTTGTTTGCTTTTGTCATTTTAACTCGAAATTTTGTTTTCTTTATTTGCATTTCAATATGTTTTCACATATGAAGTGTCTTTTTCATCAATACTTGCTCCTACAAGTGTCATTCTTTTGTCGCAAGTGGCATTTTTAGTGGCTCTTTTCATTCCCTGGTGTTTCACCTTCCAGCCATGATTGTGATAGAGCCTATAAACAATTGCAACCCTTATATTTCAATGTTAATGTGTTCTTGACTTAATAATCACATTCACTTAGTTATTTCGAGCCTAACTGATCCAGGAAGCTCCAAAAAGACACACAGGGCAAAGATGGCTCAAAAATAAAAGTGTCTGGATTGTGCTTGAACCAAGACCATATAGAAGATCTCATCGTCCTGATCGTGGAGGTGTGAATGGTTTGTCAAACTGAGCATGTATGCGAAAGATAAAGCTCTTCAAAGTTTGACCTAACAAGGGAAATGTGGGGCCCATAGCATGCCACATGGTAGCCCATTAGCCATTGGCACTTGGCATTCTTTCATTTGTCTCCTAAAACAGGCATAAGGGACAAAAATCATTTTTATATTGTTATTAAATAACCATGAAACAAGATTCGTTTTATATAGTTATTAATAACTATATAAAAATAAGAAAACACATGGTTTCGGGATCGACGACAATAAACCCCGTCGAATCCTTTAAAATCGCTATTTCAAACCATATATATATATATATATATCTATATATATATATATATATATATATATATATATATATATATATATATGGGATTGGCGGCCACAACCTCCACCAAACCCTCCACAACTATTGCCTACTATATATATATATATTAACGGTCCAACCATAATATATTGTATTAATGGGTGGGCGTGGGCCATCGACGGTGGACCTAGCCCGCACCTCGAAACCATATGTATGTTGCATATTTCCCTGACCCTTATATATATATATATATATATATATATATATATATATATATATATATATATATATATATATATATATATATATATATATATATATATATATATATATATATATATATATATATATATGCCGCACCCATTGCCACCCTGATTGCTAATACTTAATCACTGATATGTATGTTGGCGTAACCCTCGATAAGGGTGTCGATACCTCCTTCGTGCCAACCACCGATAAGAGCAATCACTGATATGGATATCGGCAAAGTCTAGGAAATCGGGCTGATATATGTGCTAGCGCCCCTTGTTAAGTGCCAATTACGATTTAATCCGCCGATATATGCACCAACCATAATGCCAATCTCTAATATTGGGAAAGCTTCGATCTTTAAGGCGCCAACAACAGTTGCGCCGATATGTGTTAAGCACGAGGTTTAAGGGGTGAGCCGCCAAAAGCAGACCCGACCCCTATTTCAAATATTTTATGGTTGATAAAAGGTTTATATAAGGAAGAGGTGGGATTTGATCTCTCGACCTCTCCTCAACCATCCATCTAATATTACCAATGCGCCAACTACTCCCATTGGGAAATCCGCAGATGGAATATTATTTAAACTCGGACTTTTGCCTTTGCACAAAGTTCAAGGAGGAGAGAGACTACACACACAAATTTCGAGGTAGAATGTAGGCACAAATTTCAAGGCAGAAGATTAATTCATATTTTAATGCAGGAACCATGAATTTTGTAGGAGGGCAAAATTTTCACTTTGTCAGACTTTGACATGTTTTATATGGTTTTTACACCTTTCATTGCCACGAACACAATGGTGTTGTTCATTTCTTCATTAGAGGCTTGAATTTTCCAGTCATTTCTAGAATGCACATGGAACCATGATTTCAGCAAAAACAACGAGCGGAACCATGAGCCATGAAATTCTCCCAAGGAGGTAAAATTTTGACATTCCAGAATATAGTCAAGTTTATACTTGTTTTTCATGGTTTTCCGTAGGGATCGTAATGGCGAGAATAGATTCACCATCTGAGTTGCAGATTTACAGTCCATCCATGGAACAAAATCTTTGAGGAATCTTGAGGGAATCTAAAAGATTCCTTTAGCCCAGAATTCTCAACTTCTCAGAATTCGGATTTTGGACAGTCGATTCAGCACTACTCGACGCCACAAATCTGATGGTGGCTTTATATTTCTTATTCTCTCATTTCTTCTTCTATTCACTTTTCCAAGTGCCAGTGCAGATGTCCACATTCATGTGCGAGCAACCATCTTCATGAGATCAATGCCTTGAGAGCAATGGTCTGAGCAGCTTCAGTAGTGAGACATCCACTTCTTCAGATGGCCCTTGGTTGTGAGGTATATGATGTGTTCATGTACTTATTCTTTCTACATTATGTTGTATAGATCCATGATTGATGTTGATGCAAGATCTTGTTTATTACATGTTGTCATGATTCCTTGCTTGATTTGATGCGGAATCTTTCTATGTGATGTACTTTCTTTCATAACTCTTCATGTTATGCTTTGAGATCGCTTGTTGTATGTTGTTGGGATACTCTTATTTTCGTCATGCATGTGTTTTTCTTTGACATCCCTTTTGTGCCATGTTGGCGGGATGCACACCATGCCTGTTTTTGTGTCATACGGATAGCAATCTTTTGATTGAGAATTCTAGTTGTGGAACATCTCTTAGAGCCACTCTTGCATGAGGGAATTCTTCCTTGTATGATCAAGACATCATCTCTTGTGTACACCACCTTTATTGACAACACATAATGTAGTGGCCTATACCATCTTGACACTAGGGCCTGGAGACATAGTCCCTCTTGGACGAACTCCATTATCAACAACTTTTGTTTCCATGTGCTAATGATTGTTATGTTCCTCTTCCTTACAGTCTCAAGCTTTATTTGTTAATTTTCTTTTAAAAAGCAATTTTAACACATCACGAAAGTAAAAGGTCTTGGAAAGGTCCTTCTTCACACCTGGACCCGGATCACTAACTTTGAATAGAGCGCACTTCCAGAAAATGGAGACCCACTTTTCATTAGAAATGAATCTAGCAAGAACCAACCCCTTCAAGAGTGTATAACTCACTCTTAAGAAATAGTCCGGAATCCTTGTCCACTATCACTATGACCTACACACTCAATAGCTCTCATTGGTGCACTGTGCAATATAATGCTATAGTGTGTCCCTCCTTGCTCACCATCACTATGACCTATGGCCAAGTAGTCTCCCTCTCTCTCTAAAATTGCATAGCATAGTCTTAAGCCTCAATTAGACTTTCTTTTTCCATTATTTTCCCGACTTGTGCCCTCTTCTTTGTCTTGGTGCAATGGTCACTCTAGTAGCTAGCCAAACCACTTTATCTCACTTTTGATAGGCTTGTGGTTTTAGCTCGCTCAATTCTTCCCTTTTGAATTGTTGTTCCCCGTGAGTGAATTTCCACTTGCAGGTGATATATATACAAAATAAATCACTCTCTCATAATTTGTCGAGACAATGCCTCTTACCACTTGTCAAGCTACTTCAAACAAACCTTCAGAAGCTAGTACTGAGGAGGTAGTGGAAATTACTAAGGTAACTGTAACACCCTCCTCCCACATCTACCCAAGTAACTAGCCAACCGGGGTAGCTATGTGACCAAAGGCTACTACGATTAGATTCAACCTCCTATGTGACCTTAAGTAAGTGGAATCAACAGAAACAAAACATAAATACCTTCCACAACATATACAGGGCTCCTATGAACCATCCCAACCACTTAGGTAGCTAGCCCTTGGGTTCCACTGAAGTTTTTGACCACTTGACCTCTAGAAGCTATCATGCTATAGGCCTTCTAGTGTCCAAGAGGCTCTAAATGCTCTCATGAAAAGGCATGCCAGCAGCTAGGGACTATTTTTCTCAGTGTTGTGCCAACATCCCTGGGATTTAACCAATTTTTTCTAGGCCTAGAGCCCAGTTCACTGCCCAAAATTGAATGATACCTTCAAAATAGTAAGTTAGTAGGGAAAAAATGATGCAAAAGTAGATACTTGAGTAATCCCTTAACCAGACTCCAACTAGCTGTGACATGCATTTCGTGAAACATATCACAAACATGTAATCTACAGGTTTAAACAATAGATTTAAGCATAGGGATATCATACTTATATGAGAATCGCTAAGAACCAATTTTCCCTAATGTCATTTGTTGCATTATCATATATTAAGTGATAGATAAATTGTCCATTCATCTATAAGTAAAAACATGATGAGAGCCATACATAGCAATTGTCATAAAACACATAAATAACCAACATAATAGCAAAAAAATAACCAATGAAATCACAGCCATATGATCCACATATAAATTAGTATAATACTCATATATATACAAGGAGAAATAACCTCATATTGATGATGCAAAATCCAAACCCGTGATGGGACTACCACGTTCCACCTGACCATAGAATGGCTAAGACAAATATCTCTTCATCCATTCACCCTCGTAACATATTCCAAGCATTAATGTGGGACTCAAACAAAAAGAACCAACTAGGGAATCATGAGGCTAAACCACCTCACCCTCATCAATAGGAACAAGGATTTACCACAATCCATCCTGGATCACTAGGCCAACACAATAAATATGTAATATAAGTCTTTGCCATGATCTCCACCCGATCATTAGGCCAAAAAAGCATGAATGCCACTGAATTTCTCCACCTACACCGTGAGGAATTTCCCTATATCCTAGTCTCTCAAACTTTACCGCAATCCACACTGAATCACTAGGCCCTAAACCGAGACCCACTCTATAGGCTTTACTGCATATCCCAACCTAGGATTACTAAGCCCAATGAAGAGAAAACCACCTCTTGTATTTACCATATATTCCTACCATTCACATGCAAGGATTCCTAAGCCCACCTAGGCAACATAAAATCTGGCTTTACCGCAACCCACAGTCTGATATAGGGGTTACTAGGCCATGTGTTCTGTCATTTAGAGATCCACCTCACTCAGCTTTGAATCCATTTGGCAATCCAGCTCAAAAAAAACATGAGAACCCCATCACACCATGGCTATACGAAAATGGCGAGGCTAGGCTGAAAACATTGTCACACCTGGAAAAACCTTTCCATAACACAAAAATAACCACATGAAATACCATGCATGCCAAATATAGCAAGGAAAAAACACATGAAAATTGATACCTGTAAATAATATTGTTGTAGCTACTTGATCCTGCTCTTCTTTTCTTGATCTATGCTTCGTCTTGCCTTCTTTTCCTTTCTTGATCCAATGCCAAAATGCTTCAAGAAAGATCTAAGTGTCCAAGAGTGAGTGAGAGAGAGAATAATGAGAGAACTCCAAAATTGAATTGGCAAAAGGTTACAAACTGAATCTCAGAAGCCTTTTTATCAATTATGCCTCTATTTTCTTCATTTTCCATTATTTTCCTTCATTTCCTCCTCACATGCAACCTATGACCTTTCACCTTCCTTTTCTACTAATTTCCATTATTTTAAAAAATAAATGTGCCAAAAATTCCATTTTTCCTTTCCAAATTCTTAGCCATCACCTTTTCCAATTTCCTGGGCCATATTAACTGAAATGAACACCCACACTACAATGTCTAGCCCAACATTCAGCTTGGAATAAGTGTCGCGTCAACCGTGGTTATTATTTTTTTATTTGTTAACTTTTATTACATGGAGTTTTCACCAGGGCTATTACAAAACCCTCTCCCTTGGGGAACACCATCCTCGGTGTTCCACCACACCTATACCTCACCAAAACCACTGAAAAAAAACATACTGTGTATGGAGCTTTATAACATAGCTCGATGCACTATTTACAATGATCACTCTACTGAGAAGAAAAACAACATGACAACATAACATCATAACATCCTAATGACATGACACCCATATCACCTATTGGAGCTTTATAACATATTTCATGTGTACATATACCAAAACATCACCAAACATGTAACAAAACATATACCAAAGACATATACCAAAACACCATACCAAAAATTCTTTGCCTCAAATGGAAAACAATGAAGGATGCATAGTTCGCATCTGATTTACCATCTCCCATGTAGCTTTATTAGGCCCAAAGTGCTTCCATTTCACTTTAACCTTCTCGATTTCTCGGTTCTGGAGCATGAGCACCTTTTTCTACAAAATACACTAAGGCTCTAGCTAAAATTCTCCATTTGGTTCCACCTACAATACAAACTAGTCAGTCACATGATCAACATATTTAGCATACTTATTAAGTAATGACACGTGGAAAACATCATGGACTTTCACTGTTGGAGGCAGTGAATGTCGATAGGCTATTGACCCAATCCTCTCAACAATTAGGGTCCACAAGATGATGGTGCTAGCTTGGCACATGATCCAATCCATAAGGAGATCTTCTTTGGTTTGATGCACAAGTACACCTGTTCCCCAATCTAGAACTCCTTGAAAAACCTATTTCGATCTACATAAATCTTCTACCTATCCTGTGTTTCCTTTAAATTCTTCTTGATTACCTTCATTTTCCATTCTATGTCTTCCACATGTTTGGTCCAATCAACACCTTGTTAAATGGATCACTCCAACTCATGGGAGTATTGCAACTCTACCCATACAATTCCTTAAATGGACTCATCCTTAGTGACTCCTAGTACCTATTGTTGTGAGCGAACTCTATCATTGGAAGATACTCTTCCCACTTTTGTTGTTGATGCATCACATACATCCTCAGCATGTCCTCCAATACCCTGTTAACCCTCTCTGTCTATCCATCAGTCTACGGATGATAAGTTGTATTGAAGTCCAACTCTATGCCCAAACCTACAAGCAACCCTTCCAAAACTTGGAAGTGAACTTTTCATCCCTTTCTGACACAATATTCTTCAAAACACCATGCAGTCTAACCACATCTCTAATGAATACCTGTACTACATTGCTAGATGAGAATGTAGACTTCTTGCGAATGAAGTGCGCAACCTTTGTCAACCTATCCACAACAACCATGATGGAATCATGTTGTCTCACTTTCCTTGACAACCCTATGATAAAGTCCATGGAAAATACCTCCCATTTCCATTCTTGAATCACAATTGGATATAGGAGTCCACCTGAATTCTTACACTCTATCTTCAGACTCTCACAATCGAAACACCTAGCCACGAACTCTACTACATCCTTCTTCAAATTCGGTGAATAATAGAATTTCTTCACTGCAATCAACATCTTCTAGTAGCCTGCGTGACCTAAATATGGTTTCGCATGAAACTCACTCTAGATCACCTTCTTGAGATCAGTACTATCTGACACATATATCATGTCTCTAAATCTAACCAATCCGACTGATGTAAGACAATAGTCCACATCCTATGCACCTACACCTATCCCTGTACCTATACCACCACCTGTACCTATACCTGTACATGTACCTGTACTCTGCTGCAACCTGTTCATAATCTCCATATACTTGAGATCCTTCTCACTTGCCTGCAAGATCTTATCCTGCAAGTTTGTCCCATAGGAGCTCATAACTGCTAAGTGATTTATTTGTACCCACCTACTAAGAGCATCTGCCACCTTGTTCTCCTTTCCTTTGATGTACCTAATATTTAAGTCAAACTCATTATTTGTGGCCAACCCTCTAGCTTTCCTATAGTTCATATTCAACTGGTCAAACAAATATCTCAACCCAACATGATCACTCATCAGTACAAACCTCCCACTAAGAAGATAATGCCTTCAGATCTTCAATGTAGGTATGATCATTGCTAACTCAAGATCATGCATTGGTTAATTCCACTCATGCTCATTTAGTTTTCGTGACTCATAACATACAACCTATCCATCCTGCATGAGAACTCCACCAAGTCCCCTCTTACAAGCATCTATACACACTACAAACTCATTTTCCAGATATGCAATCTTTAACACTGGAGCATGTGTCAGCAACTGCTTAAGCTGCTCAAAACTAGCCTCACACTCCTCTATCCACTCAAACTTCTTATCCTTTCTTTGCAATGATGTAATAGGATAATAAATCCGTGAGAAGTTCCTGATGAACCTCCTGTAATAACCTGCCACTCCCATGAAGGATCTAACCTCATCCACTTTTCTAGGAGCTACCCACTCCATGATGGCTCTGATCATTTTTGGATCTACTGCAATGCCCTCCTTGGAGACAACATGTCCCAGGTAATGTACCTCAGTATGAAATAAACTACACTTGATGAGATTAGCATACAACCAATTCTCTCTCAACAGCCTCAATACTGCTGCTAAATTCTCGACATGCTCTTCATCATTTTTAGAATACACCAATATGTCATCAATGAAAACAATAATAAACTTATCCAAATATGAACACAACACACTATTCATCAAGCACATAAATGTAGTTTGAGAATTAGCCAATTCGAATGGAACTACAAAAAACTCATAATTCCCATACCTGGTTTGGAAATGTGTCTTGTAAGTGCCCTCTTTGAAGCGTACCTGATAGTATTCTGACCTCAAGTTGATCTTAGAGAATATTGCTGCTCCCTTCAATTGATTAAACAAATCATCAATCCTCGGTAATGGGTACATGTTCTTGATAGTCACTTTGTTCAACTACCTATGGTCAATGCATAATCTAAGAGTACCATCATTCATCTTCACAAACAACACTGGTGAGCCCTAAGGTGATACACTTGGCCTAATGTATCCTTTGTCCAACATTTCCTTCAATTGAAACTTAAAATATACCAACTCGGGTGTGCTTATCTTGTACCTTACTTTTGATGCTGGAGCTACCCCTGACACTAACTCAATAGAAAATTCTACTTCCCTATGAGGTAGAAACTTTGAAATATCTTGAGGAAACACATCATGGAACTGCTATAGAACTGGGTGCCTACTCAAAACATTTACATCCTCAAATTACTTCCCTTTGTCACTAGAAATATGTATGGAAAATAACACACATCCTTTTATTTGACTGCACTTTGCCTGCATAGTTATCACTATCCTAACTGATGTGGATTTCTTCTTTCCCTGCGAGATGCTTGGTTCCCCATTGTCATTAACACACTCGATGTATTTTTCATAACAATCTACCTTGGTTCTATGAAGGTACAACCAATCCATGGCCAATAAAATAGTGTATGATCCCAATGGTAATACATTCAAATGTGTTGTGGTAGGCATACTATTCAAATCAAATGCACAAGCTCTTACGCAATGATAAACTTTCTTCTTTGTAACTGTAACCAATTGCATTAACCAATATTTTGCATGCAATTGCTTACTCAAACCACACTTATATGCCAAGTTGGGACTAACATAGAAATAATTAGATCCAGGGTCAATCAAAATATAAATAATTTGATCACAAATCTTACCATCCATCTCAATGATAGATGCTTGATAGTCTGCCTATTTGTTATCCAATGCTACATAAATACAAGGAATTCTTTGACCAACATCCTCAACAGTCTATGCCTCCTGTGCATTATATATCTGAGGCTTACCACACTAATTCTGTGGAAAATCTGTCTTAAGGTTTTCCTTTTAGCATGTCCAACACTCCACTTGACCAGTACCCTCACCTCTATGTTGTTGTTGTGACCCATGTCCCTGTCTAGCTACATTGAACCTCTTTTCCAGTGCCACATTTTGCTTCTCATCTGCATTATGAGGCCTTGTTATTTTCGTCTGCCATTTATCTTTACCTTTGCCTTTTCCTTTCCATCTTTGTTGATATTCATTCTTATGCTTTAATTATTCATAACAATGCTTCAACTTCCAAATAACTTCCTCAAGTGACCGAGGCTCATCATACTCAATCTGATCTATAAATGCTAATGGAAATCCATTGAAAACTTGCTGAACTTTAACCTTCTCATCCTTAATATATGATACATACCTAAATAGCTCCGGAAACTGCTAGTATACTCATCATCTATCATGGAACCCATCCGCAACTCATAAAACTCCTTAGCTCTATCATCAAAGTATCTCTTCGAAAAATACTTCTTCTTGAAGAGCCTCTCAAACTCAAGTCAAGTCAAATCATCCTCATGCATACCTTTAACATTCTTCACATCTTCCCACCAAATATTTTCTTTACCTTTGAGACTGAAAATGGCTATCTTTGCTTTCATGTTTTCTGAATACTCATGCAATTTGAATAACTTCCTCATACCAAGAAACCATGCCTCTACATCCTGTGATTTCTTCATCTCTCCATCAAAGGTATGTGACTTTGATTTCTTAAACTCATCCAACAAGTATCCCCTATCACTTATGTTGTAAGGATGATACCGATGATGATCATGATGCCTGTTCAAACCAAAACTAGAATAGTACCTGTGTCCATCACCTATCCCATTCAGAGTGTCCAACAACCCGTCATCTCTAATGTGCCATCTCTATCTAACCTGTAGCCACCATGTGACCTGCTGCCATATGCCCCATTAGTTCTGTCATCCTATCCATGGCTGATCTGAAGTGGCCCTTGTCGCTACAATTCTGATAAACTCTAAAGAATTATTGCATTAACCTCTAGTTGTTTCTCTTGTTATTGTATGATTTTGTCATTCTCTGCTTTACAAATCCTTATTTCTTCCTTTAGGCTTCTCAATGTATATGCCAAATTAGAAGATTTCCCAACACCACGCCACTCATTTGATGCATAGGGAGAGTCTTTGTAGTGTACCATCTTGCTAATCATTTTGATCTCTTTCCTGCAAGGCATACTATGTCAGCTAAACCAAATCACAATAAACCAACGTACCTTACCAAAACTCGGGGAGGATATCCCATCTACAAGAACAAGCAGTCAATGTACTACATGTATAACATAATCATGACAACATATATATTTATAATACATAAGCACATAACTATGTAACCATCAATCTAGCTAGAGTCCAGTCATCAATGCATGACCATATCAACAACACATACCATTACCTCATGCGTGACAACAAAACCATACCAATGTATAACGACAATATGCAAGCATAATTAACATGTAACCAATCATACACTCCTGACGACATACTTCATAATAACAACATCCTCTTTCACATGGCGACATCACTACAAACATGACTAACACCGTGTATATATAACAAGCACATAGACGACAAGGATGATTAATCACACATGCAAACACCATGAATGCATGACCAACACATCGTCCATCTGGTCTAACGGGTGAACCATGCTATGGTATCACTTTGTGGTATTAGATATGACCCAAAGAGAGCGCAACCCACTCTGATACCACTATGTAACACCCTCCTCCCACATCTACCCATGTAATAGGCTAACCAGGGTAAATATGTGACGAGAAGCTACTATGATTATATTCAACCTCCTATGTGACCTTAAGGAAGTGGAATCAACAAAAACACAACATGCAGACCTTTCCGATCAGCTATAGGACCCCTAGGAACCATCCCAACCACTTAGGTAGCTAGCCCCTGGGTCCCATTGAAGTTTTTGACCACTTGACCTCTAGACGCTCTGATGCTGTAGGATTTCTAGGATCCAAAAGGTTGTAGATGCTCTCATGCCAAGGCATGGAAAATAAATTCCAACATCTAGGGACTATTTTTCTTAGTGTTATGCCAGCGTCCCCGAGATTTGAGCCACTTTTTCAGGCCGAAAGCCCAAGTCACTTCCTAGAATTGAATGACACCTTCATAACAATAAGATAACAAGAAAGGACTATGCATTGCGTAGTCCCAGCTGCTATAGGAAAGGACTCTCCCTCTCCAACTCATACTCATAACCCTGCAGAATGACAACCTAAGTACAACGCCCGATAGAATAACAACCCTCTCTTTTTAGTCTATATTTTTCTACTTTTTTCACAATGTATTTATTTTTTCTATATAATGCCTTGCTTCAAGTTTAAATTCTAAAATTGTTAGGTAAAAAACAATGCAAGAAATACGAAAATTTTGCTTCGTTGTTATTCATATGGCCTCCCCCATAGTAGACCAAACCAATCCATCTATGTTATAATCAAGTTTTGTCTCATAGTAATATAAATTTATTCCTCTAATCTTTTAAAAAAAATCAAATTTAGAATTTTAACAATTTTAAAAAATCTAATAAAATGTTAACAAATAAGCCGTAGTATTGCTACTATTGGATTGGAAAATAGTTGATTCAATCCAATAAGTCACGATTTTAGCAGATGTGAGATCCTGTCCAATACCTAGTACCAATTCCAATCAATTAGAAAATGGATTATTTTAAAGGCCTAAAGTTATTGAAAGCGGATGAATCTGCCTTTTTTTAATGGAGAATTGTATATGCCTTTCAATGCTTTATGATGGAGACGTTATAAGGTTCAAGTGGAAGTAAATAATAGAAATACATAATTATATTGTTACAATAATTAAAATAAATAAAAATAAATAAAAATTTACAATTACAGTTAAAAAGTAAAAATACACAACCATATTATAATTGAAAGTAATGAATAATAAAAATATATAATTATAAATAAAATTAAAAATAATTTAGGTTTATAAATAACTAAACTCTAAAAAAAAATATACATACTTATATTCTACTTGTGTAGTTTTAAACATATAATTAAACAAGAAAAACACATAATTTAAACTTTTAAATTTATCAAAATTAAAATATACTAATAAAATTTTATAAATACAATTATACCCGGTAAATAATTTAGAAATATTTAAAATTCATTACATCTCCATCTAAATATTTTCTAATGTACCCTCCTGCCATTTATATCGATAGCGAAAGGCTTGGTTATATTTCTAACTAATAAAAAAAAAAAACAACCAAAACCACATTTCTCTTCATTTTTGAGGTTGGTGGTTCTAAATGTCTTTACAAAAAATCTCAATATGATGGATTCGGAAGCTCAAATTCCCATTCTTTTAAAATAAATGGATTGGAATTAGTTGGTTGCAAGGAAACGGAACATTTTTATTCCAATTAAATATTAAAACTAAATAAATAATTGAGGTAATCCACTTTAAGTTTTGAAATTCAAAACCAAATATTGAAAATAAATAAATATTATAAAAGGGAAAGATTAAAAATACTCGTAAAATTCTTTTTAAAATTTAAATAAATTGAATCATAACAATTAAAACCAACTCCAAATCAACTAAATTATATAATAAAATCTATGTTAATTTTTATATAAATATTTTATATAAATTCAAAGAGTATATGGTTAAAGTTTATTTGAATATATTTTTTTTAAAAAGGTCTATCAGAAATCTGAATTTAATAAAAAATCAGATTTATTAAAAAAAGAGAGGAAAAGAATTACTTTTCATAACACATTTGATTTAATTTTTAAATTTGATTTTTTTAAATATCAACTTTCATTATATTAACAAGGGTTATATAGTAACTAGTACTTGTCTTTTAGCTTAAATATAGCTTAATGAAACAAAAAATAATAAAGACAAAGATCTCATCACAAAAATAAAACAACTAATAAAATATTGTATAGTTGAATGCCATCACCAAAAATTAAGAAATATTATTAACTAATATTGTTTATATTAACATACATATATGTATATGTGCATGTTATATATGTACATAATTGTCTATAATTAAATTTATTGAAATGTCTTTTTAATATAATAATAAGTCATCTAAAAATTTATAATTCACAAATATAGATATAATAAAAAAAAAGAAAAAGAAAAAATCAAAAAGTTAAATAAAAAAGAAATAAAACAAAAAACAAAAAATTAGTAACTAATAGAAATGAACTTACTAAACAACCCATAATAAGGCCACAACCAATCACCTTACAAATAAATAAATTTAAATAATAATAAAAAATAATTCCTAATGTTAAACTATAAATAAACGTTAAAACAAACTAATACCTAATCAAAAACAAAATTAAATGAATTATATCATGCTTACTATGAGTATAATATCAACTTTCATTATATTAACAAGGGTATCAATTGAACTCGGATATGAACTGCGGCATTCTCGCATTCTCGCATATCTATTGAACTCGGCTCTGCGGATATATAAAACACAGTCTCGCTGGCATTCTCGCATTCTCTGCGGCATATGAACTCGGATATGAACTCGCATCATATATATAAACAGTTTCGGTTCCGGTTCTTGGCATTATGAACACAGTCTCGGTCTCGGTGATATAAACTCTCGCGTGATATATAAAACACAGTCTCGCTGTCCGGATTTTAAAGCTCGGGTCTCGCATCATATATATAAACAGGCTCAGGTCTCGCATCATATATATAAACAGTTTCGGTTCCGGTGATATAAACTCTCGCGTGATATATAAAACACAGTCTCGCTGTCTAGATTTTAAAGCTCAGGTCTCGCATCATATATATAAACAGGCTCAGGTCTCGCATCATATATATAAACAGTTTCGGTTCCGGTGATATAAACTCTCGCGTGATATATAAAACACAGTCTCGCTGTCCGGATTTTAAAGCTCAGGTCTCGCATCATATATATAAACAGGCTCAGGTCTCGCATCATATATATAAACAGTTTCGGTTCCGGTTCTTGGCATTATGAACACAGTGTCGGTCTCGGTGATATAAACTCTCGCGTGATATATAAAACACAGTCTCGCTCTCCGGATTTTAAAGTTGGCTGCTTCGGTGATATATGAACAATTATATATATAAACAGTTTCGGTGATATATGAACAGTCTCGGCTCAGAAGATATATAATCATCTCGTCTCGGGATATATAAAGCAGTCTCTTGGTTTTAAAGCTCGCAATCCAAAGCTTGGAGATCTTGGCTCTTACATCAGGTTCGGATATCAGGTGCACACATTCCTTATCTTTTTCTTTTTAATACATATTTGCCCATATAATGTCAAGTATGAATACTTCACCACAGTTACCAAAGATTACCAAGGGCAGACCTAGCACAGTTACTCTACAAGGCCTCTATGAGTATATAGAGTCTCTAGAGAAACGCAGAGAAGAAAGAGAAGCCAAGTTACAAAAAGAGTTGGAAACCGTGCTGGAAAACAAATTTGCATCTCTTGAAAACACTATCCAGAAACAAATAGAAAATAAAATAGAACTACTGGAGAATAAAATGGAGGCAATAGAGACTAGATTGCATGTTATAGAAAAACAAAACCAAGATACTAACCAACCATCCCAGCAAGGAGACGCTGATACCTTAGAGGGTCTTAAAATGAAAGACATGATTAAAGAATTACAAGAAAAAGTTAATAGCCGCCTCACCGTAAATAGTGTAGTAGATAAGTTAGATATTAAACCAATTAAAGACGAAATGAAAAAATTAATAGAATTAGACCACGAACGGAACAAAAGGACCTTAAACCTTATAATCTTCGGTTTAAAAGAGGAAGAAGATGAGGATACTTTAGCCTTAGTCCAGACAGAATTACATAATAGATTACAAATTGAAACAACATGTCTCACAGAAGCAACAAGGTTGGGGAAATTAACCGAGAATAAAGGAAGATTAATCCGCATAAGGGTGAGCTCTACTGATCATAAGCACAACATACTTAGTAAAACCTCAAGTCTAAAAGGAACGGGAATATTCATAAATTAAGATCTCATTCCAGAAGATCAAGCAGAATTAAGAAAGGAGGTTCAAAAGGTAAAAGAAGCTAGAAAGGAAGGAAAATGGGCAATAATCAGAAATAAAAAAGCCTTTATTCGAGACAAAAACCAAAAAGATAGTAATCAATAGCAATTAAACATGCTCCGGATCCTTTCTTGGAACTGTCGGGGCTCCCCATGGAACAAAGGCCCCAAGCTAAGTTGGATCTCAAATGATGTTGATATTATTTTGCTTGTTGAAACTTGGGAGCACGAAGAATCTAAGGTCCCTAACATAGATGGCTTTACGCTATGGTCTACATGGAACAAGCGATCCTCTCGTAGAGGCATTGGGGGAATAGCTTGTTACATTAAGAAGAACATCTCCCCTTATGTTAGGCTTTATAAAAACGACCCTTACAACCAATTTAGTTGGATAGAGATCAGAGACATTAATAATAAAAAGTCCTACATAGCAATATGTTATTTCCCCCCCATTAATTCTAACTTCTATAAGAAGAAGAATCTAGATAAAACTAACCCTTACAATAGTTTAGAGAACGATATTTCTAGCCTAAGAAATGATGGTAATATCCTTTTAATAGGTGACTTCAATGCCCGAACTTCAAGTAACCAAGCTATTGTTTTAAGCAATCATTCCAACCCTAATCCTCTTTGGTTAGACGAAGACCCTACCCTGGCTAGTAGGTACAAAAGGAGCTCTGAAGACCTTGGGGAAAATTTGTTTGGGTCAGAGCTCGTCAAGCTCTGTAGTGCTCAGGATCTCATAATTTGCAACGGTCTAAAAAAGTGGCCCAATTCCAGCAAGATGACCTGCATCCATGGACTTGGTAGCAGCGTAGTAGACTACGTTATTTCCGATCTTCCTTTATACAACGAAATGATAAACTTTGACATCTTAAACGACCACGAGCCTGACTCCGATCATAGGCCTTTACTTATAACCCTCAATTTTGTCATGCATAGAGTTCCCATAGAAAATAATACTTACAACCAAAAGAACTTAATATTTGATAAAAATAAAAAGGACCTCTTTCTAAATGAATTAAAAACTAACTTGCCTCCTTTATCTAGTATAGATAACATAGAAGACCTATATCATAATTTTACTACAACCCTCTCATATTCTATTAAAAAGTTCTCAATTGAAGTCTCAAATAATAAAAGAAATAGCAAAACCACTCCTTGGTATGACAAAGATTGTAAGAATGCGAGGAGAGCAATCAAGGAAGCTGTTGATGATTCTCTTAAAATGGACAAGATAAGAATATACAAAGCCCTAATTAAAAGGAAAAAGAGACAGTACATTCGTCAAAGACAGGAGAATCTCTTACACCTCTCTAAGGTAGCTCCTAAAAAATTTTGGAGGCAGATTCTGACTAGGAAGACTAAGGATAATAATAAAATTGCTCTTCACGATTGGAATTCTTATCTTAAAAAGCTTTATGAATCTCCTAATGTCACGGATAATTTGGAAACCCTGCTCACAACGAAAGAAGTCTTCTCTTTAGAAGACATTAAGTTTGGGTTAATCGCCTCGCGAATGGGAAAGCTAAGGACATTGAAGGTTACCAGGCAGAAATCTTAAAAATTGGAGGCCCTGTCCTCATCCCCCACATCCACAAGCTTTTCAATCAAGCTGTTAAGCAAGGGTTCCCTAAACCTTGGACTGAGAGCCTCATTATCCCTATTTTTAAAAGTGGAGATACAAATAACCCCTCTAATTATCGAACAATTATGATCAGCCCTCTCTTAGCCAAATTATATGGTAGTATTCTGGAAAAAAAGTTAAGCATATGGCTTGAAAGTGAAGATAAGCGGGCTAAAGGCCAAGCAGGTTTCAGAAGGCATCACTCAACGACAGACCACCTTGTTACGCTAAGGATCATTGCGGAGGAATGTCGTAATGATAAATCCAATTTATTCTGCTGCTTTGTAGACTTTAGAAAGGCTTTCGATACGGTTCCTAGATACAACCTTTGGAATAGGTTAGAAGAGCTAAAGGTTCCTCTTGAGTTAAGAGCTGCTGCTATAAGGCTATACGAGAACGTAATTGCCAAGCTAAAGAACAATGAGGGGTGGTCAAAAGATATTAAGTGTAACATCGGAGTTAAACAAGGTTGCCCCCTCTCCCCTACTCTATTTGGCATTTACATCGATAAGCTCGAAGGTTATTTAGAAGAAGCAGGATGTGGTGGCACAATCTTAGCTGGGATAGTCATTATCCTTCTTCTCTATGCTGACGATATTGTTCTTCTGGCAAGGTGCCCTTCTGATCTTGATAAGCAACTCAAGCTTCTTAAGGATTTCTGCTCTACCATGGGTATGACTGTTAACACAGACAAAACAAAAGTTATGATTATCAAATCTAAAAAGGACACTTGCGCTAATTTTACGTATGACAATAATAACTTGGAGGAAGTGTATTCTTACAAGTACCTAGGAATTGATATCCATCACAAGCTCAACTGGAACCATAGCATTGAGAAAAGGATCAATGGGGGATGGAAAGCTTATTTTGGTCTTGAAAATAATTGTAAAACAGCAAACCTCGTAATGTGGGATAAAAAGAAGTTCCTCTTTGAAACCTTAGTCACTCCTGTTATCTTATATGGCTGTGAAGTTTGGGGCTGCAGCATCTCCAGAGAATCATGGAGGAAGATTGAGCAAATCCAGAAGCGTTTTATAACTTATAACCTGAAAATTAAAAGTAATACACCCTATCCTATTCTCCTTATAGAAGCAGGTCTTTCTTCTATTGAGAGCCTAGCTATGCTCAGGTTTCTGATGTACAAGCACAAGCTCAATAACATAGACAATCATAGACTTCCTAAGCTAGCTTTAACTTCCAGCCAAAATCACCTGAGGCTTAACCGAGGATGGCATAAGGACACAAGGGCCTGGTTAAACTATTGGGAGATCAATGAGAATGATGCTTTGCAAAACATAAATAACATTAAAGATATTGTTACTTCTAAGTTCAAAGAAAAATTGTGGTGTGAGAAAGATTTAGCGTCTAAAAGAAAATTAAGTTATTATAAGAAGGTCATCAACCCCACCCTTGAGGATCAAAAGTATCTCTCTATTCTAACTAGCTCAAAAAAGAAAATTAATATAGCAAAGATTAGAACGAATTCTCATGAGCTCCATAGTGAGACTGGCCGCTGGGTAGTTCCTAAAACGCCATGGATGGAAAGGATCTGCCATATTTGTGAGAATAAGAGCATCGAGGATGAAAACCACTTCCTCTTAGAGTGCCCTGCATACAACCACATTAGATCTCAATTTCACAACCTTTGTTACAATACTGACCTTTCTAGCCTTTTACAATGCCAAAATTATAGTGAACTCGGGAGGCTTCTCTCCAAGCTTTTTGAGCATCGGAATAAAATCATAAATCAAAATAAATAATTCATCTTTTTAGGTCCGATAGATCATTATTTGGTCTCAGTGGACGTTAACAACCATCATCATCATCATCAATAACTCCTATAATAATTTCTCATATAATTAATTTTTTCATATAACTAATTATTATAATATTTTTCATATCACCGAATCAAAATACCTTTCATAATAATCCGAATTCATGTCAAAATGCAATCATTAAAACCCAAGGGCGGAGTATAGTGCCTTAAATATAACATAAAATCAAATTTCATTGTACGATACAAACTTTAAAAAATACTCTACATAATTAATTGCAAAAGGATTTAGACCTCTAAATAATATAATTTATATTTTTGAAATATATACATTCTTTGTTTAGAAAATCTTCGGCAAAATCACATAATCAATCTTTTGTCGACGCGTTTCGAACCAACCAGTGTGGTTCATCGTCAGGACAAGTTGAAGGACTGATCTGGCTAAGCTTGATTAAATAGAGTGTGCAGAGATCCCAACGGTTATATTGCAACGACTAATTTTGACTTAGTCCAACTAATAATTTTATTATTAACCGAAACCTACTATTATTAGTTAATTGAATATAATAAATATAATGTTTAAATATAATGGTCATTATATTTATTAAAAATCTATATTTATTATTATTCTTAAATTAATTAATTCCAAATAAATAGTATTAAAATACTATTAATCTTTAGAATTTAGTTACAATGGTAATTGGTATTTAAAAATTGTTTATACCTAAGGATCCAATGGTAAAGATATAATAGTTAATAAATTATGGTAAATTCATAATGGTAAACTACCTATAATGGTCATTAATAAATTATATTAATATTCCCAAATTATTTAACTCTAAATGGTAATAAATTACTATTGTTTTTAGAATCAAGTTATAATAGGTAAAAGTTTAAACCAAAAAATCATTTTAATTTAAAATTTTTTAATTGTAAAGGCCCATTCGAAATTAAATTAATAAGTACTAACAACTAATCTATATTTTCTTAATAATTTATAGTTCTAATAATATTAAAAAACAATAAATAGTATTTTAGTTAAATTAATATTCCTAGAATGTAGTTTACCTAAGGTAAATGCCCTAATTAACATACATGTTTATTAATAATAGTATATTCATTAACCTAATATTATTGGTATACCATATACATTCTTAATAATTTTAAAAAATATATAAAGAACTAAAATTTCATACATTACAAAATAGATTCAAAATTTAAAGTTCTAAGGCATAAAATGTCTAATTTTCTATTTTCCTTTACGGGAAAAAAATAGAAAACCAAAAACCTTTACCCGAAAGCATAAAATGTCTAAATTTTTGTTTTCCGTAACGGGGAAAAATTAAGAAACCCCGAAAACCTTCACCGGAAATTTTCATCATAATTTGTTTAAAATAAAATTATTTTGACATTGTGTTATATAAATAATAATAAAATTTTAATTTTGAACCAAAAAAAAATAACTATCTAGGTTTTATTACTGAAATCTTGAGTTATTATAGGAATTCTCAAGTTTAATGCTAAAAATTTGATTAATCTAAAAAAAATACAAAAAAATTATATTCTACTTCTCTATATTTAAATCGAGAAAATTTTTCTTGACCATATTAACATGACACTTGGCAATAATCCATAACAAAATGTAAAAGGATTGAACTGGTCCATTTGAATATTGTTATATGTTCAATACTTTATATCTATATCACCAAATAACAATAGAGAGCACCAAAACATAGAAAATAAAATGATTCATCCACCGAAGAGAGTAATTAGAGCAAATTCTATCTATGCTAGATGGTTGTAGGTTCATGTATTGTCTTTCTTTTTCAGAGCTTAAATGTCAAAGGGGACTTAGCAAAGTCACTTACTTGACATTGCATAATTACAAAGTTAGATAAACAAATCAAAAGATACTTTATGGAAGTGAGCAAAACATTTATTTTCTAAAAATTTTGCATGTGCAGGGAGCCCAACAAGATTCATGAATCTTGTGATGACTCTAAGAGTAGAGTTGGTTCCATATCTCCAGATATGTATGATTCAGTTCATTATACCAATTAGTGAGTGAGTGGGAAGTAAAATTGACATTTTCTACCTGTTGCGGTAGAGATAAATGAAGACAGTTGCAAATTTCAAGAATAATTTGCAATTTGATGGATAAAAATATTAATTTTTTTTTGACATCATCGCAATCCCTTTTCGGAGGATATAGATTTCTTTAATCAATGTAACAAAACAAATATGCATTATGAGTTTAGAATAAAATGATAACCATCATTCTTTTCTAGATTTTAGGTTTTTTAAATATTTTTAAATCAATTAAGGTTAAATAATCCACTTCAATCTTATGTGTCAAATTTCATACTATGTAATCTAATTAACTTTAAATACTTACAACTAAACCACAAAATCACCATCTAGAAGCAATAGATAGAGTGACCATCACCATGAACCAACACTAGTCACTATGTGGGGAAATTTTAGGGGTCAAATTTTGCCAATTGGCTATGTTTTTGACATTTTTTGAAAACAAATACTAGCAAATTGGGTGAAAAACTCTCCCAGTTTTTACATATATATATGATTAAATGGATGATATTCACCAAAAGTTGACCAATTTTAATAGTAAATACAAGTTTTTTTATTAAATATCCGCCTACATTTTATATGTATGACTTTTCAAACTAGAATATATATGATAAAATGGATGACATTGACCAAAAGTTTACCAATTTTAGTAGTAATTACAATTTTTTTTATTAAATATTCACCTACATTATATATGTATGACTTTTAAAACTAGAATAGTGGCCTACAATACTATACATAGGCATAATATTTGAATCCTTAAAAAAATTTTGGTCATTATAAAGAGTTTTCACGCTACATCATTATAAAAAGTTGCCAGAAGTTTCACTTCTATACCACCTCTACAGTTCAAATGTTTAGAAGGAAACTATGGGAAAATATAGCCATATGGGATGCTCTCGGACAATGATCAAAATTGTCCCTGACATCTTAGTCTCAAACCAACCATCATCACCATTGTTGACATGGTAGTTGTGTTAAATAGAGATAGGGATAACATACTATTTCTAAAGTCACATAGACATATAAATTCATGAAAATGATTGTGAAGTTGATGCTTAGAATCCCTCATCATCGATATCTATTATATTTGTAAAAATATAGGTTACAATGGTGTAATTTTCTATTAGTTATCTAACTAACTAAAAATGAAGGTTGTAATCCAATACTTAATTAACTGGTGGTGTAATTACATTACTCTAGCACTCCCTTTTAATTACATCCACTGAATCTTTCAACATCTATCACTCCTCAATTCTTCCTATGAAATTAAGAAAAATATATTGCTAATGGATTTGTGAATCTTTTAGCCAATCATGCTTGTGATTTTCATGATTCTAAGTAAATGTCACTCTTATTTACAAGTGTTCCGATAAAATGATATCTAGTATCTATATGCTTACTTTTCTAGTGAAAAACATGAATTTTGGACAATTCTATCATTGAGTTGTTGTCGCAATAGATTGGAGTCGATTCCTCTTGTCTTTGTTCAATATTATTAAGAACTATGCATAACCACACTGCTTGATAGGGTGCTGCTACATACTCTACCTCTACTCATGAGAGTGTTACAATGCATTTCTTCTTGGATGCCTATGATATTCACCCTAAACCATAATGAAAATAATAAATTGAAGTGCTCTTCCTATCATATAGACTACATCCTATAGAGTCATTGTACGTATAGCCAATCAAAATACCTTACATTATCCTTGAATATAAAATCTCATATGTTGTTGTTCCTACAATGTGTCTCAAAATTTGTTTTCCTAACTTTATAGTGCATCTCTTTAGGAGTGTCCATAAATCTACGAATCAAGCCAACTGCATAAATAATATTTGGTCTTATAGTTGCGAAATACATCATGCTACTAACAAGTCTCTTGAATGTTCTCTGATTTGTCTATGCACCTTTGTCTTCTTTGATGAGTTTAATTCTTATTTCTATAGGTGTGGGTGTTGTTTTATAGTCATTCATTCTAAATATGTTTAACAAATTATATACATATTTTGTTTGGCATATAAAAATTCCATGTTCTAACTTATTTATCTCTAATTCCAAGGAAAAATTTCATCAATCCTAAATTAGTCATCTCAAACTCCTTTTCATAGCAACTTTAAAGTCATATATTTGCAATTATCTTGTGTAAATAATATCATATACAAACAAACAATTAAAATTTTGCCAAGCCTAATTTACCTTTGTGTAAAGTGTAGGTTTACTACTGTATTTTCTAAAACATTCTTTGATCATATACGGATGTATCCTACTATACCAAGCTTGTGGAGATTATTTGACCCCATCAAAGATTTCTTCATCTTGTATATTATATTTATGTACTTTGATATCATAACTTGGTGGTTGCTACACATAAACTTATTCTCTTGGAATGGCATTTAGAAATGTAGATTTCACGTCCATTTGATAAAATCTTCATTTGTTTTGGGGCAACCAATGCTAAAATTTCTTGTACTACGTCTATACTAGTAAAAGGTGCGAATGTTTCTTTAGACTTAATCCTAGGTTGCCATGAAAATCATTTTCCACTAACCTTTCCTTTTATATATCCAGTCCACCATTTTCATTCAATTTGGTTTCATAAACCCATTTTGTTTCTTTGAATGGAATCTATTTCTTCATCCATTTCCTTAATCCATTTTTCAGGTTTGATCACTTCCTCAAAAAATGTTGGTTGAAAAGTTAGATATGCATAATTTTAATGAGACCCTAACTCTTCATATATATATATATATATATATATATCTATATATATATATATATATATATATATATATATATATATATATATATCATCTTTTTAGGAGTTGACTCAAAATTATTAGATTGAGGGCTTGATACAAATGAACTTAATGGTTCTCCTCAATTTGAATTTCTTAGAGCCCTTGATGGAGTGTTCCTATATAGTAATTGTACTTGAGAATCTTTTTGTTTGACTTGTTCTTCTTATGTTGCTTCTTCAATATGTGGAATTGTTGTCTCAATGGTCATGGGACTTTTGGGATTCTCAATACTTCTATCCCATAACTCTTCTTCTTCATTAAATACTTTTATGTGATAATTACTTTTTATGTCACTATATTTTACAATGTGTAATCCTTGGACTATTTATTGTATCCAAGGAAAATATTTTTCTCTCTCCTTTCATCCAATTTGTTCCTATATTGTTTAGGTACATATGCATAAGATATGCAACCAAAAAATCAGAAGTACGCTACATAAGAATTCTTACCCAACCATGCTTATTGTAGAACTTTGGTTTTCACAAATTTTTTGGGTGACATATTCAAAATGTATATGGGAAAAACTATTTTTTCACACTAAAAATCATGTGACAAGATTTTCTCTTTTAGCATACTACTCACCATGCTCATGATAATGTTCCTCTCTACTGCACCATTATGTTGTGGTGAATATCTAGTCATGAATTTTTTATTTGATTCCTTTTTTGAAAAACTCATTAAACTCATTCAAGTCATATTTTCCTCCTCTGTCTGATTTAGACACTTTAATTTGGAAGCCACTTTCCTTTTCGGCTAGCGATTTGAATTCTTTAAACCTATTAAATTATTTTTATTTCTTTCCAAGGAAGTATACATATGTATTTATGTTATAATCATATATGAAATTCAGAAAATAATAAAATACTCCAAGCTATTGAGTTTTCTTTTCTCCACGAAAGTCAATATAAATCAGCTCTAGGAGATCCTTTACTTTACAATATACACCTTAAAGAAAATTGTCACCGTGTTGCTAGAAAAAACGTGACACTCACAAGTTCCAACTAGTTCATGGATGGATTGAACACCTATTACCATCATTTTCTCTCGCAACAACTTCAAACCATTGAAATTAAGATGACCATATCTGGAATTCCATAACCATAAATCATCTATGTAAGTTTCCTTTTGTGAAAATAAAGTACCTTGTTTATCAGTAGTCATAAGAAGTGGTTACATTTTTTTTAGTTATAGAAACTTTAAGATTTAAATTATTACTAGGATTATTATCATAAATGAAACATTATTCTCCCTTGGACACAATATTATACCTTTTTTGAGTCAATTGGCCAACAATAATCAGGTTATGTTTCAAACTTCGGGCATAAAACACATTTGGTATATGTTTTTTTGGCATTGTTTGGTCATGATATTGACTATTACCTTACCCTTAACATTAACAATAGAGTTTGTTCTAAATTTAACTTATGTTTTTGTGAAGTCATCCAAATTTGAAATCAAATATATTTCTAGTCATGTGATTACTATATCCACTATCTAAAAAGCATTCATTATTTGAGGTTTTCTTGGGTAGCAAGATAGGTAAGGAATACAAATTCTTCATTATTCTTGGAGATATATAAATAATGGGAATTTTGTCTTTCTTGAGAAATATTTATCTTCTTCTATTATTTGGATTAAATACCTATATTATTCTTACTTTTAATATCTATATCACTCTTTGGTATTTCTCCCTATTTATTTTCCTAACTCCTCGTCATTGTCTTTCTAAATCCTCTCTCTTCTGTCTCTTCCTCTACCTCTGAATCTTCCTCTACATTTGGAAATAGAAACTTGAGTATTGAATGTATTTTCAAGGGAGTAATTTTAATTTCTAATGGTTTTATATTCGCGGGAGAGAAGATGCTGCATCAATTCATCTATAGAGAATTAACTGAGATATTTTGCTTCTTTGATTGTTGCAACTACCAAATGAATGTTTTTGGAAAGGGTTCAAAGAACCTTTTTGACTACCTTTTGATCTAACACATTTTCAATGTAAATCTTCAATTGTTATGGTAGTCTTTACTTGGGTCATGTAATGATCTATCGATCCAATTTCTTTCATTACTATACCTTCAAAATCTCTTCTCAAAGTTTTCATTTCACTATATTTACTTTGTTGCTACCCTGATAGCCACTCTCCAAGATATTCAAGGCATTTTTACAGAAATTTGCAAGATAAGTATTAGGAAATATCATTTCATACAATGCATTTTGGATAATATGCAATGCCTTTTCATCCTTCAATCTATGTTCTCTCAACTAATTTATATGAGAATTTGATAGGGCCTATTTGACTACATCATTTACTGGTTCTTGATATCCATAAGATACATAATCCAAAAAATCTTGAGCCTTCAACAAGGTCATCATTTTTATTAAGTACATTTCATATCTGTTTTATGAAAGTGGGAATTGGGGTAAATATTTGGCTACTCGGAGCCATTTCTGAGGCTACTTTGCATGTGAAATCTTTTATAAGTTTCCAAGGTCATTATTAGAACTCATCATCACTCTTCACTCTTGGCTGAGTGCACTTTCTCACCACAAGGAGCATTTGTTCAATCTTAGTCTCAAGCTCTTAGATTATAGGTAAGTATTGCAACATGTCGTTTTTGTTCACTTTTGTCAGTTTAACTGGAACTTTTGTTTTCCTTATCGACGTTTCAATATTTTTTTCACATATGAAGTGTCGTTTTCATCCATACTTCCTCCTACAAGTGTTATTTTATTGTCGCAAGTGGCATTTCTAGTGACACTTTTCATTCCATGGTGTTTCACCTTTCGGTCATGATTACGATAGAGCCTATAAACACTTGCAACCCTTCTATTTCAATGTTAATGTGTTCTTGACTTAATAATCACATTCACTTGATTGTTTTCAGCTTATATTTGAACAAAGTGTACTTCCATAAAATAGAGACCCACTTTGCATTAGAACTGCATCCAACAAGAAGCAACCCCTTCAAGAGCGTACAACGCACTCTCAAGCAATAGACATGCATCCTTGTCCACAATTACTACACCCTACACCCTCACTAGCTCTCATTGGTGCACCGTACACTCTCAATCATTAGTGTGTCCCTCCTTGATCATTGTCACTACACCCTATGCCCAAGTAGTCTCCTTCTCTGTGCAAAAGTGCATCGCATAGTTTAAAGCCTCAATCAGACTTTCTTTGTCCATTATTTTCCCAACATGTGCCCTACTCTTTGTCTTGGCACAATGGTCACTCTAGTAGATAGCCACACCACTGTGTCTCACTTTTGATATGCTTGTGGTTTCATCTCACGCACTTTTGCCCTCAATCACTGTCTTTCGAATAGTTTACATGTGATAGTTAGGGTATTTCTTGAAACTAATTGTTGTTTGTCGTGAGTGAATTTCCACTTACATGGGCTATAGATAGAAAATACATCACTCTATCATAATTTTTTTAGACAATGCCTCTTACCACCCATCAAGCCACTTCAAAGGAACCTTCGAAAGCTAGTACTTAGGAGGTAGTGAAAATTACTAAGGTAAATATGTGATGAGAGGCTACTATGACTAGATTCAACCTCCTATGTGACCTTAAGGAATTGTAATCAATAGAAAAAAAACACACATACCTTCCACATCAACTACAAGACTCCTAGGAACCATCGAAAACCCTCAGGTAGCTATCCCCTGGGCCCCACTGAAGTTTTTGACCACTTGACCTCTGGACACTCTCATGCTATAGGCCTAGTAGTGTCTAAGAGGCTCTAGACTCTCCCATGACAAGGAATGTGAATGTCTAGGGACTATTTTTCTTAGTGTTGTGCCAACATCTCTGGGATTTGAACCATTTTTCAGGCCCAAAGCCCAGGTCACTGCCCATAATTGAATGATACCTTCATAATATTAAGATAATAGGGAAACAATGATGCACAAGTAAATACTTGAACATCCCTTAACCAGAACCCAACTAGCCATGATAGGAATTTCGAGAAATATATCACAAATATGTAATCTACAATTGTAAACAAAAAATGTAAGTATAGGGAACTCATACTTATCTAAGAATCGCTAAGAACCATTCTTCCCTCATATCATTTGCTGCATTATCACATATTAGGTCATAGATGAATTGTCCATTCATTTACAAGTAAAAACATGATGAGAGCTACACATAGCCACTGTCATAAAACACATACATAATCAACATAATAGCAACATAAAAACCAATGAAATCACAACCAGATGATCCACATATAAAATAGTGTAATACTCATAGACATACAAGGAGAAATAACCTCATATTGATGATGAAAAATCCAAAACCGCAATGGGACTACAATGTTCCACCTTACCATAGAATGGTTGAGCCAAATCTCTCTTCATCCATTCACCCTCATGCCATATTCCAATCATTAATGTGGGAGTCAAACCAAAAGAACCAGGGAATCCTGAGGCTAAACCACCTCATCCTCATCAATATAAACTAGGACTTACTGTAGTCCATCCTTAATCACTAAGTCAACACAATAAACATGTAATAACAGGATTTACCATGACCTTCACTTGATCACTAGGTCAAACAAGCATGGATGCCACCGGATTTATTGATCTACACCGTGAGGAATTTCCCCATCTCCTAGTCTCTCAGGCTTTACTGCAATCCACATCGGATCACTAGGCGCTAAACCAAGACCCACTCTCTAGGATTTATCGCATATCCCAACCCAGGATCACTAGGCCCAATGGAGAGAAAAATACCTCTTATATTTACAATATATTCCTGCCATTCACAGGAAAGTACTCCTAGGCCCACTGAGGCAACACAAAATCTGGCTTTACCAAAACCCATAGTCTAGTTCAGGGGTTACTAGTCCATATGTTCTATCATTCGGAGATCCACCTCACTCATCTTTGAATCCATCTAGCAATCCAGCTCAACCAAAACATGAGAACCCCATCACAGCATGGCTATAAAAAATGGCAAGGAAAGGATGAAAACTTTGTCACACCTGCAAAAAACCATGCCATAATAGTAAAAGAACCACGTGAAATACCATGCATGCCAAATATAGCAAGGAAAATTCACATGCAAATCGATACATGCAAAGACTATTGTTGTAGCTACTTTATCCTGCTCTTCCTTGCTTGATCTATGCTTCCTATTGCCTTCTTTTCCTTTCTTGATCTAATGCAAAAGTGCTCCAAGAAAGATCTAAGCGTCCATGAGTGTGTGAGAGAGAGAGAGAATAATAAGAGATCTCTAGAATAGAACTAAAAAAAGGTTACAAACTGATTCTCAGAAGCCCTTTTATCAATTAGCCCTCTATTTTATTCATTTTCCATTATTTTCCTTCATTTCCGGCTCACATGCAACCTGTGACCCTTTCACCTTCCTTTTCTCTTAGTTTCCATTATTTTCATAAATAAATGTGCTAAAACTATCATTTTTCCCTTCCAAAGTCTTAGCCATTTCCTTTTCCAATTTCCTTAGCCATATTAACCGAAATGAACACCCACACTACGATGTGTAGCCCAACATTCAGCTTGGAATAAGTGTCCCATCAACCGTTGTTATTATTTGTCCTTTATTAACTCTTATTACATGGAGTTTTCACAAGGGATGTTACATAACCCTCCCCCTTAGTGAAAAAAATCCTCGATGTTCAAACACACTGATACCTCAGCAAAACCACTGAAAAACAAACGTATTGCACATGGCGATTTACAACATAGCTCAATGCACTATCTACAATAATCACCCTACTGAGAAGAAAAACAAAATGACAACATAACATCAAAACATCATAATTACATGACACCTATATCACTTATTAGAGCCTTATAACATAGCTCATGGAAGTATTGACATCCATATGTACATATATCAAAACATCACCAAACATGTACCAAAACATAAACCAAAGACATATACCAAAACACCATACCAAAACTTCTTTTCCTCAACTGGAAAACAATGAAGAATGCATAGCCCACATTTGATCCACCTTCTCCCATGTAGCTTCATCAGGCCCAAAGTGATTCCATTGCACTTTAACCTACTTGATTGCTCAGTTCCAGAGCATCAACACCTTTTTCTACAATATAAATTGAGGCTACAACTGGAATTCTCCATCTGGTTCCACTTGCAATACAAACCAATCAATCACATGATCAACATCTTTATCATACCTCTTAAGTAATGACACATGGAAAAAATCATGTACTTTCACTGTCGGAGGCATTGCAAGTTGATAGGCTACTGGCCTAATCCTCTCAACAATACTAAAGGGTCCACAAAATCGTGGTGCTAGCTTGGCACATGATCCAATCCGTAAGGAGGTATTATTTGGTTTGATGTGCAAGTGCACCTATTCCCCAACCTGGAACTCCTTGAAAAGCCTATTCCAATATTCATACCTATTCTACCTATCCTGTGTTGTCTTTGGTTCTTCTTGATTACTTGCATTTCTTGTTCCATGTCCGCCAACATGTTCGGTCCAATCAACACCATGTTAACTAGATCACTCCAACTGATGGAAGTATTGCAACTTCACCCATAAAATTCCTCAAACAGACTCATCCTCAGTGACTCTTGGTACCCATTGTTGTAAGCGAACACTACCAGTGGAAGGTACTCTTCCTAATTTTGTTTTTGATGCATCACATACATCCTCAGTATGTCCTCCAATAACTTGTTAACCCTCTCTGTCTATCCATCATTCTTTGGATGATAAGATATATTGAAGCCCAACTCTATGCACAAACTTGTAAACAACCCCTTCCAAAACATGGAAGTGAACTTTGCATCCCTGTCTAACACAATCTTCTTTGGAACACCATGCAGTTTGACCACAAATCTGATGAATACCTATGCTACATCACTAGATGAGAATGTAGACTTTACATGAATGAAGTGCACAACCTTTGTCAACTTGTCCACAACAACCATGATGGAATCATGTTGTCTCACTGTCCTCAGCAAGCCTTTGATAAAATCGATGGAAATTTCCTCCCATTTCCATTCTATAATCACAATCGGTGGTAGGAGTCCACCTGAATGCTTACACTCTACCTTCACATGCTGAAAATAAAAACACCTAGCCACAAACTCAGCTACATCCTTCTTCAGATTTGACAAATAATAAAATTTCTTCACTTCGGTCAACATCTTCTGGTAGCCTGGGTGACATAAATATGGTTTTTCATGAAAATCCCTCAAGATCACCTTCATGATCTCACTACTATCTGGAACATATATCTTGTCTATGAATCTAGCCAATCTGTCTATTGTAAGACAATAGTCCACATCCTGTGCACCTGCACTTGTACTTGTACCTATACCACTACCTGTACTTGTAGCTATACCACTACCTGTACTTGCACCTATACCTATACGACTACCTATACATGTACCTATACTCTGCTGCAACCTATGCATAATATCCATATACCTGACATCCTGTAGACTTGCCTGCAAGATCTTATCCTGTAAGTCTGTCCCATAGGATCTCATAGTTGCTACGTGATTTACTTATACCCACCAGCTAATAGAATCTACCACCCTATTCTCCTTTCCTTTGATGCACCTGATCTTGAAGTTAAACTAACTGATCATGGCCAAACCTCTAGCTTTCTTGAAGTTTACATTCGATTGGTCAAACAAATATCTCAACCCAATATGATCACTCATCATTACAAATCTCATGCCAAGAAGATAGTTCCTCCACATCCTCAATGAATTAATGATCGTTGCTAATTCAAGATCATGCATCGAGTAATTTTTGTCATTCTCATTTAGTTTTCATGACTCATAGCATACCACCTATCCATCCTGCATGAGAACTCCACCAAGTCCCCTTTTGCAAGCATCTCTACCACTACAAACTCCTTGTCTGGATCTGCAATATTTAACATTGGAGCATGTGTCAACAACTTCTTAAGCTGCTCAAAACCTGCCTCACACTCCTCTGTCCACTCAAACTTCTTATCCTATCTTTGCAATGATGTAATAGGATAATAAATCTATGAGAAGTTCCTCATGAACCTCCTGTAATAGCTTGCCAATCCCATGAAGGATCTCATCTCGTCCACATTTCTAGGAGCTGCCCACTCCATGATGGCTCTTATCTTTTTTGAATCTACTACAATTCCCTCCTTGGAGACAACATGTCCCAAGTAATGTACCTTAGTATGATAGAAGATGCACTTGATGAGATTAGCATACAAATAATTCTCTCTCAACAACCTCAATACTGCTACTAAATGCTCGACATGATCTTCCTCATTTTTATAATATACCAATATGTCATCAATGAACACAATAACAAACTTATCCAAATATGGATGTAGCATACTATTCATCAAGCACATAAATGTAGTTGGAGCATTAGCCAAACTGAATTTAACTACAACAAACTCATAATTCCCATACCTGGTCCAGAAAGTTGTCTTGTAAATGTCCTCATCTTTGAAGCGTACTTGATGGTCTCTTGAACCTAAGTTGATATTAAAGAATACTTATTCTCCCTTTAGTTGATTAAACAAATCATCAATCCTCTATAATGGGCACCTGTTCTTGATAATCACTTTGTTCAAATCCCTATATTCAATGCATAATCTAAGAGTACCATCATTCTTCTTCACAAACAACACTAGTGCACACCAAGGTGATACACTTGGCCTAATGTATCCTTTGTCCAACATTTCCTTCAATTGCAACTTCAAATCTACCAACTTAGGTGTGATCATCCCGTAAGGTACTTTTGATGCTGGAGCTTCCCCTGGAATAGTCTCAATAGAAAATTATACTTCCTTGTGAGGTGGCTACTCTGAAAGCTCCTCAAGAAACAAATCCTAGAATTGGTGTAGAACTGGGTACCTGCTCAAAACATCTACATCCTCAACTTCCTCATCTTTTTCACTAGAAATATGTACGGAAAATAACACACATCCTTTTCTGTGACTGCGATTTTCCTACATAGTTGTCACCATCCTTACTGATGTGGATTTCTTCTTTCCCTGCAAGACTCTTGGTTCCCCATTATCATCAACACAATCAATGGCTTTGTCATAACAATCTACCTTGGTTCTATGAAGGTACAACCAATCCATTTCCAACAACATATTGTATGATCCCAGTGGTAATACATTCAAATGTGTTGTGGTAGGCATATTATTCAAATCAAATGCACAAGATCTTATCCAATGATGAACTCACTTCTTTGTACCTGTAGCCAACTGCACTAACCAATATTATGCATGAAATTCCTTACTCAAACCACACTTATCCACTAAGATATAATTAGATCCAAGGTCAATCAAAATAGAAATAATATGATCACAAAGCTTACCATCCATATCAATGAGCCCGATAGTATGCCTATTTGCTATCGAATGCTACATAAATACAAGGAATTCTTTGATCAACATCCCCAATAGTCTATGCCTCCTGCACACTATGTATCTGAGGCTTACCACACTCATTGTATGGACAATCTCTCTTAAGTTTTTCCTTTTAGCATGTACAACACTCCAACCAACCAGTACCCTCACCTACTTGTTGATGCAGTAACCCATGTCCCTATTTAGCTGCATTGAACCTCTTTTGTGGTGCCACACTTTCTTTCTGATCTGCATTCTAAAGCCTTGTTCTTTTCATCTAGCATTTACCTTTACCTCTGTCTTTTCCTTTCCATCCTTGTTGATTTTTATTCTTATGCTTTGACTATTCATAACAATGCTTCAACTTCCCAATGATTTCCTCAAGTGACTGAGGCTCATCATACTCAATCTAATCTCTAAATTTTAATGGAAATCCACTAACAAATTGCTGAACTTTAGCTTTCTCATGCTTAAGATATGGTACATACCTCAATAGCTCCAGAAAATGCAATTATACTCATCATTTGTCATGGAACCCATCCACAACTCATAAAACTCCTTAGCTCTATCATGAAAGTATCTCTCTGAAAAATACTTCTTCTTAAAGAGCCTCACAAACTCATGTCAATTCAAATCATCCTCATGTATAATTTTAACATTCTTCACATCTTCCCACCAAATATTTACTTTACCTTTGAGACTGAAAGTGGATGTCTTTGCTTTCATGTTCTTTTAATACTCATGCAATTTGAAGAACTTCCTCATACCAAGAAACCATGCCCCTGCATCCTGTGATTTCTTCATCTCTCCATCAAAGGTATGTGACTTTTATTTCTTAAACTCATCCAACAAGTATCCCCTATCACTCCTCCTGTAAGGATGATAATGATGATCTTTATGCCTGTCCGAACCAGAACTAGAATAGTACTTATGTCCATCACCTCTCCTATCCGAAGTTTCCAAGAACCTACCATCTCTAATAGTGTCATCTATATCGAACCTATAACCATCATGAGACCTGCTATCATATGCCCCACTAATTCTTTCCTCCTATCCATGGCTAATTCGAAGTGGCCCTTATTTCTACATTTATGATAAACTCTAACGAAGTATTGCATTAACACCTACTTGTTTCTCTTGTGCCTGTATGATTTTTTCATTCTCTTATTTACAAATCCTTATTTCTTCCTTCAAGATTCTCAATTTATCTGTCAAATTCAGAAGAGTTCCCAACACTACACCGCTCATGTGATTCCTAAGGGGGAGTCTTTGTAGTCTATCATTTGCTAGTCATTTTGATCTCTTTCCTACAAGGCACGCTATGTCAGCTAAACCAAATCACAATAAACCAATGTACCTTAGCAAAACTTGGGGACGATATCTCATTTGCAAGAACAACCAGTCAACATGTAGTACAACCAGTCAACATACTACATGTATAACATAATCATAACAAAATATATACATATAATACATAAGAAAATAACTATGTAACCATCAGTATAGCTAGAGTCCAGTCATCAATGCATGACCATGTCAATTACACATACCATGACCTCATGTATGAAAACATAACCATACCAACGTATACCGATAATATGCAAGCATAGTCAACATGTAACCAATCATACACTCATGACGACATACTTCATAACAAAAACATCCTCTTTCACATGGCGACATCACTACAACCATGACTGACACTATGTATATGCAACAAGAACATAAACCACAAGGATGATTAATCAAACATGAAAACAGCATGAATGCATGACCAACACACCACCCATCCAGTCTCAAGGGTGAACCATGCTCTCATACCACTCTCTGGTATCAGATATGACCCAAAGAGAGTGTAACCTACTTTGATACCACTATGTAACACCCTCCTCCCACATCTACCCAAGTAATCAACCAATTAGGGTAAATATGTGATGAGAGGCTACTATGATTAGATTCAACCTCCTATGTGACCTTAAGGAAGTGGAATCGATAGAAACACAAGATGCAGACCTTCCACATCAACTACAAGACTCCTAGGAACCATCCCAACCACTCAAGAATCTAGCCCCTGGGTCCCACTGAAGTTTTTAACCACTTGACCTCTGGACGCTCTAATGTTATCGGCCTTCTACCACTTAGGAAGTTTTGGATAATCTCATTACAAGGCATGGACATGGCATGTCGGTGTCTAGGGACTCTTTTTCTCAGTTTTGTGCTAGTGTCCCCAAGATTTGAGCCACTTTTTTAGGCCGAGAGCAGGTCACTTTCCAAAATTGAATGACAGCTTCAGAACAATAAGATAACAAGGAAACAATGATGCAAAAGTAAATACTTTAATAAGCCCTTAATTGGACCTTGACTAGCCATGACATCGATTTCCTCAAACATATCACAAATATGCAATCTCTAGGTGTACATAACAAATTTATGCATAAGGATATCATACTTATCTAACAATCACTAAGAACCATTGTTCCCTCATATCATTTGCTATATTATCATCTATGAGGTCATAGATGCATTGTCCATTCATTTACAAGTAAAAACATGATGATAGACATACATAACCATTGTCATAAAACACATACATAACCAACATAATAGTAACATAAATACCAATGAAATCACATCCATATGATCCACATATAAACCAGTATAATACTCATAGACATACAAGGAGAAATAACCTCACATGGAAGATGTAAAATCCAAACCTGGGATGGGACTACCATGTTCCCCCCAACCATAGAATGGCTAAGCCAAATATATCTTTAGCCATTCACCCCCGTGCCACATTCCAAGCATGAATGTGGGAATCAAACCTAAAGAACCAACCAGGGCATCTTGAGGCTAAACCACCTCAACCTCATCAATATAAATGAGGCTTTATCATAGCCCATGCCAGATCATTGGACCAACACAATAAACATGTAATAATACGGTTTACCATGATCTCAACCTGATCACTAGGCCAAGAAAGCATGAATGCCACCATATTTATCCACCTACATTATGAGGAATTTCCTATCTCATAGCCTCTCAGGCTTTACCGCAACCCACATCGGATCACTAGGCCCTAAACCGAGACCCACTCTCCAAGCTTTATCACATATCCCAACCTGGGATTAGTAGGCCCAACAAAGAGAAAACCACCTCTTGTCGTTATTGTATATCCTTCCATTCACCGGCAAGGATTCCTAGGCCCACAAAGGCAACAAAAAATTTGGCTTTGCCACAACCCACAATCTGCTTCATGGGTTACTAGGCCATGTGTTCTATCATTCGGAGATCCACTTGACTCAGGGTCAAATCCATCTGGCAATCCAGGTCAACCAAATATGAGAACCCCATCACATGATGGTTATCTGAAAATGGCAAGGCTAGGATGAAAACACCATCACACCTAGAAAAACCCATGCCATAACAAAAAAAGAACCACATGCAATACCATGAATTGCAAATTTAGCAAGGAAAATACACATGCAAATAGATAGGTGCAAATATTACTATTGCAATTGCCTAATCTCTGCTTCCTCCTTCTTTTCCTTTCTTTATCCAATGCCAAAATGCTCCAAGAAAACTCTAAGTGTCCAAGAGTGAGTGAGAGAAAGAATAATGAAAGATCTCCAAAACTAAAATGACAAAATGTTACAAACTAATCCTCAGAAGCCTTTTTATCAATTAGGCCTCTATTTCATCATTTTCCATTATTTTCCTTCATTTTTCTCCTCACATGCAACCTGTGACCTTTCACCTTCCTTTTCTCCTAATTTCCATTACATAAATAAATGTGTTAAAAATGTCATTTTTCCTTTCCAAAGCCTTAGCCATTGCCTTTGTCAATTTCCTTAGCCATATTAACCAAAATGAACACCCACACTAGGATGTCTTGCACCCCAACATTCAGCTTGCAATAAGTGTCTCATCAACTGTGGTTATTATTTTTCCTTTATTAAATTATTTTATATGGAATTTTCACTAGGGTTGTTACACCAATTATCCTTATGCTTTCAGACATAGAGTGCTTCATTGATAAATCTTTTAAGCTCTCATGGAAGGACATCAAACATGCTTTCATGTAAAATAAATTCACTAAAAGCTTGGAAGATAAGGAAGTTTACATAAATTTCAAGAGGTCTACGATACATAGAGTTACATGCAGATTCTCAGTGATGCCTTGTGCAGAAGCTATTGAATGAATATTGTTAAACATGGATAGCAAGAATTTAGTCCTTAGCAGTGAAAGAAGGAATGATATTGCCACTTACCATCTGCATGACATGCATTCTTACTACAAGATGGTAACTCCCAAGCAATATGTGAACACATAGTTTTATGTAGCTTGGGAAAATCTCAATATCAAGATAGTTATTAAATTCTGGTGCTAAGAGCCTGCAAAGTTCCACGATAGACCAAGTGTAGTTTACTAGACCAAATAATTTAAAAAGGTTTATCAGTATCTCATGGAAATGTGTTGCAAACGACATGGATGGAAGAATGCATAATACTTTGAGGAGAATTGGATGTACTTGCTCAATATGGTTGTCTCAAGAGGCAAAGTCTTCAACTACGCTGATATCCTCTCCCATGAGTTGCAGCCTCACATACAACAGGCCAAGACAACATTACAAGTAAAGAAGCACCAAAGTTCTACATGACCACTTATCTACTGGATGGTATCTGTGCCCATTATGAGTTCACTAGGATGACATGGAATTGAACCCCTTAGGAGAAATTACCAATCTACTTTTATTGCAATTTTTTATCAGAAGCTAGTTTTCAAGGAGTTTATGATAAGCTATCCGATAATTTTTAACAATTGTCTACATGATTATCTTTGATACAATATCTCCCTGCATTACATATTAGGTGAAGGAAGCAATTTATGAGATTGAAAATTGGTTTGCTTCCCCACATGGCACATACATCAAATGTTTCGAGTGTTAGACAACCCCTCACCTTATGCGTAGGTATGTGACCAATAAGGTGGTCTTACGGGAGGTAGCATATCATTTGAACAATAGATTGTCTGCACAGCTCCAGAGGAGGAAGAAGGCACCTTGACCCACTTTTACTTTAAGTATTGGGCATTATGAGCTCAAAATCCTCAAGGTGATTGATGCTGAAATTGATTAACTTAATTGCCTTCATTTTGGAACAAATTTGTTTTCATAGATATGATACTAGAAAAAATTGCAAACAACATTGTGACAAGATATAATACAACTGGCTGTATGGACCTATCATCATTCCAAAAGATGATAAAATTAAGAATTGGTATAATGCATTAAGAAAGAATTGGCAAGAATATGAGGTAGGTCCCTCACAGGTTCCACAGGTACCAGATATACAGATGGAGGATGTTAGATAAGAAGAAACTACCCAAGAAGACACTACAACACCTAGAAAGAGGCTAAAGCATAATCCAGTAGCAAAGAGCAGTAAAAATTTCAAAGTTGGTCTGATGTGAAAAGGTACAATTGAGGATGAGCAACAAAGGAAACAAAAGGACGAGGAATATATAAAGTTAGAAATGGAAAATTAGCTAGAAGAGAACAAAAGAGAGGAGGAGCACTTACAAAAAGAGGAAGAAGAAAACAAGAAGCAAGATGACTTACTGCAACAGAAAGCAGAAGTGGAAAGGAAAAGAATAAAGGAAGATGAACAACAAATGTAATTATAGGTAGAAGAAATAAGGAACAAATATGAGGAAGAAACCATAAATATAAGGAACATATGCCATTGAACTAATTGCAGATGAACCCAACTGTTAGGCAAAATCTCCTCTGACTAGTGGCCACCTCCCATTTAGAAAAATGGGAATTATTCCTCTACCTAATGACCGAGTTATGGATGTGTCCAATTTTACCTTCGACCAACTAACAAAGAGGATTGTATAAGAAAGGCAACATTACTATCCAAATTATCTTGTTCATGCAGTATCCATATCCATAGAAAAGGTGATAGAATTTATTACTAGGAGAAATACCAAATTACTCATGGCATCAAATGTGGCTTTTATGACAACAACACAAGATACTATAGAGTATCTTATGAGTGAGAATTCATGATTGTGCAAATAGATTGTTGCTACAAAACAACAGGTTGATCATCTTTCCACAAATAATTAATTTTTGCCTTCTACTAGTATCAACATGATGGAGCTATGGTCAACCATAATTGAATAAATGAAGTTGATATAGGATTCCATGAAGCGGTTGTATAATGAGATGATTCTCTTGCATGAGGTGGTGGCACCTCTGGTCCAAATTCAGAAGAAACCCAAAGAGATCCCAAAGCTTCTAAAGGTTACAAGCATAGTTGTAGATCTAATACAAGATTGGTGCATCAAGTATCCTAATGTTACTAAGTAGTTGGTCAGGAGAGACAAGATATCATCTGAGGTGGATAGAGAACAATTAAGGCTTCATACTCATAACTACACCCATCTTGGTGAAAACGTGACCAACACCATAGCTATTTATATTCAACTACATTGTGGTTTACAGTCCTTGACGCAGAAACATAAACTTTGTTCTATGGGTTCACTTGGATATATAAGAGGTCAAAAAGTCATCATGTATGATGAAATACTTTTTTTAGAAAATCAAGCAAGGAACATGTCCATAATGCTTAGGGATCACCATAAATGCCATTCTACAGTATGCAATTGGGCCAACTAAATTTCACATGAAATTATCTTGCTTGTGTAATATCCACATAATAGCATACAATCAAACTCCAAATCCATATTATTAGATACTTGGGAGGTGAAGATGTGATATATTGTAAAACTACTAGTCATAGTTAAAGTTATCACAACGGAGTTCAAAGCATGACACTCGTACATCGCAAATGAACTCCATGTTTAAGTTGCTAATTTGTCGTTTTACCCATGAGGAGTTTTTTCTTATTATATTTTTGTCTTATATAGCCACCATTTTGATGTAATTTTCCTTTTATGAATAATAAGTCCAATGTAAAAGAAGTCCAAGAGACATATGTGGAATGTGAATAGTCACATAGAAGTTCATAGGTTATGGAAGTCAAAGAGTCATGAGGAAGCTCAAAGGTCATTAGAATTTGTTATAAATAAGCCCTCATAACTCAAGAAAAGGGCTTTGAATTTTAGAGATCTTACCTTGGCTTCTCTTATGGTGCAATAGGGAGAAGATCATTCTTTTGGAGAAGTAAGTTGTAGCTTCATGTTCCAATATTAGAGCTAGTGTCCCATCAATGTAACATTGTACTTGGATCTTTCACTAACTACCAGAAGCTTTTGGATCCAACACTCTTTCATGCATGTATCATCATTGTTTTAAGATTATTTTTTAGATGTTTGTGGCATATGTTGTGTTACACATACTAAAAGTAATAAACTATTTCATTTCTTTATCTATGAATATTATTGAATGGGTGTTGTTATGTATTTATATGATCATCATTATATTGGGAACTAATTTGTGGGTTAATCAATGAATCTTCTCAATTTATCTTGTGTGTCTCTCTTAGGATAGTACTAATACTTTTCTATTAGAGGCCCATCTCTTATCTTTCTTGCTTGGAAGCTCCTTTTTCACCTTACACTTGGTGTCACATAAAGATTACAAACTTTCTACCCTAGAGTTATGTGCATGATATAATGTGCATGTTTTGCAGCCAATGATTTTCTTTAAAATCACTTGCAATAGTGATCGACCCTTATATCTAGATGGGGCTCCTACACCAATCAGGTTAGCTCTAATTAGGACTTTGTATTGGGGATACCCCCTGTATGTTGGTGGCATCCAATACTGTCAATACTTCTAAAAAGAAGTGAATGACCTTTACAAAAAACAATTTTCTTATGAAATAAATATTCAAGGGATTACTCTATACCCCTTTTTTGTCTAGCTGCTAATGGGCTCATGCAGATATATCACATAGTAACTTAGAATGCATGCCTTTCTTTTGTGTAGGCTAGGAATTATCTCTACATTGACAGATTCACTCATGTGGATAGGTCACAATTTCACTTAGAATGTGTGCCTTTCTTCTGCTTAGGTTAATCTCTCAAATTTTTCTCTCTCAAATTCAACCTTCACCAACACTGAGGGGCTCTTTCCTCCTACTCAACTCTAGTGGCTTGGAAAGTTTTTAGAGATGAAGGCTCAACTTCTCACTAAGAGAGATGTATTTTTTTTTGTCCTAGACTCTCTCCTCAAATATGACTTTCACACCAATATGTTAAATAAAGACAAAAAAGAATTAAAAATAAAAATAAAAAATAAAATTATATAATTCATGAAAAGGATTATAAAACTCATACTTAAAATTCATTAACTTCCAATGGTGTAATTCTATATTAAGTATCTAACTATTTGCTTTAACTCAATAACTAGTTAACTAACAATGACAATACAATAATATTATTCTGAGACTTCAAAAAATTGTTTAGATTATAACATAATCTCATAAAGATGGCTCTCATGAATATTGAATTACCTATAAGAAACAATTTCAATTTTATATGTAATGATTTTTTTTTTCGAAGATGATATTAGAACTTTATTGTCTTAAATGAAATTAACTATTTAAATAAGATATAATTATGAGACCTCATTCATTTCCATACCCTTTTTTAAATTTTTACTCTTATAACATTTCAAATATGTTGGGATATGAGAAATTGCTCAATGTCCATTACCTAAATTTTATGTGATTCTTCAAGAACCATTAGAGGTGATTTCTAAATTAAATAATGAATAAGTAATTATTTATTTATTTGTAATTTTGTTGTTTTTCTAAATATTTTATTATTTTCTTTTAAATTTAAATTTAATAAAGTATATTTTAAAATCTATATATTAAAATATTTATTCATTTATTTAAATTTAAATTATTCAATTATTATATTTTAAAATCTATATATAAAAATATTTATTTGTTAATTTAAATTTAAATTATTTAATTACTATATCTTAAAATTTATATATAAAAATATTTATTTATTTATTTAAATTTAATTTTTTTTAATTATTTTTAATTTTGTTTTTGAGATCTCATTTCAAGTTGTGCAACACCATTAAGTAATTATTTTTAATTTTGTTTTTGAGATCTCATTTCAAGTTGTGCAACACCATCAAGTAACTCTTCCATAAGTATTATTATCTTTTATGATTTAAATCTTAGAAAGTGTATTTTTAATAACAATAATAATAATAATAGAAAGTGTTTTACAGTCTTTTATGAGAGTAAATTTTAAAAATATATTTTCAAAAACAAAAGGCGATCATCATCATCATGGAGAAGTGTTTTACAGTCTTCTATGAGAGTAATGTGTAAGAGTTAAATATAATGTAAACAAAATTATATGTTAATTTTTAAAAATATTTTTATATATATATATATATATATATATATATATATTATTTTAATTTAATTTTATAATATTTATGCCATAAGGTGTTTCCCTCTGAGAAAATCTCCCCCAACTGCCACTTTACACCAGTCTGGATTGTCCAATCAAATGTTAGACTATTGAGAATTTTCTCGTAGTAGATCTCATTGCTTCAACTATCAAGTGATTCTTGATTTAAGTAGGTTAACTGAATGACAGATAATATTAACTATATAGGGAAGGCTTCAACGAATCTTCCCTAAATTTCTAATAATGAAAGCGAACCCAAGGTTCAATTTATTTGTTGACTGTGAACTATTTCCCTGTAATTTCATGGCGTTTTCCCTCAATGTTGGCTTTCCCTTTCATCTCCTTTGTCTTAGGGTATTTGTAGAACACCAAACCCTCTATTGTTGTGTCTATAATCTACGACAGAAGAACAGAGTAGAGTATCAAAAGCCTCCTAATTCAATGTTTCTCTCTATACGCCTCCGCCTTTCTGTTACATTTGCTCTCCTCCTCGTCTGCTCCTCGACTTCATGTCTCGACACTAAGTATTAGGATTGCATTTCAAATACATATACATGTTGGGATGTTGAATTCGGGTATCCTTTCGGGGAAAGTGGCAACGGGTGCAGTGACCCTGACTTCCAACTACACTCCTGTGATTCAGAAGGCCATCATCTAATCAATATCAGTGGAAATGAATATAACATATTAGGACCCTCTATCTTGAGGAATGCCAACAGTCATGTCAGGATAATCCTTAGTGACAATTTATAGGTCCTGCTTAATAAATGAAATCTTTCAGGAAACTACACTGAATCCTGGTGGTATGGCTCTAAAGTGTTTGATATGATCGATGGATACATTAATCTGACAGATAGGAAACACTACAATCAAATTTCTGGTAACAAATATGCATTATGGTCATTTAATTTCAGGTCTTTTGGTGATGTTTGGTACTACAATTTAATTCCAAAATTAGGCGCGATTATGTACAACACACCTTCAGCTATCCATTAAGGAATACCTCTCTCTGTAGTTGATTAACAATGAAACTTTAAAATGGTTGGGTTGAGATAACGTGGCAGCTCAACCAGAACAAATCTCGAAGTTGTGGCGCTTGTTTGGACAGTAAGGGAATTTGTGGTTCTGACATTTCAGAACCAAGTTCATCTTTTCTTTGCTATTATCTAGATAACACCTCACATCCAGAGAAATGCCCTGCCAATTCTATTTGTACATTTCTTGTTCTCTTTTGGAAAATTCTCTTAGTATGGAATATTCAATCTGTTAGGATTATATGAATTTATGGTTTTTATTTTAGGTATCTTTATTTGGCTATTTCACGGAGGATTTTACGTGTTAATTTTTTAGTAAGGATATTCTAACAGCATACCTATTCACTGTAAATTAAAACCCCATAATAAATTCAATTTATGTATCATGCATACAAGTTATGGAAGCTTCACCCTTTCTATTTCTGGATATTGACACATATCGAGACCCTTTAGGGTAAAGTTCTTCCGAAGAAGCATTATGTCTTGTAGAAGATTCTGAAGAAAACATATCAACATTTTTTTATGGTATAGGATTGTTATAAACGTCTCCATTATCTGTGTCAGCACTTGGCCATCTATCACTACCAATAGTTCCTATCAAACAAAACAAAATTAGTCAAAAATATCAAAAACCAAGGGGGAGAATTCCGAATAAGATAAATACATCATTTTATTTTTCCCTGCACTATATTAGGAAAATTGAGATGAACAAGATGATCAAGCAAATTAGTAATACATACTTTGAGGTTCTTGTGTAGAGGAATTTTCAAGGATAGGTTGTCCAGTGATAATCTCCACTTCCTATGTCCAATAATGTTCCTACAATTTCTACACAAACAATTATTTTATCATTAAATTTATACAAATTCAAAGCAGAAGTGCAAAAAAACTCTTGATAGATTCACTCACTACCTTAACTTTATTGACTTGAGTAAATTTTGGATATATTTTCATTATCTAAAAGCTTTGTATAGCATCATGGTTCATTTTCCAGAATTTTCAGATTACAAAAAACTATTAATGAATTACCTAAATATTGGTTCTGTGTTTTTCCTATATTCCTATTTTCATGTCTACCTATTAGAAGAAGCTACCATCACCTACTAACTCTAGACTAACAAGAATTTGTGAAATTTTGTTTTGTATTATATTTATTCCAGTTATGTTTTTTTAAATTTACATAAGCCCTAAGGATTTTGTTTCCCCTAGTTGGGCCTTCAAAATACTTTTCTTTGAAGAATATCCCAAGAAAATGCATTGTTGTTGAAAGGTAGTGCTGAGAACCGGTTTTCCTAATTTTGACAACTTTCCTAGACTTCACCTCTCCCATTTTGAACTCTCCTTGACCCCTGATCATGTTTATTTCAGTTATACCATCTAGGTTTTGGCCAAAAGGGTGCTATATGCTTGAGATATGCAAATTAACGTAAAAAGTTTCATTTTACCCTAATATTAAGCATTCCTTAAGCTAGTTCTTTGCTTATTGAATTATCATGCCAACTAATCTAGAAATCTGATGCAGATTTCCTTTGGTTTGAAACAGTCCCGCAATTTTTTGTAGACAATTGATGTGGTCATATTTCCTGCAGACGCTCTGAAATTCCTGTAGACACGAATTTCCTGCAACCACCCATATTTCCTGCAACAAAATTGGTGGTTAGCTATGTTCCACTCACTTCCAAATCAAATGAGAACATGGGTTTTGTGGGAAATTCATCATACATGGATTCTGTCCTATTGGTTGTTTCAAATCCACCATCGAAACTGCCTAGATTTGTAGACCTCTTCTTGTTGGCCGCATGAGGGAAAACTCCATCTATGTAACGAATTTTGTCTAATCCATGCTTTTAGTCATGGATTAGACTCAGTAGAGCTAATTTTGATAGTTTGTACCAATATTGATAGCTAATAGCTCAAATTAGTAGTTTTCCTCATTTGAGCCAAATATGGGCTTTGAACTTGTATAAATACGATTATGTTTTATATTGTAAGGGGTTGTGTTAGGTTTGTTGATAGAACATATCAGATTGTACTCTGTTGTAATAATTTTAGATTAATATAATACATTATGTTCTTTCTATTCTATTGAGCAAGCCCTTTTAATTTTGAAGGGTTGTGAGTGAGGGAGTCCCCCCTTTCCTCACAAATCCCTTAGTTGTGGTGTGTGTGCATTTTCGATTCTTTTACGCAATAATAATTTGTTTACACAACTAATGCACTCTTTCTGATATTTCAGTAGCAACGTTCCATTGATTGAATCATTAAGTTTTCATGTTAATATGTTGGTTTCATTTAATCAAAGATTTGATTTACATTGTTAAGATTTCTTTATTGTTGTAATTTTGATTTCGTATCTTTTCTAATCAACATTAGCAATACTAGGAGCTGTAGAGGGATGTTTCAATCCACTCCATAGCCTTTTGCTACCAAATGTTGATGCAGAAAAGAGGCATCAGTTCTGTGTATGATTGACTGGTTAGATGAGTAAGCACTCGAGGTATTAAGCCTGCATATATTTTGCACAGCATTTCACAAGCTTACCTGCCCTGGGTTGACGATTTATGTTGGGAAATTATAAATCTATAATTTGACTCAACATTTTGGCGATGTTTTTGGGTATGTGCTAAGGGATAATACCGAAAGTGTTTTAGTATTATGTGTATTGTTTGAAATTTTCAGGACTGGGGGAATCAAAGTGGTAAGACGAAGGGAAAAGCCTACGCACCTACAGAGATCAGAAATTCGCCAAAGTTGTGTCCTGATTGTTTAGTAAGTAGTTTTTTGAGTTTGTTTACATAATAGATGATAGGATCTAATATCTAAATATATTTTTTGTGGTGGTGTGCGCACCACTTCATTTACTAATAAACTGGCAAGGAAAAAGAAGTTTGCAAGAAATAAGGAAACAATGAAAGAACAGTCTGGATAGGAGGTCTGTTGTCCTGAAAAGAGCCCAAAACATATTCCTACTTCCACAATAGAATCTTCTATAGGAAAATCTTCTGTTGCTACCCATTTAGAACCTCCCCTTACAAGGAAGACAACATCTCTGGTCAGTGGTCAGCCTGAAAAGGAATTCCTTGTTAATCCTATTCAAGAAGCATAATTTCAAACCATTGATTCCATAGAATCTATAGTTTACAAAGTTCCTACTCCTTTTTGGCCCAATATGGCTCATGAAGAAGGAACTGGTAATATAGATGGAGGCTATGATGAGAAGGAAGAGGGACTAGTCACATTTGAATTCCCTATCAGGAGACTAGTGGAGCAACTTAGATATATAATATTCCTCCCTTAGCCTTGTCTAACTTTCGTGGAGTCTCCAGTGAAGATATTGATGCCTTTTTGTTCGAGTTCAATGTGTTATGAAGGAGCTATGATTATTCTTCCAATGTTCAAAACCTGAAGTTTTTTCCTGCAACAACCTGGGATGACATGGAAAAGGTATTCTTGAAGAAATATCAAGATTATTGCAAAAATAGGGACCTCAGGGAAGAAACCTTTTGCATGAATTAGAAGGAAGGGGCAAGTCTCAAGGATTTGGTGGAAATATTTCAGTACAATCTACAGAGATCCAAGATGAATCAACTAAGCAAGGACACCAAGAGAACAATTTTTCTTAGGGCAATCAGATCGGAATCTCTGGAGATTTTGAAATTAATGGGAGGAGGTGACATATAAAAGTTAAGTTATGATGAGGTTTGTGAACAGTGTCAGTGATATTCAAGAGGAAATTCTAAAGTTGGAGGAGAAGCAAGAGATACTTCTTCTAGACTTGTTGCTGGAGCTGGAGTAACCATATCTAAAATGGGTAATCTATTTGAAAATATTAAAGCTGATATTCTTAGCAATTTATCTTCACAATTAGATGTTTTGTAGTCTAAGAAGAAACAAGAGAAACATGAGGAATTGGAGAAAGCCCTGGTCGTGTTTTGATCGAAATGAAGGAAGAAGAATGCCTTGAGGGAATGTCCTACAGATAGTATAGAGGTATGTCGAATCTATGAAGTTGAGCATTCCACTGATAAATGTCCTTCACTTCCTAAGATTAAAGAAGCATATCTAGCTTATCAAGGAGATGCCAATGCACTTTATGCAATGGCACCTCAAAGACCATAGCAACCACGTCCTACAGGTATGTCTCAATCGCATGTTCAAGTTCCCTATACTTAGAATCTGATGTGGAATATTCCAATGCCCTGGCAGCCTTGACCTCCACAACAGACTTGGTAGGGAAACTTTTCTTACCCTACTTCACAAAATTTTCCCTCTCAGAACTTTTATCCACCATAATCCACACCACAACAAATGATTCAACCTCAACAGCGACAACTTCAGTTGCCTACCCCACCAAATCAACGTCGTCCCGCACAACTTCCTGCTCAGCTAATTTCTAACCCCAACAATAAAACCATTCAATATTCTCATAACATTGGATTGGTCACTTATCCCACTTTTCCTACCTACTGTATTGCACCACAGTCGTTGTAGGAAATTTTTGTGTCACTACAGGAAATTCAACTTAGATCTGGAAAAGTGGTGACTCAACCCAGAAGGATTGAAGAGATTGTAGAGGAAGATACTCTGGAAATTCTTGAAGTTGAAACCACACCTAAACCAATAGAACAACCTACTTCAAGGCCACAAGAACCTTCCTCATCCCATATGGTCCAACCTCCTTTTCTAGAGAGGTTGGAAATGAAATTAAAACAACCCGAGTTTGATCTTGTGTCTGAACTAAGAAATGTGTGCATTAATATCCCATTACTGCAAGCAATTAAGGATATCCCAATTTATGCCAAAACAGTGAGGGAGCTATGTACCAAGAAACTAGGAAGACAAAAGAGAGAACTCTCTACAATTCAAGTAGGTGGAAAGCTTGCAAGTTTAATGTCCACCGATTTGTTATTGAAAAATATGCAGACCCCGAAATCCCTGTGGTTACCACCTTTATCAATGGACATCCCATAAATAACACTTTAATTGATTTAGGTGTAGCTATTAATGTGATGACTATGGAGACTTTATCTAGGATCCTTTGACTTATTACCTACTCCCACCATGTTAGAACTAGTACATAGGTATAAGGTAAAGCCAAAGTGGGTATTAGAAGACATTGTTATCTCATTAGATTCTTGGGAGTAACCTACATAATTTTATGTTCTTCAACCCAAAACCAACTTGGGAGGGCATCCTTTGATCTTGCGGAGTCTGTGATTAGCCATGACAAATGCCTACATAGGGTGTAGATCTGAAAACATGACCATCACTCATGGAGCTGAAACAAAGCACATTAATTTGTATCCCCTTGCTCAACCCCTCTTGAGATCATAAAATACACATTGGGTTGAAGAAGAGGACCATGATTCAGAATGTACCTGACCAATTTTCGAAATAGCCCAAGTCATCAGCCTTAAAGAAAATTCAAAAGAAAATTTAATAAATTGTTGTATTTCTAATATTGAATTTCCGCAACAATTAGAAGGGCAGTCTAGTCATAATTTGGATATCATTACTAATCTGTAGGATTTTCATGAACATAGTACAATAGTTGAACTACATTTAGCCCTCTTATCTGCATTTCCTACATATTCCATGATTGAATGGGGGAGTAAGGTAGTTGAAATTTTTCCTGAAAAATCTTTAAACATTAATTCTACCTTAACCCCCGAACAAGAAAAACAGTTAATTCAAGCATTGAAAAACTTTTCAGACAGTACAATAGTTGAACTACATTTAGCCCTCTTATCTGCATTTCCTACATATTCCATGACTGAATGGGGGAGTAAGGTAGTTGAAATTTTTCTTGAAAAATCTTTAAACATTAATTCTACCTTAACCCCTGAACAAGAAAAACAGTTAATTCAAGCATTGAAAAAATTTTCAGACACATTTTCTTGGGAATATATAGATATGAGAGGCATTCACCCAGACACATGCATTCATCATATCTATATAGAAGAAAATGATAGGCCTGTGAGACAGCCACAAAGGAGGATGAACCCCACTTTAAGGGAAATTGTGAAAGATGAATTACATAAATTGTTAAATGTAGGGTTCATCTATCCTATCTCAGATAGCCAGTGGGTATCTCCACTGGTTATTGTCCCCAAAAAGAATGGTAAATGGCGAGTGTGTGTAGATTATAGGGAACTAAACAAACTTACCTTAAAAGATCACTTTCCCTTGCCTTTTATAGATCAAGTGCTGGACACTTTAGCAGGGAAAAAGTATTTTTCCTTCCTCGATGGGTTCAACGGATACAATCATATTAGGATAGCTCTAGGGGACCTAGAGAAGAAAAAATTCACATGTCCCTGGGGTACCTATGCATATAGGGTATTACCATTTTGTTTATGCAACACACCAACCACATTCTAGCGGGCGGTCCTTGGTATTTTCTCTGATCTTTTGCATGATTGCGTAGAGGTCTATATGGATGATTTTATAGTTATGGGTGATACTTTTGAAGAGGATTTACATAACCTTGAGAAAGCTTTGTAGAGATGGAGAGAAACTGATCTTTCATTAAGTAATGAAAAATGTTTTATGATTATGACTGAAGGTATTGTTTTGGGTCATCATGTTTTTGTTGCAGGAATTAAAGTTGATCCGACAAAGATTGAAGTTATTGAAAAGCTGCCCCCACCAACCAGTCAAAAGGGAGTTTAAAGTTTCCTTAGAAATGCAGGCTACTACAGAAGGTTTGTTGAAAATTTTACAAAGGTAGCCTCTCCATTGTTTAAATTATTGACTAAAGAATCTGAATTTCATTGGAATGATGAGTGTCAAGCTGCATTTGATACACTCAAGGAAAAGCTTTCTTCAGCACCTGTCTTGAGAGGCCCATATTGGAAATTTCCCTTTCATATTTCCATTGATGCCTCTGATTCAACCATAGGAGCAGTATTGGGTCAAAAGGAGGATCCTGTAACCCATGCTATTTATTATGTTAGTAAAAATTTAACTCCTGCAGAACTGAATTACACAATAACTGAAAAAGAATTCCTTGTTGTAATTTATGTTATTAATAAGTTTAGACATTACATCATGAGCTATGAAGTTTTTGTACACACCGATCATTCTGCCATTCAATATCTCATGAACAAATCAGTCACTAATGGCAGGATTACTAGGTGTCTTTTGTTGCTGCAGGAATTTGACATCACAATATTGGATAGACCAAGAAAAGAAAATCAGGTAGCTGATTTCTTATCTATGCTTAACCATGAATGTGAGGATGTTCATGTTAAAGATAGCTTTCCTGATGAGAATTTATTTGCTATTTCTGTCAAAACACCTTGGTTTGCAATTATGTCCAACTACCTTGCTACAGGAAAGTTGCCACCTTACTTTTCATCTAATTAGAAAAAAATAATTATTAGGAAAAGTGATGATTACTCTTAGATTAAGGGAGATCTCTTTTTCACTTGATCTGATTTGATTATTCCCAGGTGTGTCAGGGAAGATTAGATCTATGCCATCTTGAGAGCGTGTCATGATGAGCCTTGTGGAGGAGACTTTGCAGACAAGCGGACACCTTATAATATCCTCTGCTCAGGTTACTATTGGCCAAGTCTTTTTAAAGATGCAAAAGAGTATGTCCAGAAGTGTGATAGCTACCAGAGAATGGGGTGGCCTGTATAATTAGACAAGATGTCTTTACAGCCATAGGTTCTCATAGAACCTTTTGAGAGGCAGGCTCTTGATTTCGTAGGCCCCATTAATCCTATGTCCAAAGGTAAGAAGTATATTTTAGTTTGTACTGATTATGTTATGAAGTGGGTGGAGCCAAGAGCACTACCTAGAGCAATGGAGAAAGTAGTGGCAGATTTTCTTTTCTCTGATACTTTTGTAAGGTTAGGGGTATCCAGGGAGATAGTTACTTATCAAGGTACTCAGTTTGTGTCAAAGATTATGTAGAGAATTGTGCAGACGTATCAGATTACTCATCGGAATTCCACCCCTTACCATCCATAAGCCAACAGGCAAGTGGAATCAACAAATAGGGTGTTGGAGACAATCTTTACCAAGACAGTGCAATTACATAAGAAGGATTGGTTTGACCGACTTCTTGAATCATTATGGGCTTATATGATCACATGGAGAAATGCCACTGGATTCTCTCCATATGAATTGGTGTATGTAAAGTAAGTTTTATTTCCCATTGAATTTCAGATCAAAACTTTCAAGATGGAAGAAGATTTCGGTATAGATCTTGATGAAGATCAGCAATAGAGAATCTTGTAGCTCAATGAGTTGGATGAGATTAGGCATGATTCTTTTTAGAATACTGACTTGAACCAACAAAAATGGGTTAAATGGCATGATAGATACATTAAAAAGATTTGGTTCAAAGAGGGAGACTGGGCTTTGTTGTATGATTCAAAATTTAAGAACTTTAAGGGGAAATTCAACACACATTGGCTAGGCGCCTATGAAATTGAAATTTTTTTTGATAATGGATCTGTTCGGGTTAAAGCCATTGATGATGGGAATGTTACCTTCTTGGTGAATGGGTACAAACTCAAGCTATATCAAAATCCCCAATCTAAGGAGGAATTTGTTGGAAGAAATTGTGAAGAAAAAAGAGTTGGAAATGGTGGGAGAAGGAGTCATTCCTTCCAGTATCTCTTCTTAATTTCCTGCTAATACAATGAGCTCACTTTATTCCTCCTCATGCTCAGTGAACCATGAGAGGAATGTCTATTGGGTATAGGTTTATTCCTTTTTCCGGGCCCAATGGACTAGTTACATAAAAGGAGTCCCCTTGGAGTTTTCTTTTCCAAGTATTTCAGACTCTCTAAAATTGAAATCTGGTGAGCATGGACTGCCCTGGGCTCATTAAAACTATATGTCAGTAGATCTTCTAGGATCCTCTCAATAAATTTTATTTTTCACATTAATTTTGGATTGCTCTTGTTGGATTGATGTGGGATTTCTTAAGGCCCTCCTTCCAACAATCTTGGCCCATCGACATCAAAAAATTATCTGGGTGTAAGATGAGAGTCTTATGATGCCTTGAAGCTTGTATGCCCTAATGATAGGCTATCTCAGCAGCAACAATGGTGAATCATTATGGCTCCTTGACTGTTGGATCTTACAGGGGGTTCAACAAAAACTCATATATTCACACCCGATAGGATGCATCGGGGCACCTTGGTCCTCACTCTCATTAATGGTGATCGGCCTCGCATTGGTTAACAGTTTACCTTAATGGATGGTAATCCAATGAGATCATTGCACATTTGGCATCAAAACCTTTACTCATGTGCAATGAACTGTACATAAATTGGGGAGAAACGATTTTTTCCTGTAGAAGAATTTCCTATAGAATGTTCAACAGTCACGGTTTCATTTCCTACAGCAATGTCTCGGGTTTCTTGAAAAACAGAAGTCATAGACAGAACATTAATTTAAATTATTTGATAAAGTACTGACAATTCTATTATTGGTTTAGGTCATGAATTATGAGATTATACATTTGATTTAATTTTTTAAGTAGGTTATCATTTCAAGAACAAGCAAATGTCATCCAAGGACTGGACCATTGGAAGGTGAGCTTGGTAAGGTAAAACCAATGATAGGAAACTTAAGGTGAGAGGTAATTGATGCTTTAATTAAAAAAAAAAAATTGTATGATTTAAGCTATGGCAACCCTTTCAGAAAAATGCGATTGTAAACTGTTTCATCATAAATTTAGCTCCATGCCTGATTATAATGACTCTGACATGACCGATGGTTGTATTCTCGATATCCTTCCGCAAGTTAGATCATCATGATAGTCATGATCATGACCTATTTCTCGAAATCTTTGTGCTTTCTAATGTTTTCAATTTAACCCTCCCTTGTCGAGCGATCCATTGAAAAGTCTTAGCACGACATTTCTGTGAGTTGCATGCATCGTGTCTCTCCCGTCTTTGACTGTGTCAAAGCTGGGTGCCCCTGTCCGCTTTGAGCTGCAAGGCCCTATGCTGGTGGAAGATGACCCTCGTAGTAAAGTGAGACTGGAGAATGTAGGGTGGTTTCCATTGTTTCAAAAATTTAGCAACCACAGTCCAGAGGTTATGAAGTCCTTCGCCCTGAATCTACATGGCGACAAAGCACAAGTCAGGAATGTCCAGTTTAGATTAACATAGTGTTTGGTGGCTCAGGCATGCAAAATTCCATAGGAGGGGGAGCGTTGGTTTAAGAATCAACATTTCAATAAGGTTATGTGCACGTCCTTTCTTCGGAAGGTGCATTGAAACGCTAACTGGAGCAAGGGGATTTCACAGGACTTCATCAGAAGTAAGTATCGACACCTGTTATTTTTTCTGCAGAATTATATAACATGTGAAGGTCACTTTGGGCTTGCGTTTTTATTTCACACTCAACTTCTAGCACATTTTCATGATAAGCGTTGAATTTTCCATATTATTTAAGAATGTCCCTGATGAAAATGTCGACTGCCTCTAAGGAAAGGGAAACCAATTTGGAGGAAAACCTCTATCATCATGGGCTGCTAAAAATCATTCTGATGGAGGTTCTAAAGGATAAGAAGAAGACATCGGAGGACTTTCTAGCTGAGAATTATTTCACAGAGGATGAAGACTCTGACCCTTTAGAGTCCACAGAGGAAATGCCAGCAGAAAAACCAAGGACAAATCCACGAACCCATGGGCCAAAAACAAAGGAGGAAGAAAAAGATGAAGAAGTGGTGGTGATTGGGGAGACTATAGGTAAAAATACTAAGTTGAAGGCAACCTCCACCCTCGCTAAGAGATTTACAAGGAGGTAGGATGTCCAACTAGTTATAAAGGACACTATAGAATGGGAGGTACTGCTTGAGACACCTCATAAAAGGAAAGAAAAGCTTCACGTCCCACCTAAAGGAAAGGAAAAGGTAGAGTCAGATGAATTCATCAATGGAGAAGTAATTTCCTTCCCAGATCCCCTGCTGCATGGAAGCGAAAATGAAACAGTAGAAGAACAACAAGGAAAGGAGGACCTTGGTACACCCCAATCCTTCCAAGAGCATCATGAAGGGGAAGTAACTCCCCAGAAAAAGCGGTCTCTACAGGAATTAGAGGAGATTATCACTGAGCTCACTATTTTGGAATGGGCTTTGAGGAAGGAGAATGAGACTCTAAAAGAAAACAACCTATGCATGCAGAAAGAACATGAGGAATGGCTTCAGAAGGTAGCCTGAATCATGAAGAAGAAGCAGGCTCATATTGATCATCTGAAGAAGAAAAATGAGTTATATAGGGGTTAGATTCCGACAGAATCTAGTAGGAACCAATTGGATCAGTTGGTTGCAGTAGCTGCAACCCAGGATAAGGACTGATTTCCTTTTTTTGGAAAGTGCAACATTTTTACTTGCATAAGGGACATGCAAGAAGCTAGGCATGGGGGAGATGTTGAGACCCAATTTTGCCTAATTTTGACAGCTTTCCTAGAATTTACCTCTTGCATTTTGAACTCTCCTTGACCCCTGATTTTGCTTATTTTGGTTATATCATCTAGGTTTTGTCTAAAAGGGTGTTATATGCTTGAGGTATGCAAATTAACATAAAAGTGTCATTTTACCTTAATCTTAAGCATTCCTTAAGCTAGTTGTTTCCTTATTGAATTATCATGCCAACTAATCTAGAAATCTTATGTGGATTTGCTTTGGTTTGAAAAAATCCCACAATTTCCTATAGACAGCTTTGTTGAAGCCTCAAAAATCATTGCTACAACATGGGGGGAAACCACCCGGTTCGGACCTTGGTTGGTAGCTCCTTTTCCATTTGGTATAGTGGCTCTGACTGGGGATAATCGAACCAGTTTCCCAAAAGATATTTTGATAGTGTTGATGGGGTGATATATGATGTAACAAAGGAATGATTAAGCTAAGTGTAATCTAATATAAACTATTTAAACACATGCATATATCCTAGTTTGAACACTATTAAACTATAACTATGCTCGAGAATAGAGTAAAGTATGCCATATACAGTAATGTCCTATAGCAATTAGTAATAAAGATCATTCAACTGCAATAAGAAGTGAAATAATTTAACAATAATCATTTTGGATAAATATTTAGCCAAAATGATTGTGAAAGATATATCGCATATAGAATCATTCATATATTCAGCATAAAATTAAAGTCAACACCATATAAAAGTGCAATAATGCTAACCAAAATTCAAACTTTCATACATAAAACAATTGAAGAAAAGTTATTGCCTGATACATAAATAAAATAGAATCACAAGATAAAAGTACCATATATGATAAGTTCTGCTCATGTGTTTCAGCAATATCGATCTAATTCTAATCAATCCAACATCAAATAAGTGTGCAAAAGTGCAATTTTAGTAGAGCATGCTAGATATTCAAAAGAAAATAGGTCATGTTCCACTCATTTAACTAGAACCTCCTCAAAGGTACAAAAGTGCATGTTTTGAAGAATGTTTTTGATAAAATTTCTGGACCCCTCTCTAAATGCATGAGAGGGGTTTAAATACTAAAACTATAGGTCCTAAAATAGATTATTACAAAAATAGTTGAGGAGGTTTAAATGACCTTCCTAAGATTATGCTAAATAAAACTAAAATAAAATTAAAACAAAGTGACTAACTCTTAAGATCACAAATATCTGTCATTTGTTTGAGTTGTGTCAGTTGGTTGATCGTAGATTTAAAATGTCCAGTAAATATAGCGTCCATCAATGTTGGCACCATTTTTTGTGTGGAGGTAGTTAGGCATCGCAAGGTCATCCACTAGCTCTATGGTTTGACTAAGAATTGCTAGTATGCTTCCCAGTTCAGCTTGCTAATTTGTTTGATCACCTCCTCCCTTTCCTTTGCTACTCTAGTTGATTGGAATTTGGAAGAAATCCTCGTATAGATTCTACAACCAGGTTGGCGCCATATATATTTTCATTAATGGCTTCAATGATGTTGTTTGTTGCTGATGTCGCGACTGCCGTTGCCCTTTCTGCTTGCTTGAGTCAAGAATCCCAGTCTACAAATAGAATTTATTTATGCGATTCCTCCAGTTTTGGAAAATCAGCCTTCCTCCCATCTTCTGATTTTTTCCAGGTGATAAAGTCAGAAATCCTTTGATGAACTTCGTCATACTCAAGTCTCATGTCGATGACTTGGCTTGTTAGCTTATCATTGATCTCGCAATAAGGAGTTATTTGCGAGATTTTCTAGCACAAAAATTACCTTTGTTGCATTAGTTGGGAGTTAAGGCTGGGTGCTTCTTTTACGAACTGATCGATTTGTGGACTGTCTTTATACTTCTCTATCATAGCTTGAATCTGTGCATCTTTTTCTGCTAGGCTGGCTTGATGTTGTATTTGCATCTGTTCAAACTCTTGCTGAAGCTTGGCTATTTGTAACTCTGCTTGTTGGTTAGATTTTTCTTGCTATAATTATTGTTCCAACTGCAGGATCTTGTGTTCCTTTTCTCTTAGCAGAATTTGGACCTCTGTCGCCTTATCAATAGTTGTCGTAGCATAGGATCCTGCAAATTGTGACAGTCTTGTAAGGTTCTCAGATGGGTCCATGGGCGAATCTATCCAAACAATGTCCATTGGTTCATTTTCAGGAGTGGTAATAGATACAACATCTAACTTTATTTTCTTCCTCTACCTTTTGATGATAGCTTTATGGGTAGGGCTATAAAAGAAATCTAATGGAGGAATTTCCTCAATTCTCAAAATAATTTCAGAAGCGGGGGTGGCAGGAATGAGCTCCACATCCCGAGTTACAGTTTTCTCCACTGTAATTTCTTGAGTTGATTTGTGCTGCGGAGTCTGTATCTTAGATGTTTGTTCCTTTGTATGGAGATTCTTATTAAAATTCTCCCAGTCTTTTTCTAAATCAACAACTCGGGGTTTCACCGACTAAGTGTACGTAGAGTGAATTTCAACTTGTTTCTTTACTAAGGTTTGCTTGACTGCTTCTCTATGGTTTCGACTGTGTCCCTTTCAGACTCTCTATTTTTATTGCCCCCATTTTGAGACTGTGGCTATGAGTGCTCTGACTCATGAGTAGACTTCTCATGGTACTCTGCTTCAGATTTTCTTTGGAATTTTCTCTGGAGCTTTCCTCGAAGCTTACACTGGGATTTGGCTCCCTTATTGCTTCAATCTGTAGCAGGTCCAATGGGATCTTTAATAATATCCTCTCCCTATATTCATGGAAGGCTTCAAGATCATCCAGGGAAAAAAGTAGTGATGCCATATGCATCACTTCTAGAAATGTTTCCTTTTGTAGGAAGAGGTCATCGAAGGCATCTTTCTCATGGGTAGATGGTTTGACTTTCACCATAGTAGTGAAGCCTTCGGCGGTGCCATTTGGGTCATACTGTCTTCCTTCGAAGGTAGTCAATTTCAAAGATTTCATAATCTCTGCTTCCTTGCATGCATGTCCAAAATCGTGCAGTGCAAACACACCACATTGCAACGGAAAATGTAGGCCAAATGGCCTTTTTTTGTTCCTTCAATCCTTTTCTTAGCTCACCTTCCCTTGTTGCGTGGTAGGCTATATCCCTATCCATTAACTTTTCGGGAGACATAGTATGGGAGGACATGCAGTGAAGAAATTCTCCCAAATACTCTGATATATGTAAATGTCTCCTCCCGAAACCATCTGGCTACAAGTAGGATATATACTTTAGCTTCTCTAGAAAACCTAGGGGCATTTCTGTTGTAGACTTGTTTATGAATAGGAAACATAACTCCTTGACACATTTTGTAAAAATGGGGGTGAAATTGAGACTCCCACATACTCTTATAATATATATGGATAGGAATCAGGTATTTCACAGTCCACTTCCATCCCATGATGGGAAACTTGGAGCCAAAACAAATAGCGTCCATTACATAGGCACTCATGAAAAATGGAGGGTAAACCCTTGAAGAGATACTCCTCTTTCTCCTATACTCCATTATGGCTTTTGCCAAATTATCAGACAAAATTTGGTCCCAATTCATTACTGTTGCATTTATTTCTACATCGATTAATGACAGCCACTATGGGGAAAATTTGGTACTATCAAGCTCGCCGAACATTCTACATAGCATGGTTGTTGCAAAACTATGAGGGGGAGAGATAGATGTTGTAAAATACATACCTGTCTTATCCTTTTTTATCTTTCCTTCATTCTCTATCCAAGTCCGCGTGACATCTGCTGGATCTTCATTCTCCTTAGCAAATTTCTCGAGGAATGGTTTATCGTAGATATTATGTGGCTATGCTAGATTGTACATAAGCCATAGGTTGTTTGGTGAAAAAAATCCCATAACCTCTTGCTTGCTATTCTTGAATTCTCTTTCCGAGACATCCACCTGATCAATTATCCACTTAACCATATTTGTATATGGAATTATCTTCGGCCTTGTGGCTATGCGGTGCAGAAATGAGCATGTTGTGTCGAAGAAGGAGGTGTCAAAGGAAACATGACCATCGGTTGTGGCCTTTGTTACTAGAGGTCTTGGTTTCTCCTCTTCTAATAAATCATACATGGTCTCCCATGTTGAGGTTCCTTCGTCTTTGCTACATGTAGTATCAGAGAACAAATGGATCATTTCTGATTTTTTAGATGCAACTTCCTTTCCCCTCTTTGCCATTACTCCCAACAACTCTTGTTGTGGATTATTCCTGAAAATGGAGCAAAGCAGAAGCTATCAGATAGACACAAGTAAAAAAGAATATAAGAATGAATGATACCAATTACTTTGAAAAGGTGACAAGAAAGGAGTTTTTATTAAACGCAAGTGAGAAGATATCGTATCACGTCGAACAACTTTTCAAACGTAAATTCCATTAACCCGTACTAAATGCCCACTAATGGTTCCTTATCCCTATATTTATTCTCATTAATGTTTTTCATCGTAACTGAGGAAAGAAAATTATTAGGGTGGCGAGATTTTTAACTGAGAAAATGCCGATTTTGTAATTTGCGATGCAATATCATTGATTGCATTATCACATTTCTTGTGTGCGCTTACTTTCCCATTCCTTTGGTTTCTGTGAAATGTGAAATGCAAGGCATTCATTATTAGTTTTCAAAGCATAGCTTATTTGATAGGATTTTCTTTGTAAAGCCCTTTTCATTGCACAATATAATTGAGTGTTTTTTATAACATAGTTGGCAATCCGGTCCGGGCTTCCATCGCATTTCGCAATATCACATTGTTGGTAAGGTTTCACATCTTTCTTAAGGGCTTCCAATGCAATGCAATAAGGGTGATTATGTCAACGCAATATCGCATATCGTATGGTTAAAGATACTTTCTGAGGGTATGCCCTTTGTAAGTGGCGATATGCGATGCAGGCCTTATTTTAATAAGAAATGTTTTAGGACTTAGTTCAAATGAAAAAATCCTAATAGTTTCAAGGTTAAGCATGGTAATCCCTTCTAATCACTTTTTGCGAGTTTTGGTCGTTAACAGGGCTTTTGGCATGCTTGATCATGTGATATGTGAAAAGGTGAGCATTTGCTCGATTTTCAAATGCTTTTATCTTGACATCTTTCTTTATTCCAAAAAATAATGAGAAAATGCCTAAATGCTAAATTTGTTTTTTTGGAAGGATTTTTTAAGGTTCCCCATTTATTAATAGAATATTAGTTATTAAATTAGCAAATGGGAGGGGGGGAGAAGGGGTTGTTGAATATCACAACAATTGGTGATTCGTTGGAAGAACTAGTTACCTCTAATAGTTTTTTTTTGAAATTTCTAAAAACCTCCAAAATAAAGGTAGTTTAGAAAATAAAAATGCATGAAATATAAGATAAGTAACATTAATCTGAATAATAAAACAACATCTACCTAACTGTGTAGTGTTTTCTTCTTCCGGGATTATCGCATCCATGATTATTTAAATCGACATTTCGAGCCATCCATTGTGGCTCATCATTAGGATGGATCGAAACGTCGATTTAAATAATCATGGATGGGATAATCCTGGAAGAAGAAAACACTACACAGAAGACTAATCGCAGAAGCCTCAGAAAAATAACCTACCTAACTATCATCCTTTTGATCATCCTTTACAATATGAAAGTTTCTTTGTCTACATCAGTCATTACTTGGTTTTAAAGATAAAAATAGGGGGACTCTCACAAATTAGCTTTTAGGTGTACTTAGTTGTCATAGGTAGAGCCTCTATCACCAACAAGCGTCCATAGCCTTGATAGGGTTACCTTTTAACAATCAATGATTTAATATCCCATATAGATAAGAATGCAATCCTTAAAGATAAGTTCAAATTTATATACTTTTTATTCTTTTCATTCTTTTCTAAACAATTCTCTTTTCTTTAAAATTTTAATTTTACTCCATAAAGGCCATTGTCTTGGTTTGGTGACCAAAATTGACAATGTGATTCACTCGTTGTAACTTAGCTAAACAAGTTGGCTCTTGATGAGACCCCTTGTCTTTTGATTGATACAATCTTAAGCCATTACCCAATTTTGATATGCAGTATTGGTAATGTCAGCTAGTTATTTTCCTATGATCATGGTAATCCGACTTTTGATGAGACCTCTTATCCTTTAAGTTTAAGCATACTTCATAATTACACTCTAAACAATGAAAGCTTACTAGATGGGGAGAATCATTGACTCCTTAAGAGTTTCTAGATGAAAATTCTAGAGTTAAAGATGCTTTTCTATAGAGAGACATTGCTTTGTTACAGATAATTTTCTTACTTGATGGTAGAGCAAAGGTTTCTTTATAAAGTCGAGGTTTAGCAAAGGAAAAATAATTTTGGCAGAGAACAAGCAATTTCAGAGTAATAGAACTTAACCGATGTTTCAAATGCAAAAGTCATCTTCATAACCATCTTTACTTATACAAGCAAAAAGTCAAAATATAAAAGAGACTATTATTTGTAAAGCCAAAAGTAAATGCTACTCAAATTTTATTTCTCCTAAAAAGTAAAGGAAATAATATACAAGGAATAGAAGAGGTCATCTTCTATGAAAAATATTTGTTTAGGATCTTCCCATTAATAGGTAGAGATTCTCTCTTGCCTGATAAATCTTGCAATGAAAAGGTTGATGGGCCTATTTGTTCCACAATCTTAAACGGGCCAAGCCACATTCGTTGGAACTTGGTATGCTTACCTTTGTCCTCATGTGCTTTATCCCATTTCAATACCAGGTCTCCGAGCTAAAAGGATTTTGAACTTATAGAATTTGCATCAAAGGAAGCATTGACTAATTGTTGATGATGCGCGTGTGTAATTTTGGTCTTTTCCCTTTCTTCTTCGAGCTTAAGGATTTGTAATTGTCTCACTTGCAAAGAAGAGGAAGGAGTTTCTTCAATAAACTGAACTAGGGGTAGAGAGAGAATAGCTACATTTGTAGGGAGGACAAATTATTTCCATAGAACAAATTAAAAGGAGAAGTGCCTATGGAGGCCTTCTATGTTATTCGATTTGCTCATAGAGAAAATATTAAAGACTTGTGCCATTTTTCTGACTTTGATCAATGGTTTGTTTAATAATCCTTATGAGATTTTTGTTTGTAGATTCGACTAAGCCATTTCCTTGAGGATAATAATTAGCAGAGTATTTTAGTTTAAAACCTCTTTTAAGAGAAAATTATGTCATAGCATTAACTGAAAAATAAGATGCATTATCAAACATACGGGCAGATGGAAGACCAAATATAGTAATAATAAACTGATCAATGAATTCAATGATGTTTTCATAATTGGATACCTTAAGCGGAATTGCTTCCACCCATTTTGTGAAGTAATCAGTTGCTGTAAGGATGTACCTATGATGCTTAGAGAAGTGAGGAATGATCTCACCTATTATGTCCAGTCCCCATTGTTCAAATGCTTGTTCAATGTTGACTGGTTGCAATGGTAATGCGGGTTTCCTCTTTCTGCTATAATTTGTTTGACAAACATTACATTTCCTTACATAACTGTGTGTATCCTTTAGAAAGGTTGGCCAATAATAGCTAGCATGTAGGATTTTATGTGCGGTTGTGTCCCCTCCAAAATTTCCACCAACTGGTCCATCACGGAGTTCATGCAAAACCTATTCCGCCTTAGATTTTTCAAGACATCTAACCAAAACATAATCATAATTTATTCTAAATAACACATTTTTGATGATTTGGTATTGTCTAGCTTTTAGCCTCAAAGCCCTTTTTCTTTGGTAACTTAGTTGTGTAGGGGCATACCCATTTCTTAAATAAAAGATGATATCAACATATCTGGATTTAGTTTCATTAAGGCTTACCTTGTATACTTGTACATCATCACCTGAATCTTGTAGCACTAATAAGTTGGATGCTCTTGCTAAAATTTTACAAAAACCTTGACCTTCTACAATTTTATCTGGTCTGATTTCAATGTCATATTCTTGCACTGTCGTTACCCAATTTTCCCTCTTCTCACCTACATCCCTTTGTATTAATATATTTCTCACTATTGAGAATGGTACTACTATCTTGGTGTGGGTTTCGGGGAGAAAGGGTTTGAAATGCTTTATTGATTTGAAAACAGAAAAACCTTGTTTTTCAACATTTGAATAGTTCAATTCAACCCCCTATAAATTGGAGCTAAAGAAATAAATTGGTGCTTCGGCTTTATCATCATTGACCTATGTTAGTATAGCTACATATGATTTCTCATAAGCAAATATAAAATGAAATGATTAGAAAAATTCGGAGTTGCTAAAGAGGGAGCATTTATGATTGCTTGTTTAATCAAATCAAAGGCTTCATGCTCTATATGTCCCCATTTAGAAAGATATTTTTTCTTAATCATGGATTGAAGAGGTAAAACAATTCATGAAAAGTCAGGGACAAATCTTTTGACAAAATCTATTTGACCTAGGAAAGATTGCATAGACTTTTTGTTATGAGGTAAAGGAATTTCATAAATTTGTCTTACTCTATTAGGGTCAATGTGAATCACTTCTTTGGATATTTTTGGTGTTCGAGTGTGAATACACTATTCTACCCTTTTATACATTAATTCATCAATCTGGGTGCATACAATTTCTAAGGTAAGACACAAGGTATATGTAGGGGAAAGGTTACAATCTGACATCTACCAAGGATTCACAGCTAAGAATCAAACATTGTTGTAACAGTAATTAAAAATAAATTGCAGAACTTAAAATGGCATTCACAACAATCAATAAAGATCTATAACAACTATAAGAAATTAACACACAACAATAGAAACAACACACATAAATAAAATACGCAGCACCTGATCAGAAGAGTGGGCCCAACTCTTTGATCAGGGCTACGTTAACTCACAACTAAGAAGAGAACAACAACTTGCTTGTATTTAATATATGAGAAATTGTTACAATATTTGTCTCTATGCGGCTAACCCCTCACACAGGAATAAAACCCATTTTATACAAATACATGGGAATGACATATTCCCCAACATCTGGCAACTAATGCCCAAAAATATACAACTATTAGAACAAAAACTAATTGCTGAGAGAGCAAGAACAATAAATATCCAAAATATGCTTGAAAGTAGCTGTGAGTTGGTTATGTTGTTACAGCGTTGCCAAAAAACTGCTGTGAACGTGAGACTGATACTCCAAGTTGTGAAGGCAATACCTATTCACCGGAATCTACGGAAATAACAAGGTGTAGTAGTTTGCATAGGAAAAACCCCCCTGACCTTACTTCATCAATTAAATATTCCAAGAGACGTTAAAAATAAGGGTTACCTCATAGATTTATCACAATAAATGCATATCATTTAGTGCAAAAAGGATGAAAGGATATGTGAAAATATAAGGAAAAGGTAGGAAGATTTGGTGCCCAAGATCTCCCCCCAACTAGCCTTCTGCATGCCCTCATGCAGCTCGCCGCTTTCGCAGGTTTGGGCTAGAATGGCTGTAGTCATCATGGAGGTAGGCGAGATCATACCCATCTGCCATGTATGTTCCTGGGGTTTGTGTCCTTCTGTGAGAAGAAAATCATTCTACTAATTGCTTGGTACATTGTAGGTTGGGGTGTAATTCTCTGTTGACAACCAAATGATGGGGAAACTGAACCGAAGTCTCATCCACTAGACCCCGCATGTTTGGATGCATGCTACATATCTTGACACATGACTTAGTGCCCATGCAAAATTTGGCACTCCAAAAGGTTCCCTGTTTCAGATAGTTGTGGGTGACATCGGCCACCTCTTCTAACAAGTATCAAGGGCCTCATCCTTCAACATGACTATTTGTTAGACACAAAGGTCAATACACCACTTTTGTGTCCTCAGAATCCATTCTCTATTTCCCTCAATCTCTAAAAAGGTGATGTGCTTATTATACATGATCATAGACTGTTCATGCTCCCGTCTCATTATAAGAGACTTCATGTTTTGATTTGACTCAAACGTATTAGAAGCCTTCTGCCAGTTTATCTGGTTGATAATATAGGAGGTGAGATCCCTTAAATGAATGTCCCCCACATACGGGACTGGGTTAAACTCTTTGTCATTGCGCAGGAAGTATCCATGCAAATAAAGCTCACACATAAAATGTTGGGTTACCAAGTCATGGATTCTTAGTTTACAGAGGAACTATATAGAGTCCTCAATCTCATAACTAACCTCCTTAATAATCTCCAAATAGAAGAAAATAAATTTCTCATGCAGGAACAAGGCATAATTAGAAGTAGGAGGGTGACATGCCATTCCTTGTTGTGCCAGGCTGAACATCTGTTCTTTGTCAGTTTTCAATTCCAGCACTTGCCTCTCCAGCTGTTCTACTTTGAGATGTTGCTTTTCATACCTGAACCGTAATATGTCCACTCACTTTATATAATTGAAGATAGCCTTGGATGACTATTTTTGGACCCTTTTCACCTCGTTCTGATAGTGGGCCGTGAAAAATTTCCATGTTTGAATCTCGTCTATTAAAGAGAATTCATGGTCGTCGAACAAGTGCTCGATATGATCCGTTTGATTAGTAGTAGAGGTCATAGGCACATCATCTATCTATGTTGCTGCTTTAACCACTGTAGCCTTAGGCTTCTTAGCCTACCATTTATAATTTCTTACCTACTTCTTAAGTCGATGCACCTGTCTTCTCAGCCTTCGAACCTCTGTTTTCAACCACATCGTGTCTCCAAACTGTAGCTGCTATTTCTTTTTAAGGGCGACCTCCTATACTCGCATAGTTCTATCCACTCCTTCTTAATAATCACTTCTTCTAGCCCTGCAACTAGTTTAGCAGGTGGTGGATTACTCGAAGGAGTATCCACTGGTCCCTTTACCAGGTTCTCCTTACTTGGTTCCTCTCTCTTGGGAGAAATTTCTTCTTCTTTGACAACCAACTCAACCAGCCCTGCAGCTAGTTTAGCAGGTTGTGGATTACTTGGAAGAGTATCCACTGGCCAATCTATCGGGTTCTCCTTACTTGGTTCCCCTTCTTCCAGAGCAATTTCTTCCTTTTTGACAATGAACTCAACTGGCCCTGTAACTGGTTCAACAAGTGGTGGATTAATCGAAGGAGTATCCACCGACACTTCTACTGGGCTTCCCTTACCTGGTTCCCCTATTTTAGAAGCATTCACTTCTTCCTCCCTTCTGGGCTCCAGGGCATATGTTTCCTGAACAACACCTTCTTCATCCATTCGTTGTTCCTGTTCCTCTGTAAGGTGTTCCTCCTCTCTTTGTTCTTCGGAATGGCCTTGCTGAGAATCATCAGCCAACAAACTAACAATAGTTGAACCTTTTACTGAACCATCAAACTTGAAAATGGGAGGGACAATAACCTCCTTTTCTAAGCGCTGGGGGGAACGAGACGCTCTCTCTCCTCTTGGTATGGTGGCATGAAAAGGAGAGTAGGAGATGTCTTGTGCTTGGTCTATACCGGCTATGTCTCTGACCTCGAGTTCCTTTCCTTCACCTGCAACAATTCTACTCTAGCCCGAGGCTCCCTCCTGTGTTAGCTCCTGTCCCGTGATTGACACTAGTTCTTGTGGGGCAGTGTCAACCTCAAGACTCATTATTTCCACACTTTCTAGGATTGGATGGGTTGGTGGTGGTTCTTGTGTGGAACCACCACCTGTATCCGACACTTCCTGAGCAGATGGTGTTGGCATTGTTTCCTCTTGCACTTCCTTAATAAAAGTGGATTCTTATATCATCGTGTCAATCCCATCCATCATGTCCATAATTCATTCCTCAATTGGCTCCATAGTTGAGGTTGGTTCTTATGTAATAGCCTTGGCTGTGGCACTAAATATCTCTTCTGTCTCGAGCCTTTCCTGCTTCGATTCTTCCTCTTCCATTGGTTATACAGTCGAGGCTGGTTCTTGTGTAACAACCTCGGTTGTAGCACTGACTATTTCTTCCACTTCAATCTCCCTTTCTTGCTCCAGTTCCTCTTCCTACATTTCCATCTCTTTAGGCTCTACTTGGTCTACATATTCATCCTTTGTTGGTTCTTCCTCCATTCTCTCTTACTCCTCTTCTCTAGCAGCTGCTACTTCTTCTTCTGTTGATTCCCGAAACATCGTCCAAGGAATTTGAAATCGGGTCAATGCATGCATGACCAGTAATCAAACCAGCCCATGATTAGTGATGACTGCTACAACTTTTCATGAATGTTGGGTAGACTACGCCATCAATTGGAGGCTTTTCAGCAAAATCAAAGACATGTTCAATGAGAAGACTTTTGACTGTGGAAATCGAAGACGAGCTAACACCCTGAAATGGTATTTGAACACAGTGGTGAACCATCCTTCACAAGTTATGTATTTCATAACAAAACCTACTACATCATCCCATGGATGTGGCAAAGAGTTCTAGTCATACCCCCGACCTTTTTGAATGAAGCTCTCACCAGCCTGAAAAAAACTTTTGGAAACTCTGGGAGGGAAGTTCTTCGTGAAAACCAACTTTGTCCCTGCTAAGGCAATCCATTGACTTCTACAATAACTTCCTCTGTAACAGGGATTTCTATCCCTCTCACTCGAGAGAAATTATCATTCAAATTGAGTGTGAATTCCAATGTAATCCCCGCATCAAATCCCTGTAGCCTGTTAAAATAGACGTCCCAGCCTGCATTGACAAAAACCTGCCACAGTTCTCTCTTGTTATGGACCAAGGTGGTATCCTTCGACTTGTGATGCATAGCAACCCACCCATTGTTGTAGAAACAGTAACAACACTTGGACATAGTCGGTTGTTGAGGAGAGAGTAGAAAAAACCAAATTAACAATGATGGTAACGTGGGGTAAAAAGCGGTAATTTTTTTAAAAACGTAAAGAATTATGGCCAATCATGGTAATTGTGATGAAATGATTGCGGTAATTAATTTGTATGAATTGAAAATAATGATTGGTTATCGAATGTACATAATTCAAATTGTAATGCATCGAAGTAATTATTACGAAATCATGGAATTTATGGGTGTACCGTTCGCACAAGATTTAATAATGATACATGATATGTCATTATTGTGGTTTTAAATATGTCGTCGTTTACTTATGACGGGACCCCCCAACTTAAATGTATCCATCCATGGCATGTATATGTCTCATTGATGGAATATTTTAATTGAATCCGTAAAAGTCGACGGAGACGTACCTGGAAACCTACCTAGTAGCGGAGTAACGACAGAGTAACTAGTGGAGTAACAACACCAGTGGAGTAACAACACCAGCAGAGTAAAAACACCGACGGAGTAACAACAGCGGTGGAGTAACAGCACTGGCGGAGTAACAACACTGGTGGAGTAACAGAAGCGGTGCAGTGACAGAAACGACGGAGTAACAGAAGCGGCGGAGTAACAACAGTGGTGGAGTAACAACATTTGACACTTCAAAAAAAATTCAGGAGTAACAACAGTGGCAGAGTAACAGAACCAACGGAATAAGAACAATAGTGGAGTAACAACATCTGACACTTAGAAAATTTTCAGGAGTAACAAAAGTGATGGAGTAACAGCACCAACGGAGTAACAACAGCGGTGGAGTAAAAACATCAACTATTACTTGGTAAATTTTTGTTAGCTCCTCATCATTAGATTTCAATCGTTATTCCTTCAAAAGACAAACAAGTGAGTAGTAACAACATATTATATATATATATATATATATATATATATATATATTATTTTATTTTAAGAAGAGAATGTAGAGGAAGCATTCTTTGCACCTGTTATCACCTGGATTGAACCTCAGGCTAAAGGAAGGCAATGCCAGGGTAACCACAAACAATGCTTAGCCAAGTAGCTAGCCCTACTAGGCCGGGAGAGGGCTCTCTCCATAAGGATTCCAGCCAAGATTACTATATTAGGAAAAGTATATTAAGCTAGGTATAGTAGCACAAGGTTTGATTTGATTTTGAAGGGGTTTTGCTGGATCAGGAGGAGCCAGATAGTTAGGGCTAGGGAATTAGGTCAAAATTGCAGGGTGTTCAATGGGGAAAGGTAGGCATAAGATTTAACACTCTATGGCTTTATGGGTGAGTTGTTTTAAGACTGGTGAGAAGCTAGGAAGAGCATGTGATTACCATGGATCCTTCCTAGACTATAGAAAACATATAATGGTGAATATTTCCCCAAAGCAAAGTAGTGATGTAATGAATTCTGCCTATCAACTTGAAAACATTCACTTAGAAGCAATGAAATGATTAATGAAGTACATAAGACATATTAACATATGATCACAAGATAAGAAACTAAAATAAACTCCATACCACATGGATCCCAAAGAAATAGCTGCAATTTTTATTAATCTCCTACTAAACTGCTACAAAATGATGTATAATCAAGGCATAAGCACCCAGCTGAGTCGAACCCTTTAAAATGAGAAAGAAGAAGAAGATATAGGCATTGTTTCAACCTCCTCCCATCCTCAGGGGTCAAATCCCTAAGATGAGGATCTAATCTAACCAACATTGGACAAGAAACAGGAATATAGGCATCTTAACAACTTGCCTCTAAAAGTGAAAAACCGATTTATTTGAGCTCAAATTGACTTTTAATCTAATGAATCTACCCTCTACTACTAATTATCCATCATATTTACAAGCCAAGTCATCATTTACAATAGTAAAACATTCTCCATGATAGAAAATCCATGAACACAGTCAAAACACAGAAAAATAGCCATCATGTGCCAAATTTTCCCTACGCGCACCACCACTTTTAGGTCCTTTTGGGAAGCCTTCCTAGTATCGAAATTGAGCTCATGATAGATCATTGGAAAGGTATTCAAGTCTATTTTTCAAAATACCTAGAAATTCTTCATTTGAAGCTCATTTTACCCCTCACAAGTTGATTCTCCCAATACTGCTTTTGTGTGTCCAAAAAGTGGCAGAAAGGTCATTTTTAGGGTGTTCTTTTTTACTTTTTGGTGGACTAGTTCTGACCCAAAAACTTATAAAATCCATAGGGTGCATGTACTCATCACTCTAAATCCAAAAATTCAATCCATTTTTCAATTGGGTGCCCCTAGGAAAAGTGTGACCCAGATTTTCTGTGTGTGCAATTTCCAAAATTAGCAAAAACAAAATCTTCTCCAAACCTGACCAAAATTGGTGAGCAACACCATCATCAAGCATCTTGATGAGCCAAGGAAGCTTCAACAAGCAAAAGCCTATCCTCCTCTTTTTCACCCTTTAGAGCTTGCCTCAACCTAGCTTTCATCTTTTTGATCCTCATGTTGCAAATTTTGTTTCGGGTCTTGTAATGGTAGGCCATGTGCCTGATCATATGGTTGTCCCTATTGGCCTTCTGCAATAGCTTCTCTAGATTCAAATTGACTCTTTCAAGCCAATTCTCTCTATCATCCTCAATTTCGTTCTCAATAGGAGTCAAAGTGATCTATGCCTCCTTATTTCCTTTTCGTTTCACCTTGAGAAGTTACAGCTCCATGAGGACCTGCTTGTCACTCAATTACTTGTTCTCTTGTTCCAAATATGTGATGACATACTTGGATCTCTCCAAATTGTCCATAAATGCTTGGACTTGAGTCTCCTTTACCTGTATGATGATGTCCTTTATTATTTCTTCATCCTGAGCCTCTAAGTCAATTATTTCCATGCCATGATGAGTATATTGCTACTCCGACTCATCATGCTATGTCAAATAAAAGTCTCTCTCTTTCTCCTAATCATCAAAACTTTCCTCCGACATCTTGTCTTTCCCTTTATGCAGTTGTTGCACCCGTACTTGATGTGTTGATGAAGAAGGAAATTCCCCTTCCACATCCTGTGGAGCTAGCATTTTCCTATGAGTTGATGAAGAAGGCAAGGTCCCTTCTACATCCTGTGGAGCAAACACTTTCCTATCAGTTGCAAAAAATCTCCTTGTGCCCCTCTAATATGTCATGTAAGTCCTGGGCACCTTAGTAGCTCTAGTATCTTTGGCCTTCTCACCTATCTTCACCTGAGCACTGCTAGAAGGTCCTCCTGATTCTTGGGACACTAGTGGAGGAATTTGAGGACCCCTGAAGATGTGATGAGCAATAAATGTCTCCCAAGAGATGTTTAGGAGGCTAAGATGATGAAGCACAATCATCTTGATCAGGGAATAATGATAGAGACTACTCATCTACTAAGGGTATGGATTTTTTTGCACAAAATGGTCCATCTTCTCAATATTCCCGAACAAGAAATAAGGGAGGTTTAACATCCTCACCTTGGTAAATTGCATGAGAAGCCTGATGTGGTAGGTGTATAGTCTGGAAAATATGCCCTCACAAGTGAAATATTTCATGATTATTTTCATCATGGGGGCATACTTGTCTTCAAGGAATCTGAAAGGAAAAAGTCTTTTCTCCATGTCTTATGCCTTGTACCACTTCTCCGCTACATTCAGAATCCTGGTTGCATCCACAATAATGGAAGGTGAAACTATAAATGTCACCCTAGCAAGAGTCACCTTCTTGTCCTGAACATGGGTTGCAAAAAGCCTGGTGAGCTTAAGATGGTGTTGAACTCTCTCTACCTGCTCACAGAACTCATATCACCCTAGATGTCTGAAACAAGTGATAGCCAACTGAGAGGCTTGCAATTCTCTGAGGTTTGATGGCTCTTCCTTTCTTTGTTCCTTTTCAGGTGAATGATGCTCAACTTGAACTATTTTTTTGTAGTGTTTTTTTGTCTTGTAGCAAGGAAAGGTGCATTGGTGCAACCAAGATCATTTATTACATAAAGTGACTCAAAATTACATAAGAAATACAAATTAACTCAAAATAAGCTGTTTTCACCTCAAAAACATGTTTTTTGAGGTGAAAATTACATTAGTTAAAAAGATAATTATATAGTGAGTATGGTCTACAAGCCATCATGCTTGACTTATTTATCATCCTCATACCCTTGCTGCCCTTTATTTACACTTTTAAATCATGCTCTTGAACTTGGAAATGAAACCCTAAGACCTAATGAAAACATGCCCTATGACCTAATGAAAGCGTGATTGCAAATTGACCATGAAACCATAACTAAAGACAACGTGAAGACCGGTCAGTAAGTATACTCTATGAGGGAGAAATTAGATTTTCTGAAGAGAAGACAACCATCAGTGGATCATTTTGACATGACCTAATGAAATGATGTAAAAATTTCAGTATGGGATCCCTAAAATGAAAATGCAAAGAGAAAATTTGATCCCTGATGGAAGTATGCAAATACTGACACTAATAGCACCAACAACCATCAAACCAGATTTATCAGAGATATGTTTGATGAAAGCATCCTTAGAAGTTGGATGATGGTATAATTTCAGATAGTGTCCGTTCACTATGAAGGAAGCATGAGTATCATCTATTGTAACAAATCTGACTGTTCCATTGTCAAACATAGCATCCACTTCATAGGGTCCCATCCAACAAGTGCGAAGCTTTCCTTTAAAATATTTAAAATGGGAGTCATAGAGTAGTGCCCAATCTCCTTTATGAAACACCTTATTCCTGATAAATTTATCATTCCATTTCATTCTTTGTTGTTGAATATTTGTAGTTTTCTAGACAACCATTGAATGGATTTCATCTAACTCATTTAGCTATTCCAGCTAGTGTTTATGGGCCTCTGATAGGTCCAATCCTACTTCCAAAGCTGTTATGAGCATGCTGATCTCAAATTCTACAAGAAACAAGGGGGATTTCCCTGACTAACTCAATTGGTGAAAACTCAGTTTTATTCCGCCATGTTGTACTGTATGCCCAGAGAGCTTCAAGAAGTTTCTAGGACCAATCCTGACAATGTCTTGCTACAATCTTTGTCAAGATATTTTCCAACACCTTGTTTGTACTTTCTACCTATCCATTCACCTAGGGATGGTATGGAGTTGTCACCCTATGTTTGACTCCATATTTCTGCATAATCCTTACTATCATGTGGGATGTGAACTATGCCCCTCCATCTGAAACAATCTCCCTTGGAGTACCATACCTAGAAAAAATATCTTCAAAAAGAAAATCTAAAACCACCTGTTCTGTTGATTTCGCAACAGGTCTGGCTTCCACCCACTTAGTCACATAATCAGTGTAGATAAGAATGTGAACCTTTTGATGATAAGGTGGGTTAAAAGGCCGAACAAATCCAATTGCCCACTTCTCAAAAGGCTCGAGGACTACCTGGGGTTGCAATGGCATCTCATCTGATTTTCGAGGTTGTCCCATGCATTGAAAACTGTCACATCTTTGGACATAATCTTGAGCATCTTGAAAGATAGAAGGCCAATAATATCCCATTTTCAACACCTTGTGGCCTGTTCTTTTATCCTCAAAATGTCCTCCACAAGGGCCATCGTGGGCAGCCTTCAATATCTCAGAAATTTCATCCTCAGATACATAGCGCCGAATCTGCTAATCAGCCCCTCTATTGAAAATTTATCCTGCCATCTATGAATGTCAGGTACTATCATGAATAATTTTCCATTTTTCCCTGTATGACAAGTGACGAGGTACTTTACCTGTAGCAAGATAGTTAGCAATATCTGTATACCATAAAGTGTTAGAAGAAATTGCAAACAGGTGCTCATCTAGAAAACTATCTTCTATTGGTGTACTTTCAGTATTATTATCTAGTCTAGACAGAAAATCAGTAACCATATTACCCTTTCCTAGTTTATCTACTATGGTGATGTCAAATTCTTGAAGTAATAGTAGCCATCTTGTAATACGACCAAAGATAATGGGTTTATTCATCAGATACGTGATTGCTGCATGATCAGTGTGTAAAAAGGTAGGATACTTGGTAATATAATGTCGGAACTTGTTGATGGCGTAGATGACAACAAGGAATTCTTTCTCAGTCACAATGTAGTTTAACTCAGCAGGAGCCAAATTTTTACTAACATAGTAAATTGCATATGGTATCTTGTCTACTTGTTGTCCCAAAACTGCCCCAACTACTGTCTGAGAGGCATCAGCATGGATATGAAATGGTAATGTCCAGTCCGGCCCTTGAAGGATTGGAGCTCTACAGAGAAGTTCCTTGATCTTCACAAAGGCTACATCACAGTCATTTGTCCACACAAAATCTGCATCTTTTGTCAGCAATTGAAAAGGTGAATGCGTTATCTTAGAAAAATTTTCTGTAAAGCGTCTGTAATAACCAGCGCACCCAATAAAGCTATGTACCTTTGTGGGTGTTTTGGGTATTGGAAAGTGTAATATTACCTTTATCTTAGTTGGATCCATCCAAATTCCAGTAGTTGAAAGAAAATGTCCCAATACAATTCCTTCCTCCATCATGATGTGGCACTTTACTATACTCAAAGAGACATGTGTCTGTTTACATCTTTCAAGAATGTTTTCCAATTTTTCCATCCCTTCTTCTAATGAGTCCCTGTATGGAGTAAAATCATCCATATAAATTTCAACACTGTCATCTACCAAATCAAAGAAAATCCCTAAAATTTCCCTTTGGAATGTTGCAGGTGCATTACAGAGACAAAATGGAAGGACTCAATATGCGAAAGTTCCCCAAGGGCACATGAAAGTGGTTTTATCTTGATCCTCGGGAGCTATCTGGATCTGGTTGTACCCACTAAATCCGTCCAGGAAGGAGAAGAACTTCTTCCCAGCCAAAGTATCCAAGACTTGATCAATGAACGGTAAAGGGAAATGGTATTTCTGTGTTGCCTTATTTAATTCTCTATAATCTACACATATCCACCATTTACCATTTTTCTTGGGAACAATCACCAATGGGGAAACCCATTGGCTGTCCAAAATGGGGTAAATAAATTCTACATCTAGCAGCTTTTGAAGTTCTTCCTTGACAATGCTTTTCAAAGTGGGGTTCATTCTCCTCTGGGGTTGTCCCATAGGACGACAATCACCTTTGATGTATATATGATGGGTACATAGATTGGCAGGAATCCCCTTCATGTATGTATAGTCCTAGGTGAAGACTTATTTGTGATTTCAGAGAACATCTAGAAGTTGTTTTGCATGGGATTCTGATAGATTTAGATTAATATTCAGGGTCTTTACTGTCTCTATATCTACAGAAATGTTGTCATGGGACATAGTTGTGGGAAGTTCTTCAAATCCAACTGTTGTTTTAATTCTTTCCGACATTTCACAGCTCAAGATAGATTCTAGAATTTGCCGATTCAAATCTGAAACAGAACATGGATCACTAATGAAGGTGGTAATTGTATCATCTTCTGTTTCTGTTTTCAGCTAAAGGGCCTATCCAATAGTAAGAACTAGTTTTAATTCCTCATCTTCAGATTCAAACTCTTCCTTTGAAAAAGTTTTCTTATGACTAGATGGCTTCACCAACGAGATAGGTTCTGCAGGAGGTTATAACACAAGATTTTTAGTAACCTGGCCATTTTAGATAACCATATTCCCAGAACTACACCCAATGTAAGTGTCTATGGCTGCCAACCACGGTCTTCCCAAAATCAGGGGGTGGCCACCAGCTGGGGACTGCTTTTGTAGCACTAGGAAAGCCACAGGGTAATGTCATGAATCAACTGAGATTGTATTGTCTTCTAACTTCCCTACCAGTTTGATTGTAGATATATCTGCCAATTCTAACATAGTAGGTGTATGTTTCAAGTTTTGAAGGCCCAATGTATGCATAGCTTCAGCCATAATGACATTTATAGCAGCACCCAAATATACCAACACATTTGGAATTTCCACTCCATTAATTTGCACAGTTAGAATTGGGTTCCCTGGGTCCCCATATTTCACAGGCATAGCCTTTCCCATCATAAAATCTGATAACTTTCCCATCACATGAATAGTGAGTGGGTCCCTTGATTTCTTTCTAGGATTTTTAGCACAATATTCCATAATATTTTTTGCATATATAGGTACATCCCTCATAGCTTGTAATAGGGGAATCTTAACAAATAGATTTTGTAACTCCCCTAACAAGTCAAACTTATCTTATGGGATTTGTTTGCTCAAGGTAAATGTTTCAAGATAGGGCGGGTCAACCCAGTGTTCTTGAGTAATTAGAAGTTGAAGAGATGTCTGATTTTTACTAGCTTGGTTCAATTTCTCTTCAACTATTTCTAGTTCTTTAACCTCACTGCCAACTTGTTAAATAATAATAGGTGAGGTCTGAGCATCTACTACCTACCCAGATCTCAAATTCATCTCATAAAGTTCTGTAGTAGAGATATTGTATGAACGCAAGTTGAGGGTGTCAGCTTGCTGAGCCCCTTTATTGTTAGGATTCAAATTGGGCTGGATAGGAAGTTGAGGGGTAACATGCAGATTACCAGGAGGTATGTTAGAGGGCAAATGAAGTTGTTGTTGTGGCATTGACTGGGGAAACTGTCCAGGAGGAGAGGGCCCACACCAGTCTGGGGCCCATGAAGAATTCAAACTAGTTTGAGGAGCCCATTGTTGCCAAGGTGGAAACTGATATTGGGGCCACATAGGTGGATAGGGCATGGAATGAGGACCCATATTAAAATTGTTAAAATAATGAGATGGATCGTGAAACATACCTTAATTTCTGGTTGGTGGCCAAGGTTTCCATGGCTTTTTAAATCCCATAAAATGTAGTTGGTCTGCCTATTTTCCTGTCCCTTGAAAAATCGCTTTCAATCCTGACAAGGAGGGGCATGAACTTGTTGCATGGCTCAACTCGCAGATTGCACATTGTTCCACGGAGTTCAACAGACATTCTCTAGGTGGATGCTTCTTTCTGCACTTTGGGAAAAATATAGCCATAGTCTTTTCTAATTCCATCTGTTTCTGTTTTACTTGCAGTGTGTCCATCTGTGTAGACAGGGTACTCAAGATATCAGTCCTTAAGTTATCCAGCAGGTTTCCAATTTCTGCTTTCGTGACACTTCCACCAGATACTTATGTTAATTGAATTCCTTATTTATTCCTTGCAGCTCCCTTGGAGCACTGGATGCAAAACTCACAGATGGTATTGAAGTCCTCTTTTGATATATCTCCCTTTCCTACTATGTTTAATAGTTCTAGAGGGTCTTCTGGAAAACCCCAGAGAAGGATAATTTTAAAAATGTCCTTATCCAAGTTGGAATGACCTAATCTTTGTAGTGTGTCCTTAAATTGTTCCACACAATCCTCCATATTCTCGTCTTCTTTCTGCATGAACTTAAAAGGTTCTTCCTTAATATCCTGAGATTTGCGGTAATCCTAATACTTCTCCAGAAAAGAGGTTTTCATACCATCCCATGTGGAGATAGTCTTTCCTCCTAAACCCATAAACCACTGCATGGCTATCCCTTTTAATGTAGCAGGGAACATTTTCAGTTTTTGTGCATTAGTTATGTAGTCATATCCCTGATACACAATATCAAATTCAAAATGTAATGTGTCAGGGTCTTTAGAAGTCAGCCCATGAAAGCTTGGTAAAGCTGTCAGAGGAATGGGCTTCGTTGGTGCGCCAGTCCCAAGATCCTCAATTGGGAAGTCAATAGTAGAGGTTGTGGGTTCCATGAATATCCTCCAATAATCACTGGGAATTTTAGAAGGCTTTGCAGGGAATGATGGAGGGAGTCTTATCACGAAAGTTTGAGTTTCTTTAACAACACTCCCCTTATCCCATGATGATATCAATACCCTTACAACTCCTTCCTCCTTGACACAATGGCTTGATCACTCAGACCATTTTCCTGCAACTTCTCCTTCCCTACTGGAATGGGTTGGTTCCTCAGATCTTCTACTTGCAACTTCTTCTTCCTATGTTATCAGCAACGATACTCCTTCATTAGGTACACTACTCCATACTTCTTCTACTGCTGGAAGGTTTTGTTGTATTAAATCAATAGGAGGTGCTATGGATAGCACTAGTTGTTCAACAGATTGTCCCTTTGATTTCATTTGAGTCCTTGCCCTCATAGCAGCATGAAAAGATGCCTCTGATTCAGCTTTTGTGATGATTTGTTGAATGTAAGTGTTCCTTCCCAAATTATGTCCCCCTTTTTGTGGGGCTTTTCCTCTACCCCTTTTATTCGAATCTCTGTTCATGCAAGTTGGTAAGAGGGAAATATCTAAATTAAATCACTACACTCAGGACCTGAAGTAGGGTGTTAAAGGACCATTCCCTCCCTAGCATGAGAGGTAGGGCTTTAAAAAACAAGAAAAGAAAATGACTAAAAATAAGAAATCTAAGGTTCAGGACCTAGAGCAGGGCATTAAAAGACCCTTCCCTCTCGAGGATGAGAGATCAAACAAGAAAAGAATACACATAAAAGGAAAACTAAAGCTCAAGACTTGGAGCAG